>PVJD01000479.1:0-430866 GCA_004026545.1 Mormoops blainvillei
AAGAGTACTCTATCCAGCAAAGTTATCATTTACAATGGAAGGGCAGATAAAGTGCTTCCCAGATAAGGTAAATTTAAAGGAGTTCATCATTACCAAGCCCTTATTATATAAAATGTTAAAGGGTCTTATCTAAGAAAAAGAAGATCAAAACTATGAACACTAAAATGACAACAAACTTACAACTATCAACAACTGAACCTAAAAACAAACTAATCAAACAACTAGAACAGGAACAGAATCACAGAAATGGAGATCACATGGAGGGTTATCAGCGGGGAGGGGTGGGGGAGAATGGGGGAAAAGGCACAGGGAATAAGAAGCATAAATGGTAGGTACAAAATAGACAAGGGGAGGTTAGAATAGTACAGGAAATGGAGAAGCCAAAGAACTTATATGTACAACTCATGGACATGAACTAAGGAGGGAAGGGATGTTGGTGCAGGGCGGAGGCAAATAAAGGGGAGAAAAAAATAGGACAACTATAATAGCATAATCAATAAAATATACTTAAAAGAAAAAATTATGTTCTCAAGACTATTTCATAAAATTATACTGTGAATATTTAAATTGTATTATGTGAAATTAAAACAAAGTCCTTACTTTCTAAAATAATATGTACATATATGAATAAATATATATCATATAGGGTAATTGCAGCAAAATTTAACAGTGGTACCCTGACTGGTGTGTCTCAGTGGATTGCGTGTCATCCCACCAACCAAAAGGTCACTGGTTCAATTCCAGTTGGGACACAATTAGGGTATTTTAATTTTCTTCCCCACATTTTTCTATTTTCCTCCAATTTCCCGCAATAGTATATATCGACTTTATAATCAGACATACATTTTAAATGTTATTTAAAAGAATTCCTATACACTTAAAAAAGCCAATACCTTTTCTGTTTACAATTAAATCATTGAGCCTAAAAAAGCAATAAATCTTTTTTTAAATTGTTATTTATTTATTTTTAGAGAGGGGAGAGGGAGGGAGAAAGAGAAAGAGAGAGAGAGAGAGAGAAACATCAATTCGTTGCCTTCTGCACGTCCCCGAACCAGGGACCTGGCCTGCAACCCAGGCATGTGTCCTGACTGGGAACTGAACTGGTGACCTTTGATTCACAGGCCTGAGCTCAATCCAGTGAGCCACACAAACCACAGCTGGAAAAAGTGATAAATCTTACGCATACAAATATTAGCCTTTCTGAGCAGAGAAGCCATGAATTTAAAGACGTTATATTGAGCACCTATGTGGAATAAACTTGCTAGTTACTGAAGCTCATGATTGGACTCAGGAAAGTACTTACATTGTAAGTTCACACAAACAAAACAAAACAAAACAAAACAAACTGTGGTTACCAAGTGAAACCACCAGATGCCACTGTTGCTTCACAGAATGGAAAGGGAATACCTAACATGAATTTGTTTTTTATTAAGAATAGATTATGCTTTCACCCACTCTTGCATAATAATAGTCTTCTCAGAAGCATTACAATTATTTCAATAATTTTATGCTTATATCCCAAAAGGTCATTCAGAAGAGATAAAGATTCTGGTCATAAAAGCTGACTTTATGTTTTGAATTTTAATGCTATCTGTGTACCACTGTTTCTCATTCCAAATCTGAATGGCTCTCCACCCAGGCTCTGCTACATTCAACTGTAAAGTTTTGTCAGTTACTTAACTGTTATACCCATAAGAAAGTAATACCAAACTTATAGTTGTTTTAAAGATTGAATAGCATCATGAACATAAAAAGGGTTAGACAACTTATTACCTCTCTCTGTAGCGATGAGAAGCTCCCCTTGGCTGCTGAGAGCACATCTAAGTGAGACAGGGTATTTCTGCCCTGGTGCTAAAAAGGGTGCTAGACTTAGTGACTCAGGACATGTGTGCTTCTCTACTTCAGGGACTGCCATCTATGCAGCATGGACCATGACAAGTTATTTTATCCTGTGGGTATTTGTCATCTTTGAAATAGGGGTTGGGCCAAATGATTCTCATGTCCCCTCCAGCCAAAAATCCTAGGGCTCTATAAAACCTGTACCACAGCAGGTATCATTCTATTTTTTTTAAATAATAGACTTTTTTGATGCAACATTCTGCAGGTATTAAAGTTGGGGGACAAAGAATTCTGGCACACGTGAGTGCCATCATCTGATCACTCAGTGTTTATTGAGCTTCTTCCATATACCAAACATGGTGCTAGACTCTGGTGATATAAAAGTGAAGGTAAGCCCTGGTCGGTGTGGCTCAATTGGTTGGAGCATCATCCCATACACTGAAAGGTTGCGGGTTCGATTCCTAGTCAGGACACGCACCTAGGTTGTGGGTTTAGTCCCCAGTTGGGGTGCATATGAGAGGCAACTGATCGAAGTTTCTCTCTCAGATCGATGTTTCTCTCCCACTCCCTCTCCCTCCCTTCCCCTCTCTCTGGAATCTTACTTCAAGGAGTTTTCAGTCAAATGGAGAAACAGATTACAATGCAACATGGTAAGGCTATCGACTGAGGTATATCTAAGGAGCTATGGCAACAATGCTGAGGTGAACACCTGATCTTCAACATGCTGTTCATCAGTCAGTTTCATGAAATTAAGAACAATTCTGAGGGACCTTTCTGGTTTGCCTAGAGCTGTTTCCAGGAGGAGGAATTTTCTGGGTCATCCTTCTGCGGCTGTATTGACTTTTGCCTTACAGAGCCCTTGGCAAGGTATTTTTCTGAAGCACCCTCCTGGTTTTATAACCCATATGAAAATGAAAAGTGAATAGCCCGTAGCACAGCAGGAAGACCGATAATTGTTCAGGACAGACCAGAAGAGACTCTCCTGCCATTTTGCACACATGTTCACATTCAATTTCAGTGCCGTTATCTTCCTCAATTTTCTCTCCTCAGTGTTTCTCACCTACCCTTTTCTCTTCTCTACAAAATGCTCTGCTCAGCTTTTCCAAACTCTTCTTTCCTGGGTCAGCAGCTCTAACCCCTACAGCTTCGGTGCTTTGCCTTTATTGATCCGAGACTCCCGAACCAGAGCATTATGGGGCTGGAGAAGAAATGGACGAGCAAGTGCCAGCCCCTGCCAACTGGCAATTTCAAAGGCTACTAAATCCCCATCTGCTTACCAGACTCTCTGTAGTAAGCTCTGGCAAATCCTGGATGGTACAGCAAGGGTAATCCAGCACCGAGATGCTGCAAGATACAGAGATAAGGACAGGCTTTAGGTAAATGGTAATGGCAGGAAACAGCTGTATCTTAAAGGGTAGGGGTTATTTCTCTCCAGCACACCCCATCCATTTCCCAAATTGCTCAGTGACCTTAGCTGAAACTTAGGGTTTTGGTGCCAGGCAACTCCAGCTCCTAGTCTCCTCTCCTCACAGTCATGACAGGGACCAACAGAGTCTTTTCAGGCTGGCCCCCATCTGACAGATGCAAAAGAGAGCTGAAAGAGAGCCTCTGCAAAGTCACCTTTCTCCTTCCTTCTTTAAAGGAATATGTAAACGTGTGCATTTGTGTTTCTGTATTTAAGTATATACTTGTATGCATGCGTGAGGATAACTGCGTTCCCACAGATGCTGTCCAAGCCTATTCCACTTAACAAACTGTAGATGTGCGGACAAAATAAAGACTTCTCCTGCACCTCTTTCTGAAATCCAGGAGCTCTAGGAAATGCTCGTATAAGCTACACAGAAGGAAGCCTGAGAAAGAGGCAGCATCCTGTAGCAGGGCCAATCTAGCAGCTCAAGAATGGTCATAGTGTCTGCCCCCAAAACTGACGGTGGGGGGCTGCAAGGGAGCTGGAGGCTCTGTGGTGAGCCCAGGGAAGCAGGCGAAATAAGGCACCACATGATGACAGGAACACAGTCACTCAAAATGACAGTTCTTTCTTTCCTCTTCTCCCTTCTTCATTGGGTACAATGCAGAATTGAGACTAGGTAATCTCTAACGCTCCTTCTGGTTCGGATATTCCAAGAAGTTTTAAACACCAGTCTATCTGAACTAATGCAGTTGGAAATAAAGATGTTGGCAAAGCATACTCCTATAAAGAGGAGTATGGTTTTCTTGGACCCGTCTCTGTATTTGGAGTCAAGACCTCTATCCAAGCAAAAGGCAACAATTGATTCCACTAGAAATGTTTACCTTTGTGCAAGCAACCCACAAAGATAATCTAGGGAACAAAGGGAGGAGAGGGCAATGGATCTATCTACAATGTTGCTCACGATCTTAACTCATTCTGCTAGATACTCCCAGCTTTGCAAGTTCTCTGCTGCTCCATTCGGATAAATATTCTGGGCTGACTTATCCACTTACCTACCTACCTTCCACTGACAAAGCCCCATGGCAAAGTAGGTGCTGGCAACCAAGAAATGGGGGTGGAAAATCAAAGATGGATTCATTCCAAACTCAGTGAATTGAATTCTAGCCTAGGGGTGCATAATACAAAGTTACAAATTTTTAGAATATCTAGATTGTCAGAGTCCTGAGGAAACTGTACAATAAGGAGCTGTGAGTGCTTCAAGTTTCTAGGGGATTATGCAACAGTGAAATATACTATAGGTGGTACACAGGGGGACCATCTTATCCAGGCCAACCCTTAGCAAATGGGGCAGTCTGGCTCTATCACTCTTCCAACTCCAAATGATCACGATGGGCATATATTGGATTGTTTACTGACACCACCACCCCCGCCCACCCAGGAGTGTATTTAGTTCCGGAAGCCTACTTCCCCCGTCACAAGTGATTGATCCAGGGGTGGACCTCTAACCCTGGGAATGTGGAGCAAGGACTGAGGGCCAATTCAGTCTCTGAGTGGCATGGGGCGGAACATATTTAGCTCACTTGGGCATATTTCACCGAGTGGCCTGGGAAGCAGCCACTACCATTTGCAAGTGAGAGAGGAGACTGGAGTGGAGGTACAGAGGCTAGGTGTCCATAGATAGGGGTGGAGGACTTTCTGGGCTCCCTGCACTACAGACAAAACCTGAGGCCCAGAGCTGCATCCCTATCCTAGGCTCTTCAAGATGGTATACCTCCCATTTCCTTCTAACAAATTACCCACTATGCATGAGCCAGGTCCCGCTGGTTTTAGTCATTTACAACTAAGAGGGCTGACTGATACACACAGGCGCTTTCATGAACCTGTCGCCCTTACCTAGCCCAACCTACACTTTCATTCTCCCTGGTAACCCAACTCTGGCACGCCTTAGGGTCATTTCTAAGGGGGCTGGTTCACAAGTCTCCTGTAGTTAGGCAAAAGAAACTCATTCTCCAATGCTTCCTTCAAATGGGAAAGGTATTTATATCACTCTCATACCTATTTATCTTAACTAATACTTATAAAAGCTCTGTGATACAGTGAGAGGAGGTATTACTCTCACTTTAAGATGAAAATACTGTGGCTCAGAGAAATAAAGCGTCTTACTCGAAATTACATAGCTAGCAAATGGCAGATCCAGGTCAGGACTCCAGGTCTCAGGACTTCGGGTTCCGCGTTTTAAACTAAATATAAGTAAGCTGCCTCTCCATGGAGGGATTTCAGGCAAAACTGACAGACTGGTGAGGCATATTTTCTTCCCCTTTCCAGTCACTCTAAGTAATTAGTCTTCTTCTACTTCAGGAATTTGCCTCTATTAAAGCAGTTCTGGTAGACTCTAGTGATTCATATGCTTCCAGTCCTCATGGAAGTAGCAAACTAAGGAACAAGGATCTGCTCTGTACCAGCCCCTACCCCGCCCCGCAGAGTCTGCACTTGGCTAGAGGATTGGAAAGCAATTTGTATTCACAGCAATGGTGATCAGAAAGCAATCTGTGCTTTGATCCTGCCTTTGCTGCTTACTTAAAGGCTCTCACTAGCATGTTAATCTTGAGCAAGTCAATTAACCTGAGTTTGTTTCCTGATTGGTAAAATGAGAAATAAAACTTGCAATACCTCTTAGCCCTGCTTTGGACATTAAATGAAATAATGGATGTAAAACGACTGCAATTTTAAAACCTATAAATTGATCTATCTAAGTAAGCATCTATTACTTACCTTCAGTTAAAAATTCTATATAACACTTTACAGTTTACAGAGCAGTGTAACTGATTCAACTTATGATTTCTACTAAGATCAGGGCTGGCCAGACGAGCAGGCTGTTTCACAAGAGACACCTTTTGGGTCCTTCTGCCACAGGGCTGAAATTCCATCATCGTAGTTTCATTACTTTGACTCATGACATTTTTCAGTTTATAAAACTTTAAAAATACAAATATCTTTGTGACAAGGCCCATCAGCTAACACTTCAAGGAAACTGACAGTAACAGCTCTAAGACAGAAGGGACACCAGAACTGACAGGCTCAAAGACAATGTAATTTTCTCAAACATCCCAAACTAGCCCTTTGAAATAAAACTGTCCAGCCCCCATACCTGTTTTTAGCAGTGATGTAGGACAAAATATTTTGATTGAAGAACTTCAGGATCAATGGAATGCAGTTGGCAAATACCAAATGTTGTGATACATATTCAAACTGAATTAAAAGATCAAAGTGGAAAGGGCTGCTTATTTGGGGGAGAACAGAAGTTCTGCATGAAAAAGAGAGGCAAGTATAAATCTAATATCCATTCCTAAAGACATGCACTGTCCACTTGTGTTATCAGTCCTCCTTCCTGGAAGGGGGAGACTCATCTCCAGCTGGCCCATCCTACAGGAGGAAGACGATCTGCGGTCTGTGTATGTTGCAAAGTCCTGATCAAAAGCACAAAACATAAACAAGCCAGAAAGAAAGTCCCATTACAGATAAATAGACCTGCTGTGAGATTTGCTCTAAAGCTCAAGAGGAAAGGAAGGCTCACTGAGGGAGTTGTCTTCCATACCAAACCTCTGGCTCATAGTATCTCAACTGTGATTGACATAGCAGGGACAGGTGCAACTTACTCCTCCCAGCACCTGCTGGCATCACTCAGTCAGGATGGAGACAACACATAGTAACCAAATGAACCACTGGAATGTGGGCTTCAGTGCTAGTCTGTACGGTTCCCTGTACTTAGAACACCAGTATTTTAAGGAGTGAATCAACAAGAGCCCTTCGGTCACTAGATAACTGTACTGAGAATAGGTCCAGGAGCTCTTTGATGCACTAAACACCAGAGCACAGGGGCCCCACTTTGTTCTCTTGAATCTGGATGGGGTTTGCGTCCAGGAAGACCTGGTGCAGGCAGTGTCATGAAGTTATGTCCCCTGGGTTTTGATTTTGCCCGTGATACACTGAGGAGCATCAGGCACAGTTTTCTCCAGATCCAGAACCTAGACTGCTTGGGACAATGCAGAAACTGAGTTGAAAAGGCAGAAAATTATGCTGTTTGAAATTCTCTAGTTCTCCCTGCTTACCAAGAAGCAGCCATGGCAGCGATCTAAGCTGCCCTCTGCCCCTAGGTGTGTGGTTAAAGGTGGGGAGGCAGCTGGTATTGCCCATTTCTCGCTTCTGCTCAAATATTTTCTCCCTGGCAACTGACCCAGGGTTTTTTCCCAAAGCCCTCGACGGAGAAGCTAATACACCAACACATACCTTCTTATCAAGTGATGGAAAGCTTTTTTCAGCTTGAGATGTGCCTGTGGCCTTGTCAGGATTCACTGACACTGACACACACTGACCCATCAAGCCACCCACCTGTCTGGTTGTTGATCCACATACTGCCCACCGAGAGAAGCAGGTAGAAACCCACACCCACACCTCTCTCTTCTTTCTATTAGGAGCATTATCTCCCACCCACCCCAACTTCTCCTAGTCCTGCTGCGGCTAGCAAACACCAGCAGAAGTGTGAGCACACAGGACACCCTAACACACCCAAAGATATCTCTGAATGTACTAAAGTGGAGAAACACCCTGGTTGTATAGCCAAACCTGCCACAAACAGAGACCCTGCAGGGGCCTCTGTGTACTCTGAGGGCCTGCTCCTCCCACCAGCAAGCTAGGTTTTGACTTCATAGGAGGTAAATAGAGCAGAGCTTCTGTGCAGGAATGCGGAGCCTCCTCTCTTCCCCATGGTCTCATTACAGCGACAGTCCCATTCACTGCTCCATCGTTCCCTGTACCTTGGGAATGTCTACAGAACCAAATCCAAACTCCTCAGCATGGCAAACGATGCCTCCCAGGGCAAAGCAGGTTAACCTTTCTTCACTTTGGTTTCCTCATCTATAAACCAGGGATAAAATAAGACCTACCTTGCTGCGTTGAGAATTAAACGAGATCTCACACAAGCTAAATAGTGCCGGGCACATTACAGGTACTCACTAATTCTGTGCTATCACATGCATTATGATCTGCCCCCTGTTGTCCCCCCAGCCTCATGTATCACCCACCAGGCCTTCCCGCTTACACCCACCCCAGGCAGAACTCCAGCAACATTTAATCAGTTTCCAAAGGTACTTTGTTCTCTCGCTTCTGGACTTTCACAAATAAACTTTTCTGCTTGAAATGCCTCTTGTCCTCTTTCCTTGACAACTCCCACATCATAGCTAACATCTCTTTAGGACTCAGGTTAGAAGTTACTTCACCTCAGGCTGGCTTAGGTATTTCCAATGCTTACGTATCAGCCAATGCTTACTTGTATCACCGTATTTATTACTCCATAACTGGATACTCATGTATCTGTATCCTTTACAAGACCTCTAAGCCCTTACGAGCCAGAATTGTGTCTTATTCAGCATTATATCTCCAGTGTTACAAAAGCGCTTCACATAGAGAAAACTATGCTCAACAAGCTTTTTCCCATCTTTTTGGAGAATGCTTGAATCCTGTCTTCCATTGTTTCTTTCTTTCTTTTTAATCCTCACCTTAGGATATGTTTTCTAAATTAATTTTAGAGAGGGGAGAGAAAGATCGATGTGAGAAAGATCGATTGGCTTCCTCCCGTGCGGACGGAAGCTGCAACATTCTGACGTATGGGATAAGGCTCCAACCAACCGCGTCACCTGGCCAGAGCTGTCTTCCATTGTTTCAAAGGTGGCTGGGAATATTCCCAAGAAGCTAGAGATTCCTACCCACAGCCCTCAGATAATGTTCAAAGGCCATAGACACCTGCACCTTTCTAGGACAATTCCCCACATCCCACACCATACCCCCACCCCAAGCTTGTGCAACAGGTATTTGGATTCCCTGAGTGAGACCAAGAAAAGGCTGAAAGATGCTCAGCTGGACTACAAGGGACCCTCGTGTGCCATCTTTGGGAGACAGGGCCTGGAGAACACCTGAGGCCTGTGGAGACGCACTCCTAGCTGCTCACCTGGTAGATGTGGTTCAGTTTGAAGTGTTTGAGGAGTAGCAGGAGCAGGGCGGAGATGCTCTTTACAATGATCTCCTTGTGTCTGTTCACATCGATGCCCAACTTCATGCTCTGGAGGACTGTGATGCTACAATGGGGACAGAAGGGGTCAGGGCAGAGGGTGGCTTGAGAAAGCTCTACATAGACCCAGGTATTTGGGTCAGATGCAATGTACACAGACCTTGGGAAACCTGAACTTCTGTGCTAGAGAAACCTCCAGAGTTCCCACTTACAAGCCCATCTGGAGAAAAGCTCTTCTGATCTCTGTTTCTTTCTCTCCTTGACAAGCTCATCCCTTGGCAGTGTCCACCCACAAACCTGTGCAGCCAGTCACCGGCCCTGGTGTTGCTGCCCAGACCCTCATTTCTGAGCTAAAAGAGCACAGCAGGGAGCAGTGGAAAGTGGCTACTGGTGGGAGAAGGGAGATCTCTTTGAAGATAATCCGTGTGTTAACGAGGTGGGGTGGGGACCAGAGAGACCCTGCAGACGGGAGAGAGCTAGCATTCAGCAACTGCCCTCGCTGAAGCACTCACGGCATCTCCTCAGGCAGGACATCTGCCAGGATGTTGATAGAGTCTGTCTTAGCCTTGGAGGTGGGGGCTGCAGCCAGCAGAATCTTAAGCAGAGCAATCTGGAAAGTAGAAAAGTGAGGAAGGAATCCATCCCCGTCCATTGCATTCAACGAGGCTATCCCGCAACACCTCAACGGCCCTACGAGAAGTGTTTTAAAGCCTCTAAGTCTTTCCCTCAATGACCAAACCTGCCCAGCCTCCAGAGGGGCGATCGCGTGCCCAGCCCTGAGAGGCCTGTTCTATAGAAGACACAGGAGCCAGAAGAGAGCTTATAGGCTGCTCTGCCGCAAGACTGCTCTTTCCAAAGAAGAGGACGGAAGAAGCAAAGTGAGAGGGGCAATGCCTAGAAATAAAGTGGGAGGCATAAGTAAGATCTCACTTCCTCCACCCTTCTCCTTCCGCTGAGCCTGGCCATCCGCATCCTCACCATTCTCGCCCTGAGGCTACCTAGGACATCACAGGCCAGAGCAGACCTCAGAGGGACTAGGGCCCCAACCCACCCTGCACAGACCCCATCTTAATCTCCACCCTCCCAAAGAAGGACTTGGGAGTACCGCCAAGTCCTCCTTCCTCTTGCAGGAGCCCGGAGGAGAGCTCAGAATTCTAATGTGCTAGAAGAGAAAGCCTTGCCTGAGGGGCGAAAGCTCAGGAAACAAGCTGAAATGACAGACTTCTCAGCTTGAAATGGCTCTCAGCTGTCTGTTCCTCGGCTTTGCTCATCTCAGCAAAGGAGGGCAGCTCTGGCCCCGCCATCTCCTTACCATGTACTGGGGGAGGCTATACAGCATGCCCTGGTAGAGGATTTCACATGGCGTCTCTGGTACCACCTCTTCCCCCTATGGTAGGAAACACACAGTTTTTGCCCAGGTCATTTTCCAGTTGACCAAAGGCTATGTTTTCTTGGTTGTGAAGGGTGGCATGAAAAGAGCACCAGTTGGGAGTCAGATCTCATTTGCCATCCTTGCTGTGTTAATGTCTCATTCCATAACCTTGGGTAACTTACTTTCCCTCTCTGGGTCATAGTTTCCTCTTCTACAGAACAGTGGGCTGGTCTGTAGGACCTATGAGGGCTCTTCCAGCCCTAGCAAACTATAAAAAATTCTGGTTTTTCACATTATCTGGAGTCAATCTGGAATTCTCCTTTCCATGTCATGTGCTGGATTAGGAGTCAGAACTCCCAACTAGGAGATGGATGGTTCAGACACATATGGACTTCACTCAGGCTGCTGATATGCCTAAGACACTGAGAACAGACAGCCCACATGGAGGCACTTCCATGGTGTCCATTTGAGGCCACCTGAGAGTGTTGAAATGCTCTGAAGCCAGGAAGGAGAAGTAGTAGGTGATTCAACAGAGAGGGTTGATAAGGGAGTTGTGTAACCTATGGTCTTGGAGAGGCAGGAAGGAGTATTAGCTGGTAAGCTTTTGGGTATAAACTATTTTTCTTACTCCTCCATTGACCCCTACAACATCCCTTTCTCTTGTCTGACCAATTCCTCATGTACAACCCTCTTTGTCCTTTTGATGACCCCATCTAAGCCTTTTATCAGAGTAGGGAGACAGAGGCCTCCAGTACTCAAGAGGCTACTCAGGCCACTGTCATCTTTAGCCAATGCAGCCCTTCCTCGCCCAAGGTCCCTCTATTACAGGACAGGGGTCACTGCCATGAGAACCCGAGGTAGGGAGAAGTCACTAAGCCCCTTTGATCCCATACAACTTGGCTGCTCCTTAAATAAGCAAAAGCCTTAGATGAGTATTCGATAAAGGCTGGCAAGCACACCTGCTTGCCTTCCTGCTCCCCCAGAAGGCCTATTTCATACCTTCTCCCTGTTCTCAAACCAATCCCCTCGCCTCACAGCCCCTGCACAGTTGCTAACCCTGCCTCATACTTTACGGAGAAAACAAAAGCGACCAGACAGGCATGCCCTCATCTCCTCATTGCCAAATCTACCAGGGGCTCTCCACCTTCCTTCTTGACAGGAAGGATCAACCACCTGTGCTCCAATCAATGGCCAACCCTCCGCCCGTTCTTAGAATCTCGCATTCTTTTCTTCTGTCCAATGCAATAGTTCTGTAATTATCCTCTCTCTCCTGGACCATCTCTTTTAGGACATAAACGAACTCTAGTACCACTTGGCTATAAAACACTTTCCTGTGACCCCATATCCCCCTTCAGCTGCCATATCTTTTCTATTCTCCTCGCAACAAAACTTCTACATTGTCTATGTCAACTGTCTACTTGCTTTCGTTACATTCCTTCTTCCACGCAGCAGCCAGGCTTTTGGCCCCACCCCTTCGCATGCGGTTGCTCTTTTCAAGGTCATCAGTTTTCTTCATGTTGTCAGATCCAATGGGCACCTCGTTCTTACCAAGCTCCACTTACCAGCAGCATTCGACATAGATGATCACTCCCTTCTTCTTGAGTTTCTTTTCTTAGCTTTTACAGTATCACAGTGTCCTGGATTTCCTCCCACCTCCCTGAATGTTTCTTTTTCTCTTCCTTGCTGGCACCTTTCCTGACTCATGCCACCTTAAACATACTGGTGTGCCCCAGGGCTCTGTCCTGGGTTCCGTCCTCTTTTCTATCTCCACTCCCTCCCGGGGTTATCTCAGCCAGTTCTATGGCTATTTTAACACTGTCCATAGTTCAACAGCTCCCAAATTTATTTCTCTAAGCCAGTTCTCTCTCTAGAACTCTAGAACCATATACGAAATTGCTTGGCTGCTCTGCATGGGTGTCTAATGGATATTTAAAACTTGCTACGACCAAAATAGAACTCTTGATAAAACAGAACTTTCATCTTGGCAAATGGTACTTATTCCTGATTCCCCTTTTTGCCTCTCTATCCACATTCAACTAAAATGCAACTCAAGTCAGCTACACCTCCAAAATACAACTCCAATTCATTCACTTTTCCCTAGCTCCACAATTGCTACTCCAGTATAAGTCACCGTCTTCACTCGCCTTGACTACTGAAAGAGTTTCCTAATTAATCCCTTTCCTTCCACTTTTTCCTGGTCCAGTTTTTACACAGCAGCCAATGGCTTTTAAAAAGATAAATCAGATGTTGTCACGCCTCTATTTAAAATCTCCAAAGGCTTCCCTTGCACTGTGAATCAACTCTAAGCTCCCTATCTTTGCCTACAGGTCCTACACAAGGTTGGTCCAGACTACCTCTCTGATTCCGCCGCCTACAAGCCCGCACCCCTCAGGGGGCTATACCACACGAACAGCCTTCATTTACTGCCTCTAACACTCTGAGCTTGCTCTCACCTTGTTAAGGCAGCTCCCTCTGCTTGGAATGCCCTTTCCCCTGATGTTCCTATGGGCCGCTCCTTCTTGTACCTCATATCTTGGCTTAACTGTCACCTTCTCAGAGGTCTACCCACCTTAGTCTGCAACATGCCTCTATTATGTGATTCTATTTAAATTTTCTTCACTATATCACCCACTCTCTGATAAGTCTTGTTTCCTTTACTCTTTGTTTATCTTTTTTCTCTAACTGTAACATGTTAAGTTAGGGACCTTGTCTTGCCTGGCGCACAGCAGGAGGAGCCCTAAAACATGCACGCATGCTCTGTGAAAGCACTGCAGACGGATTTCCCTTTGCCCTCTTCCTGTGCAGAAGCCCCTTAACTCACCAAGGACATGGGGCACTTCTCCAGCTCCTCCTCATTCTTGATCTGAATGTCTGCGATGGAGATGTATTTGTGCTGGGGAAGATAAGACATCAACACGGGGCTGACGGTCTTGATCACATGTGTACCAGCCTCTTGCTTAACTTTTTCAGTGACCAGGAAACGTTCCGTTTATAGGTCTGTCATCCCAAATAGGCTATGAACTCTTTGAAGGCAGGAGTCTTATTCACCTTTGCATCACTAACTCTGGGCAACGTGCTACATATACAGTATTTCTGTTTGTTCCACGTTTCCAATTTGTGGAAGGGCAGCAAACACTTAAGCATTTACCTTCAACCAAAACGGAAGGGAAAGCCTGGAAGAGGCCCTTGCCCCTGGACCACTGCCCTGAAGGTTCTGCTGCATGTGTATGTGCACATGGAGCAATGATGATGGGGTAGCAAAGGATTCAAGGCCTGTGTACGAGATGACTACTCTCAGCCTTTGTGCTCACACACAGTTTAGATGCAGGGTGGTAGCCTGCTGCTCAGCCCTATGCCTTTGGAAGGTAGTGGTCCTACAGGGAGAGGGAAGTGAGAGGAAAGGAAGTGAGGAATGGGAAGAGAGAGAGAAGGGCGGAAGAAGGAAAAAGGAATGAGAGGAAGAAATAACCGTTTCATCTATCTGAATCTAGGAAACTGGTAAGTAGGGAGACACCCGGTTTCTTTCTCTTTGACCAAATCGCCTTCAGGGAAATGTAGAATAATAGATTCAGAATGCGTCTGGTGGAAGAGCCCCACCCAGTACCAAGACCCCACAAATCCAACTTGCTTTGATGGTTCCCTAAGCCTGAAGACAGAGTGCCCACCCCGGTCACCTGCTTTAGGGTCTTCACACTCTCATGGATGGGCCTGGGTAATCCAACCAAAGTATCTGTGTCCCTGGAAAATGCAAGACACAAAAGATTATAAGCTTCAAAAGTATAGAGAACTACTGATACCCCCAGGAGTCACACAGACCATGCCACTTTCAGCATCTGGTACCCCAGGTCTTTCTTTGCAAGCCTCCAGGTCCCCCATCATTGCTTTATGACACAGAAAGAATGGTGCATGGAAGTGTTCCTGAAGATTAGGATTTAGGTATGTATAGTTTTTTGAGGATTCACTTTGCAAGTGGTAGGTGCCTACTTAAAAGGACACGTAGCCCAATGACACTTTTGACAGTAAAACACCAGTAACAATGTTTCCTCAGGTTTGTAGAGGCCGGTGGGAAGGATTCATGAGGGTGGGGATGTAGGGGAACACTGGATCTGTTCTGACCACATCTCTTCTTCACAGAATTCTGGCCCGTTAGAGCAGAAAGGGCCCCTAGGAACCATGTAATCCAACACTCTTTGAAGGAATTGAAGCCTAAGTGGGAAATGACCTGACACTGGCTAAGAGCATACAAGTTCTTTTAGGAAATCAGAAGGAAAACATTTTGACGGAAAGAACCCAAAGTAGTTACTGGGAGTTGCCTATGGCCTAGTAGTTCTAGGCCGTATTGTGACTACCGGACAGAATCTCGCATTCCAAGCCACCCACTCCTCGGGCTCCGTAAAGATCACTCTATAGCCATTCTGATCATCCTGTCACTTACTGCCCCAGAGTGAATCCGATGAACTTGTTCCTGCTTAGCTCCAAGAAGTGCTCAATGTCCTTCTGTCTGAGAGGATGGCGGAGAGATGAACCCCAAGGAAGGGAAGAAAAGCAAACCTTGAGAGAGAGAAGCTTTCTGGGCTCCTACCTCTCCAAATGGAGGATAGGAGCAGTGGGGGAAGAAAGCAGCCAACGGAGAGAACTTCAGATCTAGGAGCTCTGACTCCCAGCCCCGTACTATATATACACTGAATACTTAGACCACTCCACCCTGGGTCTTCAGTGACTGAAACCGCAAAGCTTGGGGTCCCTGGTTCTATCAAACCTACCTGACCTTCGGGGTCCAGGGTAGGCCCTTGGGAAAAGCCACCCGTTCAACAGAGAGGGGTGCCTGTGAGGGTGGAGGTGGCACCAGGGGGTCCTGCTCTAGCAGGTCTAACTCTCCATCCAACGTTCGTTCTCCATCGCCAGCAGACTCCTCTTCCTCCTCTGTGGCTGGTTCCTCAGTCTTAAAGAGATCTCTTTCGTTGTAAATGTCCAGGCTGTCCTGCTTCGTGAGGAGTTGCTGGGGGTGGGGGCGGGGGAAAGGTATGCAGTCTCACCCTGGGCATCCTTTTCTGAGGCCCACCCCTTCCCACAGGCTGTTAGACTTCAGGGAACATGGAGTAAGAATCCAGCTTTTGTGAGACTATCCCCTTCCCTCCTTATCCCTACTGCCCCCACGGGTGCAATCCCAGGACAAGTAGCTTTCAGACAACCATGCCAACAGACAGCGAACAGAGCACAGATAATCCCAAAGTCATAGTAACTTAGCTTTCGGAAAGAACTGAGGCTTTTTTTTTTTCCCCCTAGCACTTTCCTTCCTAATTATGCTCTGCTTAGGTGAACATTTAATTAGTTTGCCTTCTGTGGGCATACACCAGCTGGCTGACTGAGGAAGAAGAGGACAAGCTTGCTGCTAGGCAGAGGGAAGCGAGCTTGGAATTTTAAATCTTCTCACAGGAAGAAAAAGGTTGGACAGAAATAGGCCAAAAAGTTAACAGTCATTGCCTCTGGTTGTTAAGATCGTGGGTGATTTTTTTTTCCCTCTCTTCTTCTCATTTTTTATTTGTCCCAAATTTTCTATAATGAGTAAGCATTACTTTATAAAACAAAAAAAATAAAGGTTTAAAAAACATCTCACTGAAGATGATGCCGGCTAGATAGCTGAGTACGACTGCCTAGCCCCGACACCTATAGTGGTGAGCCCAGGTAGATCAGGCAGGTGAGTTCGTGGGAGCATGGTCAGGTCTAAGTGCAACCTGTCATTTTGACCTTTCCAGAGACGCAGACTGTACCGAGAACCCTAACCTTTCATCTCCCAAATGTAAGCGTCTCATTCCAGGGCCAGATAAGAATGTGGTTGACTCAGAGTAAACCTTGCTGCTGAGAAAATGGGAAAGTGCCTCACCTCCAGGCACATGGATTTTCTGGGAGACTCGTTCAGGTGCCCAGGGTCCCTATGCCCAAGATTATACCCTAACCTAACTCTTGTTCAGGATGCTAAGGAACTCCAGGCACTGAGGTCCAGGTCAATGGCCATGTAGCAAGACATGGATCTATAATGTGATATCACAATGTTACATCATGACAGCCCAGAAGTCTGTCAGGGCTGAGGGACAGAAGCCAAAGTATAGACTCCAAGGTTTCAGGTTGGGCATAGGGCTAACCAAGGTCAGGATGAGCTCGGTCATTTACTGCCCTTTCTACCACACCTGGAGTCGCTTAGAGTCTTGATTTTTAGACAGCTAGGGCTACAACATGACTGCTTTCGTCCATACCCTTCGAGAACCACGACGGCCTCGCAACTTGGAGGGTGGGGGTGCCAGCTGAGACTCCCCCAGGTCGAGAGTGTAAGAGGGCGGGGAGGCGGCACGCATGCTCTTCACCACCTGGATACTGTCCTCAGCCAGCGGCGGCAGGCCCAGCTCTGCGCGCTTCTGTACTTTGAGAGCCTGTAGATGCTCAAATCCACCGAGGGTAAACTAAGGGGTAAACAGGAAAGGGGCAGAGAAGAGGCAGGAAGAGCAGGAGTAAGAGAGAGCATGGTCAGGAATGCATGGACAGAGAGGAACAGATACAACCTCCAGTCCCCCTCTCCCCAACCCTAGTCAGGAAGTAATAAAACAGGAAGGGGCAAATGTGGTTACTATCCCAGTCTGAAGAAATTAGCAGTCAGGATAAAGCATTATTTACTGAGCCAGGGTGGCAATATCACCAGAAACAAGGAAAGGAACTCCTAGGGGCCTCCACTGGAAAAACAGGAAAATTTATCTCAGTCTTTAATGAACATATCCAGACACTAAACTCCTGGTCACTCAATTTCCTCTGCAGTTATAGGGAGGAACTGCCCCTCGAAGCTGGGTAAGTTTAAGAGGCAGTCCTCTCTATGAAGCCTGCCCTGGAGGGTATGTTGTTCAGCCAGTCCTGTGGGGCAGGAGCCAGAGATAAAAGATCAGGTTGAATAATTAGTAACAAAACTACAACCACCTACTTATAAGGACTTCCTTTTTTAAAAGCAAACACTCTATTTATCTTCAAGGAGGGCAGAGGGCAGATACTAATCCCCACATTTTATAGCTACAGAAATTGAGGCACAGAGAGTTGCCCAAGGTTGGCAGTATGAGCAGAGGCCATGTCTCCCAATTCTTAGCCAGTGTTTTTGCCACGAAACATAGGTTCCATCAAGGGAAGGTGCAATGATACCCTAACTAATAGAGTGGCATCTCTTGTCAGTGCCACGGAAGCGGATAACCTGCTCTGACGGAGAGCATCTGATTTCTCTGGGACAGCCTTGTTGTCCCTCCACTGGCTAACAGCTGCCCTAGTCTTCCGCCTAGCTCTGGCCTGCAGCATCGGAATAGAAGAGACTGCAGTAGCGGGGGCACTGCTGATCTCATGCGATGGGAGTGGGGGAATGAGACACTCACCATGACCACCTTCCAGAGCAGAAGCAGGACCTTCTTTATGGGAAAGTGAGGAGCCAGGCCGCTGCAGAACTTGGTTACCATGGAGAAGAGCAGAAGGGCAAAAGGCTCCTCATTGTGCATGGAGAAGCCTGGAGGGTGCAGAGAGGCAAGGGAGAGAGTGAGCACGAGGGGGCTGACAGCCTGCTCCTGTGGCCCTGACTCTGGACGCACCCAAGGGATGCCTACCCCATTTACAAGCAAGGAAACTGAGGCATAGAGAAGACATTTCATTGGCCCCAGCTCACAGACCCCAGGGCTATCGAAGCAGGCCCTAGTGCCTGCTGTGCTGGATCTCTGTTCTAAAACAAAGAATGTTAATTTGAAAAGAAAAGAAAAAAAAAGGCTGCCTGCCTCTCTTAGGCAGATGCTATGTTCCCCCTTTACCATTGGGGACCCCATCCCCACACTTCCTTAAACGCCACTTACTTAATTCAGTGCGGAAGTT
The DNA here is from genome assembly GCA_004026545.1 of Mormoops blainvillei. Lineage (NCBI taxonomy): Eukaryota > Metazoa > Chordata > Mammalia > Chiroptera > Mormoopidae > Mormoops > Mormoops blainvillei. The sequence goes on from PVJD01000479.1 coordinate 18,574, forward strand.
CTCCCGGGCTGTCCTCCACCTACAGGAGTCTGTTTCTCGCTCCAGGCGGATATTTTCCACCATTAGGTACAGGACGCTCAGGAGCACCCTGGGGTTACAGAAGGGTCACAAGAGGTGCCCAAGGCAGCCCCTTGCCTATAGTCAGAGACCTCAGGGATGGTCTCTGTGGGAGCCCAACCCAGTGGAATTAGCACCTTGGAGCGGCCTGGGTGCATCTGGGATTTGAGCAAAAAGTAACCCTCTGCTAACCATCCCCTGCTCCAGCCCCGCAGCTGGCCCACTCACCGGAGCTCTGTGCTGTCAGCAATGGAGATGGCTGGTTTCCGAAGAGCGCTGCTACAGGCCTGGCTGTTGCTGCCATGGGAAGGGGGGAGAGAGTGAGAACCCGTAGGGGCTCTTTCGTTCACTGTGTTCCTCCTGATCATATACACAAACATTACCACCTGCCATTCCCTGGGTATGAGCTATAAAGAAATTGGTTTAAGGTAAAGGAGCCCATAGGATTCCTCTGCCACCTCAGCAAACCCTTATCTGTGGCGAGGATGTGCAAGGGCAAGGCCTGTGATATTCGCTCCTCTCATAATCCCCACTGTGGTTAGTACTCTGCGGGATACAAAATAGATGCTAAACAATACTCGATGAATAATACACAGATTTCCCCATATCTAAAACTCCTGGGTGATAGACATGAGACAAAACAAGAGTTCAATATAGTGATAGCAGCCAACAAGGCCACCTCTAGAGCTACAACCCAAGAGGGAAAGAACTGGGCACACGATAGGAATTGGTCCTGTACCTCTTGGGTCATGTTCTCAGCCAAAAGAGTTTTCTTCACGGATTCCAGAGTTAGGCTAAGCTGAGAAGGTGTTTGGGTAAAAAGGCAATTCACCCAAAATAGGCCCCTGAAGCCCAGGATTGAAGCTGTGAGTGGGGCAGAGGCAGCCAGTGAGCCCAGCCTCAGGGAGGAGAACAGAACATCAAACAGCATGGCTCAACGGAGGGGAACTGTCATCGTGAGCTTTGGACTGAGAAGTGAGTAGGCCCAGCTCCCCAAAGAGGTCTCTACAGTAAGTGAACCAGCACGGGACATGAGGCACCCTGCCAGGAAAGGGGATGTCTAGGCCAGCCCTCCCCTAAGGCTTCTCACTCAATTTCCATGTGGAGTAGCTCCAAGAAGGCTGAGAAGGTTCCCATCTGATAGAGCAGGAAGCAGTTGTACCTGGACCAGTGTAGCACATCGACCTCTGAATCACATTCCCCAAAAGTGCCTAGAGGACCAGACAGTGCCATAGTGGTTGAGTAGAATGGTGTATCCCAGTTCTTTCCACCCTGCCCCATGATCTTAGGACCATATTCCAACACCCTGCCCAACGGTGAGGCTGACCAATGTAGGGTAAGGGTCTCCCAGAACTTCCCAGAATGAGGCAGAGGAGAGGAAAGACAGACTCCAGGGTTAGGTCCGATGTGCTCATCAATGGCCTATCTTAAGTTTAAGTCCCCTGAGAAGTAGATCCAGAGATGAAAACGCAAGTACAAGTAGCTTATTCAGGAGTTGATTTCAGAAATCAACAGTAGAGAAGTGGGGGAGTGAGACAGGGAAGAGAGGGCAGCCAACAGCTCAATCCCAGGATGGAGGAAACTCCGGGAAGCACTATAAAACACACAACTCAGAATCACGCTACCCAAGAGGTGTGAGGTAGTCAGGTTACTCATCCACTAACTCCTGTCACCGCTGAGTGCTGCTGGACTGGGGGAGCACATTAATCCCCTAGCGCTCCTGGCTGCCCTCTGTGGGCTGCAGAGAAAGCCCTCAGGGAAAAGGATGAAGGTACTGCCACCTGAAATTTGGCCGTAGCACCAGACCCAGTAGATATGGTTGGGTACTGCCTTGTTTGCTACAGTCTTTGCCCGATACGATGTCTACTCTCTTTCCTCTCTATTTATGATTTTTATAGTTTCTTAGCTCCCAACTAGTCAGTTCTGACAACAGTTCTCTTATTTATAATCTCAGGGTTTATTTTTACTATTCCAGCTAGGCTATTTTATTTCTCTTTCCAACACCTGGTAGCAGGTCTCTTCTGGAAAGTTGTCCTCCATTAATCTCACTGAGTTCTGATAATCTCCAAATTACAGCATCCACTCCTGCTGCTATTTTGGCTCGAACCGCCTAAATGCCAACAAGAAACAATGCAGAGGGTCCGCGTGTGCATCTGTGGCACGCCCCTGCCTCCCCTCAGGGTCGGGGCCAGGCTACAGACGTTAAAAAAAGCCTCCACGCTCAGCTGGTAGGACATCGGCAGCTCTGGCCACACTGACTCTCTCGCTAGTCTCCAAAGACAATTATAGCCCAGGTTAAGGGAAGGAGGACCCACAGGAAATCTTGATATGCCTGGTAAGATGAAGGTCAATTCCAAGGGATCCGGACCAGTACCTACTACCATCTCCACATCGTCTTCATAAGCACCAGGTTATTCCTAGCACGTGACAAGATCTGTTCTTGAAAGGCAGGGACCTTGACCTGGTTGGGTGGCTGCTGTGGTTAGAGTGCTGTCCCAACTTGCCAAGGTTGAGGGTTCAATCCCCGATCAGGGCACATACAAGAATCAACCAATGAATGCATAAATAAGTGGAACAACAAATAGAGGTTTCTTTCTCTCCTTTCCTCGCTGTCTAAAAATCAATAAATAAAAATAAATAAGTGAATAAAGGAAAGGCAGGGACCTTGTTTTCCTAGCGTGACTTGCTTTACCCTACTCCTGACGGCACCATTTTTCTCCCTAATCTCCACCCTTCTAAAGTTGGCAAAGGTGGTCACTCACCTTGGGCCAGGTAGAGAACAGCCCGGGCTACTTTCAGTCGCCGCTCCCTACTGACCACCTCCAGCCGGTCCAGGAGCCCCATCACATAGGCCTTCTGGGCATCCTCCTCCAACTCCAGCCACTCCTTGCCCTGCACTGGAGACAGAAGGTCATGTGGATCCAGTGCCAGCTGCTGCCTCCCCTTCCTAGAAAAGCTTCTGATAGCACATCCACCTCTGATCTCAGCTCCCTACTATTCTCCTCTTCAAAAGCTTTCCTGATGTAGCTGAGAAAAAATAAGGGATGGGAAAAGTAAAGGACTCAAAAAATTCTGGCCTGAACCCACTCCGCAGCCTCATCTTCCACATTCCCTCCATCCTCCACACACAGCCTGTATTGTTCTATCTCTATGCCTTTCTTCAAGGTATTCCCTCTGTTTTCCTATACACGCAATTCCTATTCATCATTACAGATCGAATACAAAATTACCTCTTTCCCACTAATGCTCCAGCCAGAAGCTCTGACCCTGAAGCCACTTTTTACTTCTGTTTTGACACTTACCATTTCCTCTTGGCCTGAGCTAGTTTTGTGATATATACATCTCCCCTTTGCTACCTAACAATAATCTCTTTGAAGACACTGCAGATTCACCTTCACCCCTGCCTCCCGCATGTCTCGCATAAAACAAGTACTCACCACACAACTGTTAAGCTGAAAGTTGAATTGCCACTGAGAAAGTGAGGGAACATTGTGGACACATGAGATGATTATTAGATGCTATTGAGAGTGGAGCGGGGGTTGAACATTAAGGTCAAGGATTAGGCTAGGCACAGGGTTCTGCCAGGTCACCAGCCCAGCCCCACCTCTCCATTTCTCTGCCCTCTTGGTCCTTTCTATCAGAGAAAGGACCTAACTCAGGCTTCTCTTGCTTCCACTCCATGGCCTTTCCACTTGAGATATAGGAAACTCTGTCTCATATGCAAGGAGGGATAAAGAAGTTATATGGTTATGGGAGGATCCATCAAAGGATCATACTTTGTTTTAGGTTTTTTCTAGATCAGGGAGGGGTATCATGGAGAAAAAAAGCAGGTCTCTATGAATAAGGGTCTGGGATCACCTTGAGTCTTGAAATCTTCTTCAAAGCACCTCCTGTTAGTGGTGAATTCCGGGTTTTCAGTGTAGCTATACAATTCTGTGGCAGGAAAGATAGGACAGAGTCACAAACATTCCATAGACCCTTACAGAAAAGGTCTGGAGTAGAGAGCGTGGAATGAAAGAGGCAAAGCTTCCAATACATTCCTGTGTCCAATGCAATCCAGAGCCAACTTCCTCCCTTTTGGAGCAGTTAAAAATAGCCACTTGTGTCCCTGGGTGACTAAACCATCAAACCTGTCCTCCTCCTGCCAGCTGGCTGCTACTGCAGAGAAGGAAGCCTTCGACATTTGGTGAGGGCCAGGGGGAGGGCTGGAGCTGAGAGGGCTTAATGTTATCACTTCTGTTTCTTAGGGCTGCAGCCCCTTCTGCTTGTCAACCCCGACTGGGACTCCCCTGTTTCTAGGCAAGAGGAGGGCAAGACAACTCCTGAAATTTAGAGGTTAAGATCTTTGCGCTATTCAAGGAGCCACGGTGAGGGCTAAGAGTATGTGTTAGATGGCTCTTTGGGGTTGGAGCCAGTTCATTCTCTCCCTGCTGAGTTTCCTCGAAGGGTATAGAAGTGTAGGTTCCTGCTCGCAGCCACCCGGCCAGAGACAGCATCAAGCCATGTAGAGCAGCTCTGGTTACCGAAGGGCTGCCTTTATCCAACTTCTAACTTCGTTGACAGTAGTCTCTCAATACAAAATGCAGACAGCTTATGAGAAATCAAAACGGCCTTTCCCCCTCTACACACACAGACACACACTCCAGACAATTATACCAGTACTCTCGTCTTACAGAGAATAAAAAACTGAAGCCGAGAAATAAAATAGGTGATAAAACAGATTTCCTCAATACCCTATTCCCTGAGACCCTTGCTGGACATTTAACTAGGCCACAGGTAATTCACAAAGCAAGAGAAATTAACTTATGTTTAGCCAGTTGCCTAATGGTTGATGAACACCTTGTCTGGGAGCCAGGGCTTTGAGTCCTGAGTTCCAGAATCCTGGAGTGACCAGAAGCGAATCCCATCTCTGAATCTTATAAAATTTTCAGTCATTATTGTGTAGTGTGTATGTGTATCTATGCATATATATATTATATCTCACAAATCTATCAGAAAAGGGAGCACTCTCTTAGGTACTAAATTTTGTTTTTGTTTTTATTTTTAAATTTTAGATCATGGACTTCCATATACGGATAAATATAAATGAGATTTAAAACACCCGTTTATCTTCTACCCAGATTAAACAAATATTAACCCATGTCATATTTGCTTCAGACATCTAAAGTTCCCGCCTCCTCTCCAGCCTATCTCATATCCCTCTCTAGTGTAACCACTATAATGAAGTCGGTGTGTATGCTTCACGTGCTTCTTTTTATTCTTTTACTACATATGTATGTGCCTCTAAACAACATATGATATCCTTATGCTTTAAAAGATTTTGATCCAAGCAGTGTCTATCATATTGTATAAATTATTTTTTCTTAGCAACCTTTTTTATTATGTGTCTTTCCATAGTTTTCTACAAGAACAACAGCATGATGAACACGTCCATTCACTTAAGGAACACTGCTCTCAAACAAGTGTGCGACTGGACTTCCTAGAAACGTCTTTTAGACTCATGTGTTTAAGCAGCTTGTTGCATGTATGAATTATTTTGTCACTGTTTCTTCCCCCGCCCCTCAACATTATGTTTTTAACATCTATGGACATTGAAACATATTGATATAGATCAATTATTTTAATGGCTATATATTGATATACAACAGTTTATTCACTCTCTTACTAAGTTGTTTTCCATTTCCCACTATGGCTGCAAAAAACATCTCTGGACATGTTTTCTTGAGCCAAGTGTTTTTTTTCCAAAGTGTACATCCAGATCACTGGGTCATGCATGATACGTGTGCATCTTCCACTTTGCCAGGTATGACCAAACTGCTTTCCAGTTTTATACTCTGCTCCCTCATGCCAAGCAGTGCACCCTCGCCAACCCCAGGCTTTTATGTTTTGCAATTTGATTAATGTAAAATAATATCACATTACTTTAATTTGCTTTTCCCCATTTACTAATGTAGTTGAACATCTTTTCATGGATTTATTGACCGTATGGTTTTCTGTTCTATGAATTCCTATTCATATTCTTTGACCATTTCTCTTTTGACCACTTCTCTACTGGGTCGTTCCTCTCTCCTCCCCCTCTCCCTTTCTCTCTTTTCTTTTCTTCTCTCCCTCCCTGCATATGCACATTCTGGATTCTAACCCTTTGTTGGTTATTAAACTTAGCTCTCTATTTCTGTCACTCATCACAAAAATTTATTCTCTGTGATTATTCACAAGAAATTTTTAAAAAAACATTTGTCTCTTTTCTTCAAAATAGTCATGTTTCGAAGTGTCACTTCCATGTGACAGAATATTTAACTTTCACACCATCTCCACCCAAAGCTCATTTATTAATAACTGGCATTCACAGCACATGTAACATGGAGTTCCTTATTGTGAGGATATCACATTTAGCCTAAGCTAAAAACCCAAAGAGAAGCAGCCCAGCGCTGCGCCGCTACGATGACTACAGGAGACACGCCCAGCCTTGCTCAGCTGGCCAGCTGTCTACAGTTTTTCTTCCGACGCTGCTGAGATTTATTTAAGAGGCAGGTGTTAGGGGAAGGCAGCAAGATGAAGGCAGAGGAGAAAAGGAGAAAGATAGGATGGGATAGCGAAGGAGAGGGTAGCAGAAAGAAGGATGCATGCAAAGATATGGGTGAATATGGGAAGAGAAAGAGGAGAAATAGGGGAGATGGAGAGAAAATAGATTTGAGAGCGAACCAGAAGAGAATAAAGAAGGGTGAACAGAAAAGAATGACAGAATGAAAGAATAGAGAATAGCATAGCCAAGGGAGAATTCGCAGAACAAAAAATGTGAACGCAAACACAGAGATATTTACCGCTGGAGGATGGAGAGAAGAAGGAATGTGGAGAACAGCCTTTGTTCTATAGCTACTTATTGGGAACAGACAAGCTGCCAAAGGAGATGACAAGTCCCTTCCCTCTCCCTCCTGGCCCCCTTTCACTCTCTATAGGCTCATCTACCCCTTACCTGACAACTCTGCTGCATGGCCATCTGCATCTCCATACTCAAATTCCAGAGTGGGGCAGTCCACAGAGCCCTATAATGGAGAAATCTTTGTGGTAATTTGGGAAAAGGGTTGACAAAAGAAGATTATACACTCAATTCATTCTGTTCCTCTCTTAAAGGCCAAGGTTAGATCAGGGAGGCAGCTAGGAGAGCCGCATCTGTGCCTTTCACCAAAGAGGTAACCTTCTACAAGCCAAAAATGTGAGGCTCAGTGCAGGGTGGGGCTGAAGGTTCCTATGCAGAGTCAGAAACTCTGGGTAAAGGGCCAGGATCGTAAACAGATATGAACGCTACAATCTGTGCCCATATCTGATCTACATAAACACAGACCCGAAGAACATCTAGCTGATCTCTAGAAAAATGAGACGGACAAAAACAAGAGGCGAACTGTATTCTACTTCAGCTCTGTCATTAACCCACTGTATAATTTTGGGCAAATCTTATTCTGTGGATCATAGTTCCTCATCTGTGAAAAGAGGTCCTTCAGCTCTAATGTTCCACAAGTTTAGGATTATCAAATAAGGCAGCTTTTCTACTTCCAGTTGTATTAAAGACTAGGTTTCCTATGATGGTGTATGTATAAACTATTTTAACATAATCCACTAAACCCTTTAAGCATTTTGGGGTGTTTCCTACCAGCATATAGTAATATGTATAAGTTTTTAAATTTTTGAATCTCAGCTCTGTGACACTCTCTGTCACATATTATGGGATATTGAGCAAGCTACTTAACCCCTCAGTGTGGTATAAAAAAATATATTTGCTCTTTGCCTCACCCTCCTTCCATTGCTGGCTCAGAACTCCTAAAACCTCTGGAATTTCCTGAGTGATAGGAGTGTCTGTTATTCATAAGGCACCCTGTCAACCATACTTGAGTTTAAGCTAATGAGGTGACTCACTGAGCCCAAAGAGTTTCAAAGAAGGGGCTGGTCCTACCTCCGGGGAGGGGAGGAGAACGGAGATTGAGTTCAGTCGCAAGGCCAGTGGTTTAATCAGCCATGCCTCGGCAATGAAACTCCACACAAAAATCATGAAACAAGAGCTTGGGCACACCAATGTGCTAGAATGGCGATGTCCCTAAGAGGGCATGAAGCTCTGTACCACCTTGCCCGCATGCCTTATCCTATGCCCTCTTTATTTGGCTGTTCCTGGGTTGTATCCCTTATAATAAAATTGTAATCATAAGTAAAGCACTCTTCTGAGTTCTGTGAGTTCTTCTAGTGAGTTATCAAATGAGGAGGGTGTTATGGTAATCCCCGAATTTGTTGCTGTCTAGGCAAAAGTGCAGGTAGCCTGGGGACCCCACCTGTGGCTGGTGTTTGAAGAGGGAGGCAGTTTTTGTGACACTGAGCCCTTAATGTGTGGAGACTGAGATAACTACAGGTAGTGTCAGAACTAAACTGCATTGGTGTCAGGGAATTGTTGGAAAACGACATGCTCGGTTTTTTCATCGAGAAAAATGAGGATAATTCATAGTGCCGTTGTAAGGACTAAATGAGTTAACACGGGAAAAACACTTAGCACATCACTTAGCACTTGGTAGAACTAGGTAGGTGGTTATTCTACTTAGATTTTTACTTACTCTACTTACAACTTTAATTTTATATTATAAAGGATTTTTCTTGTATTACTATAACTATTGCTTTAAACAGTTAAGTGGACAGATATATATCAGTTTACTTAACCAGTTATGTACTGTGAACATTTAAGCTGTTTTTAATTTTTCTTCACTTTTAGTATGAAGCTGTAACACACTTATAATTATTTTCATATTTAGCATCTTTCCTAAAGATAGATTTTTCTAAAAGAAATTAATGCATCAAACTTTATAAATATTTGTATGGTTCTTTGTACATGACAAGTTTTCTTCCTAAACCACTTTATCAATTTACACTGCCAACAAGGCAAATCATGTTGAAATCCACTATAGCAAGTATTTTTCCAAAGTTCTTGATTACCGACACCAGGAAAAAAAAAAGGTGGAGTGTGAGGAATGACATAAGATTGTTGTTTTATTCTGATAAGTAGAGGCTTAAAAAATCTTTAAAAAATATATTTTAAAAAAGAAAGAACAGTTTAATACCCCCCAAAATGGAAAGGACTCATTAAAAGCAGGGTTCTTCAAACATTTTTGGCTATAAGTAAACTTTACATCATGTCCTAACACACATACACACACACACAAACTGGAACAAAAGTTTAGCAAAATATATTTACCATTACTATATGCGATGCACATACAGTAATGTTTTCTTTTCTTCTTTTCCTTTTTTTTAAATATGGGTTTCAACTCGCAGGTTAACTCTTACAGTTTGGAAAACCCTTGTTTTAAACTGCATACATCCTTTAATGTATTAAACTGTATTTTATGAAAAACTCACTTTAATGCCTTGAATTTTCCTCATTTTGCCACAAAGTTTGTCAAGGGTTTTGGGAACCAATTTAACCAGGGGATCTGGCTGCAAGAGGCCTGAGGTGAATCCTTTGGTAGATTACGAACCTTTTTATTAAGCAAACTATTATTATCTAGCCTTATTTTCAGGTTGGGAAGTTCATACCTGAAAACCATTGGGAAAGGTAGGTCAACAGTGACCCTATGAACAGGGGTATATGTAGGAGGCTCGCTTTTCTTTCAAGATTTTATTTATTTATTTTTAGAGAGAGGAGAAGGGAGGGAGAGAAACATCAACGTGTGGTTGTCTCCTGTGAGTCCTTCACTGGGGACCCGGACTGCAACCCAGGCGTGTGTCCTGACTGGGAATCAAACTGGCAACCCTTTGGTTCGCAGGCCGGCACTCAGTTCACTGAGCCACACCAGCCAGGGCTGTAGGAGGCTCTCTTGACTTGTGCCAAGTAATTCTCTGTCAGTAATCCTTTAGAACCCCTAGGGAGAAAAGAAAACCATCTCTCCTGAGGACTACCTTCCACGGGAAAGCAAAAGGAGGGAGGGAAGGAAAAGCAGATGGTCTTCTGAGTATGGCACCTGGCTATTGTGGAGAGGGGGTATATTGACAGGTAGAAGCAGCTCTCCTGCTGCAGTGGAAGGTAGAGGAAAGCTAATCTTTCCAGCCAGCCTTTTGACAGGCAATGAGGCCAGATAGAGAGGATCACTGCAGTTGTTTGTTTCCAAGCAGGGAAAGTGCAGCTGCAGACAATCAGGAGGTAAACTGCAGTGCAGGTGGAAAGCTCTGAGTCTCTGGATACTGAACTCACTGGCAAAGGTAAAGTGGTGGGTTGACAAAAAAGTTCCTTTATTTTTTTTCCATAAAATAAAAGACATATTTTTCATTTTCACTAATACCTTTATTGATTTGTATATTTTGAGTGTGTAGGCTATCTCCCACTATTGGCTTCTAGTGGGTGTTGCTAAACATCTTCCAATGTACAAGACAGCCCCACAGCAAAGTATTATTTAGCCAAAATGTCAACAGTACCAAGAAACTTCGCAAACCACTTTTGACATGTTCGATCAGTCATAGCACCTTCACCATACACTGCACAAATCTTTTTTTTTGAGTTTTAGTTGTGTTTTTACCTTTTTTGAAATAATAAGGCATAATATGCTGGAGATGTGTATTTTCTTCCATCTTCAATATTAAAATGGCTGCACAAAAATTCACCAATTTTGGTAAGTTTTTAAAAAAAATGCATGCTGATATGACAGTTGTCACAACACAATCTAACAAAATTGTTTCAAATAAAGTTCAAGACAACTAAGCACTACTAGAGCCATCATACAGAAAAAAATATATGAACTTTTTGGCTAACCCAATACTATCAGAGTCTTTTCCTGAAGGAAGACTTGACAGGTAGGGACAAGACCTCTGACATCAGAAGGAGTTTTAATTCCCTCCAAGAACATATCATTCGGAAATTATTTTATCTATTAGCATATTGTCTGTCTCTCCACTCCCACTAGACTGTTAGCTCCACAGGGCAAAGATGGTATCTTGTTCACAGCTGTATTCCTAGCACCTAAAATAGTGCTGGGCATATAGAATGACTACCCACCTCCCCTCCCCCACCAAACCCCCCCCCCCCACATTTGAGTAAGAACAATGTCTCTATGGGGGAAGGAAGCAAAAGGTGCCGTAAAGTCCAGATTGGCACTGAGGCAGTGGGGAAGATGATGTGGTGAATAGAACCCTGGAAAGTGGTGTGATGTGGGGTGAGTCTTTTCACCTCCAGTTCTGTCTTTTTAAAAAATGGGATGGATTCCTATTCTGTCTGTGTCAAAAAGGAAAGCATACATGAAATCCCTTTGGAAACTGTGAGATACTATTCAAATGGGAAACTGTGGATTGGGATGCCTAAGGCCTGGCCTCCAGTACCAGCTCTGTGCCTTAATGATGATGATGATATACGGTACTAAGGGCTACTCTGAACCGACCCATTACATGCACTGAATTAAACATGTTCCATTTGGTCATCTCACTTTGACTTTATTACAACCTTCTGAGGTAGACAGTGTTAACCTCATTTTACAAACGAAGAAACTGGAGCTCCGAGAGGTTTGGCAATTTGCCAAAAGTCGCAGAGCCCGGATTCAAAACCTGGTCTGGCTGACTCCAAAGCCTGGTGCTCCTGGCCACTAAGCCAGGTGTATGATATTGGGCAAGTTACTTCTGTCTGTTTTACTTCTGTAAAAGAAGGAGCTAAACCCACACGATCTCTACAGACCCTTCTACACCTGACATTTTGTGATCTGTTCTCCTGGTCTCTGCTCAGATCCAGTTCTACTCTGGGCTAGTTGATGGAGGCTGGCTGGAGGAGGGGAGTGGGGGAGTGATGACAATCCTATCCTTTCATCCCCCTGGTTAGATTTTTTGTTTTTAGAAGAGGAAGCGACCCAAACAATCATACTCCCATGTGTGGGTTTGTATCCTGGGATAGTTCCATCTACCCCCTCCTGTGCTGCCCCCGCCCGAATCCTGTCTCATTAACCCTTCCAGGTAGGGGTACTGATGCCGGTGGAAGGCACTCCCTCAAGAGCCTGCCAGCACACCCGGGGAAAGGGGAAGGGCGGAAGGCAAAGGCACAGCTGGATAAGCTCGAGTAGCCTTAGGGTGGCAGGGCGGCTGCCCCCACCCCCACCCGCCACCCCCATGCCCGCTCCTCTTTACTGCGGCGGAACTCTGGTCTCCCGCCCCTCACGCCAGTCACTCAGCCTCTCTGCGCCTGTTTGCTGCTCCGTAAATCGAAAATACGAATTCCCACTTCAAGGAGCTACAGCAATGAGTGAGATAAATACTTGAAAACTATCTGGTACGCTCGATATCGCTTTGCATCTCCCGCAGCAGTGGCCAGAGAGCTAGAAAGCTCAGACCTGCTCACGGCAGGGGGCGAGTGGAGAGGGATCAGGGGCGGCAGAGACCAGAGTCCAGACTGCGGCGGACCCGCAGGCGCCCGCTTTAAGGGTCGGCTCGGGGCGCGCTGGAGAAGGGGGGCCTCACCGCGGGGGAGAAGGGCCGGGGCAAAGCACCTCAGGCACAGCCCTCTGCCCCGGGGAGTCTCCCAGACCCAACAGAAGCTCTCCGGGATCCTCACCTCCGACTCCCGCCGCTGGCTTTTGAACGCTTCCCTGCCCTTAGGCGACGCCTGCTTCCCTTTGCCGCCGCCGCCGCCGTTGCCGTTGCTGTTGCCATTGGCGGGTGGGCTCCCGGCTCCCGGCGCCACCGGGTCCTCCATGCAGCTCAGGTCAGCGGCTCCCCTCACCGGCTCAGCGCTCTGTGCCCGAGGCGACCCCGCCGCCCCGCGCCTCCAGCCAGGCCCCCGCCCCCTCCACTGCTATTGGCTGCAGCATCTTCCCGCAGCCCCGCCCCGCGACGCGATTGGCTGTTCGACCTCTTGGAGCGGGACTTAGAAGAGGTGGGGGCTCCTTCAAGGGATTTTTTTCCTCTTGTCTTTTTTTTTTTCAGTCCTGCGGCGTTGCTGTTAGCGGTAGACTTCTGGGATGGTTCCCAGGTTTACTTCCCGAATACTGGTCCCTCAACACTTATCCCCTCCCAAATAGCGACATTTTCGGGGAGCTCTAGTCTCCGCCTTCAGCTCCACTGCAGTCTCCGTTTCCCCATTACCACAGACCTCTGCCCCCAAATCCCGGTTCCTGCACACGTCCCAAATTCCGCTTCCGTCGCAGGGAAGGAATGGCACCGCCGGGTGGCCAGGCACACCGCAGGAAACGAGGCACTCGTCCTCTCCGTTAGCTGAGATTTCTTAAGAGAACTCACGCTACTCGGAGTGAGGACTTAGCTGGGAGAATGAGGTTTAAGGGGTGGGGTGGGGCGTTTTCACTTCACTAAAATTGCTGGTGCTTCTCAGGGCTGCTCCTGGTCACCTGCCTTTCTCTGCTAAGGGGCGGGGGTGGGGGTGGGCAACTTCCTCCGTTTTGATCCAGGGAGTTTAAAAATGGAGAGCAAGACCTGCCCTCACCTCCAGTCTTTCTCTTCTTTCTTCTAATATCCTTCCTGGGGCAAAGGAGGTTGTGTGGCTTGCCCACTCTGGGATTTGTCTAAAAAGCAGTAAATGTGTAGGCAGCCTGGGTTGGTAAAAAGCAGCCTTAAGGGAATGGGTGGACCGAACAGGTGGGGTTGTTGAACTGTCACTTTTTCCAGGCATTGCACCAGGCACTTTCCAGGTATATCACACCCCTCTCTGATAGGTTTTCATGAATCCAGTATTACTGATGAGAAAATCGGAATTCATAGAGATTAATTATTCCTTGCAGTTCTCAAGGTATCATATTCTATCTTGTTTCATGTCTTCTGAAGGTGCTGTTCTCTCTCTCTCTGTGGAGGAAACTTGTGTTCTCTTGGCTAATTTCAGTTCTTCCTTAAAGGTTCTATTTAGTCATCACCTCCTTCTCCAGAGTGCTTTCCTTTAGACCCTCCTCAACCTATTCAGGCAGTGTTGATGTCAAGCCAAGTCAGCCTAGATCTGAAATCCTTATATTTTCCACTATATTCCAAAGGAAGGGGCCTGAAGGAGTTATTCCCCTTATGTCTTAGGGACAACTGTGTCCCTTTCTTAACCCTGTCTTTCCCTCACATTTTCCTCTACTAGTTAGTAGGTGACAGGTCAAGGCAGAGTTGAGAGAGCGAACACTCCTTGGAGCTGAGTTCCTTTCTCCCCCTGGTCCCCAACATCTCCTTATTCCCATCCCTCACACCACTTTCCCATCCCTCTCTCATCTCCACCTCCTACCCTCTGCCCACAACCTGGATATAAGCTCCAGAGTGGGGCCAAATTTTATTCATTTTTGTATGCCTCTTTTATGTATGTTTAACACGGGGGTTCTGTACTATTGACTGAAAAATTGTTGGAGGGGAGCTGTCTTGCGTATTGTAGGATGTTTAGCAGAAGCCCTGGCCTTTCCTCCCCCTAGTGTGACAACCAATTACGTCTCCAGGTATTGCAAAATGTCCCCAGAGGGGCAAAATCCTCTGGGGTTGAGACCCACTAGTTAACAGAATTGAATTAATATGAATTTCCAAGTCTCTGGCTCAAGGCCTAAACTATTTGATTTTTGAATTCTTTTCAGGGTATATAATTTGTTAAAACTCTTAAGGAATAATACTCTGCTTTGAAATGCACAACCTACGCCCAGCTCATCACTGCCACAGCACAGCCCATTAGGTTTTCTTAATAAAAGAACTAATTATTCTACCTTCCCTCTTCCCCAGTAACGCTCCTCCTAAGCAGTCAGAGCTCTAGGATTGACAGGTCCAGAACTTCATGTTCTCTTTTGTGAGCCGAGTCAATCAGCAGGATTCCCAACAGAGGTGGCAGAGAGGAGTGGCCACCTTTGAGGCTTGTTCCTTTTCGGCCTATCCCTAAGGCAAAGGGGAGCCGTGATCTTCAGTAGGAAATAGGATTGAGGACAGCTCTCAAGTCCCCTCTGGCCCCTACAGAAAGCTTTGTGCTGAGTCTAGAGCTCCACCTGGCTTCACTTTCGGAAAAGGGGTTTGAAAATTTGGTATTATGGAGACTGCAAAGAATTAATATGAGAAGAGGCCTCAATCCATTACCTTTTCCACTACCAGTGGAATGGAAGACAGTAAAGATCAGACATCTCTCTGATCATTATAGGTTGACTTTCAGAGGTTGTCACAAGGAGGAAACTATCTGGAAACAACTGGAAGAACAAGAAACCAAATTAACTAAAAACTTTGAAATTAGAGGCCATGGAATTGGCCCACATTCAAGTCCTTTTAGTTTATTTGTTAACAAAGAAGTGACAGCTATTAATACCATTGACCACAGAGGTGCCCATAACTGGGAGCTAATTAGGTGCTGGTCTACAAGGGTTTCCATCTTGCAGAGATGGCTCCTGTGCCAAGTTATTTTTAAACCTACACTACCACATTTCATTGTCCCAAAACCCAGGCTTCCTGAGGCTACTGGCAGAGGGTTGGAGGTATAAATAGGTATATCACAAGGACCAAACATACCCCTTTTCCCATATAAGCACTTCACTTTAATCCATGGAGGTCAGATATGTGATTAAATAGGTAACACTTGACTTTGAGAAAGCTTAAAAATAAAATACAGGAAATCTTAAAATACCTACTTTTTGTGGGTATCAGGCAGCCTGAATAAAGTAGTAGAAAAAGAACATTCTCCTCTCCCCATCAAAGGCACGTGTGGGTGTAATGAGAAAATACCTTGCATTCAAAATGTAGAACTACTTTAGGTTACCAACTAAAGAAGCCGCTATGAGAAAGCTGCTCAAAAATGGCTACTCTACTGGTAGTTGAGAAAGAACAGGCAGTTGGGCTCATCCTCTAGTTACTGATTTAGTTAGGCAAAATCTTGGACACGAATCTTTGCCAGATTAATTTCTTCCCTTCGGTTGGATGTTGTCAGGTTCTGAGTATTGGGGTCCTGAAGTCCCAAATCATGGGATGCTAGCTAGCTTCTGCACTCTCCAGCTAACGGTAGTACACAGGGGGACTGGAGAACCTAGCATGAGGCTTCAGTTTCTCCGTCTTAAGCCCACAATTCTCAACTCCCCAGGATGGTGGTTCTGAGAAAGCCGGATATTTATGCATGTAATTGAGGTGGGGGGAGATATGAATTAGTGGAATGACCCACCATGGAATACAGGACCCAAGGCTAAGGCCATTCAACATGCCGGTTGGTAACTGCTTCAGTTTTGCACATCCTTGCCCTACAGCAGGCTCTTTAACCTGTTCCCCAGAAACCTCTCTCATCTCTGAATTCGTAGTTCATAGAACCAAGGAATACTCTCAAGACAGGAATCCATTTTAAGAATATTTTATTTATCTTTTGAGATTACATGTTCATTATTGCTGATCTAATACAATCACTTAGACATAAAGATTTCCAGGAGCCTCTCAGAAATGGTGATCCTTAGAGGTTTTATTTCCTTTCCATAAGATGACAATGAGAACTAGATGATTATTTTTATATATATGTATGTATATAGAGTTTAGAACTTGTCCACATATAATTTGCTGGTGTTGCCTATTTTCTTTCCATGATTTTCCTTTATTAAAAAAAGCTTAATGCAACAATGCATTTTGATTTCTTTTTTAAAACCGTGACAAAGTTAATTTTGAGAAAACCATAGGAGCAGCAATTTCAGATCTGTTCAGAGAAAAGCCAAGCAGCAAAAAAGCTTTGTAGGAGTATGTGGCCATGGAGAGCCGTGCTCGTGTGGGAGCATAGGATGAAGAGGTTGAGGGCAGAGGAAAGGTAGACCAGATACTTTTTTTTTTTTTGAGAAAAAGAAAACAATATTTACATTTAGAACACAAAAGACCTTGAAAACTAGCACAAATTCATCACAGGGAAAAAGATAAGTCTCCCCACAGGTCAGGGTTACATACTGAGATAATTAGTCCTCTTTCCCATGCTTCCAGGTACCTAGGATACATCTAAGGTGGGAGCTTGAGGGAAGAAGACACATTTGGTCTGATTGCAAAGGTAGAGGGAATAATGACCAAACTCCAACACTAAGGTAGAACCCAAATTCTCAGGAGGTCTGGGCCTCCTTCTTCTTAATGGCTGATTGACACAGGATCCCCAGGGAGAAAGGAAGAGAAGTCATCTGAAACTCCGAGGCAAATACCTAACTAAGGGCAGCAACACTGGCAACCTAACCTAGGAGCCCAGTGTGGCTCCTTTGTCATTTGGAATCGGTCTCTTCACTACAGTGAGGCAGAGCATGTTCTGTCAGGATGAGTGCACAGTGAGCTCCACAGAATCAGGCTTTGCTGAGAAACAGCAGGTTATGATTTTTGGCCTAAGAACATAATAGGCTAGAGTCCAGATATCTGCCTAATGGAATTTCCTCTAGATATAAGATACAAAAGATCCCTTTTGCAAAAGGGGTCCAAATAATACTATGAAAATCAGAACTGGGTAGGCAAAAGAAAAAATTAAAGGGCCTAGTGGAATTTTCAGCGTTTATGATCTTCATGAAAGAATATAGCCATGTATGTGGCCTTTTTCCAGTACTTGCTAAGACATATGGCCTCTGATGAACCACATTATACAGGCTGAGCCTATATAGTATCTAATGAGGCCAATAGCCATTTACTTAAGGTCCACCTCCATACCTCCAAAAGGAAGATCACTTCCAGACTAGCTTCAAGGATATATGTGAAGACCAGGTAAGCTACAGAAGGTGGAGGATGGGGAGGAAGATTAGAGTGGGAAGGTTACAGTGATCCTGGGTGGTCTGGTGTTTTCTTGCGTCACCTTGGTCTTGAGATTTTGAGGCAGGCCATGATGGGGGGAAAAATGAAAAAACAAACCTGTGATTGTAATTAGAGTTGGCAGGGGGAAAAGGGACTCATTTCATTCAAGATCTGTAGGGCCACTCTAGACTTTAACTCTTAGAACCAATCTGGTTCCTATGGAACCCTAAGACCAACAGGTCAGTTTCCAAAAGGAATCAAACTCTTAGTTGGGACATAAAATTTCAAGCTGCTCACATTACTAATTGTTTGTAATGCTGGAGTTATTCAAGAAACGACCTCTGAAATACTGATTCCTAAGATGGAAAAGGTCAGAACATAAGATATCCCAGCAGAGAAGGAATACCACAGACCAAATAGCAGAGACATTAGATTTCAGTTTCAACAGTGGCTGAACATCAGATGAAGTTCAACCTAGCCAAACTAGCTTTGATCATCTGGACCCAGTTTAAAGGGTCATCTCTGTTCAGCTTAGCCAGTTAAGCTGCAAAGCCCTTCCCGGGAGACAAATAAATATATTCTGCTTCCTTAGGGTGTCAACCTGTACTCCTGAAAGACCGGTCCCTTTTCCGAAGCCCTACACCCCAAGTCCCTTGGAAAGTATGCCTTGCCCTGCTCAGTTTCAGGAGTAGTTTTAGGCAGTAAGAGGAAGTTTCAGGAAGCAGTTTTTCAAAAGCAGCCCTTTTTTTCTGAGACAGGATCAATTTGGAGGGGATTCCTGGGGGCCATCCAGTTAAATGACAAGGAAGTAAAACTATGGGCCCCAGTAGGACTGCCACGCCCCTTTCTGAGCAGAGGTTAGTTGGGTTAGAAAGATGGCAAAAAAAAAAAAAATGTCTGACAGATATGAGAGCTGCTGAGGAAATAATGGAGACATGTTTCCTCTTGGAACCAGAAGGTGTTAAAATGGACATAAATATTTAAGAAGAAAGTAATCCCGGGCAAAAGGGACTCCCAGTAAGCGCAGGCACAGCTGAGTTCTTGGTGTAGCTTGCCAAAGCCGTAACACTCCTTCCTTCAACCATTTTATAAAGAAGGCAGTGACAGGGATGGTCGAGGCTGGGAACCTAGGCCATGTTAATTCAGTGGCTTCCAATAGACCTTACTGGGGACAAACCAAAGCAAAGGAAGGTAGCTGTTGAAAATTTATTCCAGAAAACACCAGGAAACAAGGAGTCCGGAATCCTTGGACTAACTCCTGCGCCTGGCCGAGAGAAAAATGACCACTGCTAAGGCTTCAGTAGCGAATAATGCAAAAGATGCACTGGGAACAGTTGCCCCATTTCTTTCCTTCCTTAGTCTGTTCTCTGCTGCTCTCAGAGCCCTCGGGGAAGTAACCACTCTGGGCCAAGGCGACAGGCACAGGATTCTAGATTTTAATAAATAAATAACCTAACATATAGAGTGAGCACGGCGGGCAGCTGATTGGAGAAGCAGCTTGCTGGGTTCTTTCCTGTATAGGAGTGGAGAAAAGGCTTGGAGTTCTATTCCTTAAAACTTCTTCTGGCTTGAGTTACAGGAACTTAATACCTAGAGGGAAAAAGAAAGATGAGACTGTGAGGTTATCAGCTCGTGGGGATGCTGGGACACGAAGAGCCTGCCTAGAGGTGTAATAGGGAGGCAGGGACTTCTCTGGAGTGTATGGTGAAGGCAGATAATTGTGGTGCTTTTTCACATCCGTAAAAAAGGCCAGTATTTCTCCATAAAGAGGTAAAAATCATCAAGAAGATGAAATGAAGAAAGGCAAATTCAGGAAAGGGAACACTAATGTCTGGAGAAAGTCTCGAAGGGTCCCTTGGGGGTGGCAGTGAGGGAGGGTGTGTTTATTTTTCTGCATCCATGTAAATATGGTGATGATGCAAAGACCAATTCCAGTGCGGGGTGCTCTTCACTGCCCAGGCTTCCCTGTTTCCCGGGGAACCTGAAGCACCTGTAGTAATTAGGTTTGAAGGGCCCATTCTTGTTGAGTCCCAGATACTTGGCCTGTTCATCTGTCAGTTCTGTCAGGTGGGCATCAAAGGTGGGCAGGTGTAGGCTGGCCACATACTCATCTGGAACAGACCACAGAAGTGCAGGTATAAGCAAGCATTCATGCTCTTCGTCTGTTCTCTCCAGGCTAGGCCTTAAAAAGTTGAAAGACACCTTCTAATTCTTGGAGCTGAATAAAAAATGCTCAACTTTTGCTCACTGGCCCTTACCTTAGTTCTAAGGAATGGCTGCTTGCACTTTGAGCCCATGACTTTTTCAAAGCCACGACCTTTCTTCCTTACAAGCTGTTTCAGCCTTGAACCTCTCTTTCTCCTCACAAAGGTAAGGGAGAAATGAAAGCAGTTAATAGGCCTTTGGGTCTAAAACAAAGGATGGGATAGTGAGGGGACTAAAAAATGGGAAGCGCCAACTCTAGTTCTGCCTCGAACTCCATACCTTGAGTCACTCAGAAAAACTAATATTGGTAAATCTGAAAGGAATGACTAAGAATGATACTACACTGGTTGCTTTGCTTTCAGTAGGCTTAGTTCTCTTACGTGTTTGTTTATATTCTCTTACCTGAATACATATTACTTATTCAGAACTTTATGTCATTTCCTATGTATTTGTTTGGTCTCCCTCACTTCATTATATAGTCATTCAGAATATGGACTGTTCTATTTCTTTTGTGTCCTTCCAAGGTGTCTACTCAAAGTAAAACATGTCAACTTCTAACAGCTGCTCTGCATCTAGTGCTAAAGCAAAACGAAACCAGAAGCTGGTATGTTCCCTGATGTCTGCCTCGGGAGCTTATAAACACACCGTATCAGCTCAGGTGCTTGAGGCAGGTTCTTTAAAAATTTAAGACAGTTTAATGTTTCTCTTATACAAAACACCCACATAACTAAACTCTCCGTAGAAGCTATTCAGCATCATCCCTTTGGCCTGAAACAGTGGGGTGACAGATAGAAGGTGCAGTTTGAAAGTTGTCTTGGTCTGTGAGAAGTTTGGTAGTTGCTATCTAGAACTACAATAAGTCAGATGTCACAAGGTAGGGGATGATTCCTCTCTCTTGCAGAAAATCTTTTTCTCCTTTGAGATTCTTATGATAGAAAATCCTTAAAATTCACAGGTAAGTAAACTAAATCACAGCAAAGTGTCACGACTTCACTGGAGCAACCCATGTGGAAAATGTAATAAATCCACTAAGGATGGAACCTAGGAATCATAGCTCCGAATTTGCAAGAAAAACATATCTTTTTTCCCCTAGTTTTAAGAAATATAATGCCCCCAAACTTCATTTGGCATCTGAGTCTGAACTACTTTGGTAAGGATGGGGATGGAAGAGCACATGCTTACCCATTTTCTTGGGCAACAGGTACACATCTTGCTTATAGCGCCCCTCAGGAGCGTTGTAAAGCTCTATCAAGGCAAGAGCCTAGAACAGCAGAGAGATGGATGCTGACGTGCCATTCACAGCAATCCAGCCCACATCAAGTGAAACCCTGATGGTCTTATGACCCTCTCTAGCCCACTGCTTTCCCACTCTGGGCACCTTACCTGAGTAGTAGCGGTAATCGAGAGCACAAACGTAGGCACTGTGGAGCAGCTTAGGTTCAGCAGGCGGCCCTAGAGGGCAAGGATTAAGACACAAACCGGTTAGGACCAAGTCTCTAGTCTCTGAGGAGTGAGGGAAGAGCATGCCTGCCAGTCTCCAAATACTTCCCAACTAACACTGCTGGACAAAAAAGCAGGTACTCAATAAATAGAAATTAATTAATTGACATTTAAGTGAAACCATAGAAAGTTCTGGAGAATTTGATGAAGGTAACAGACAAAAGGTCTCTGGGATTATGTAAAAAGGAATAGAGATAGTCACATGATACTGAGGCTTAGGTCAAGGTAGAGTGCATTTATCTGAATTTTCTACTTTCTACAGCAGAATATTCTACTTCTAAGGTACTGACAGTACTTCGAAGGACTATCCTCAACAATGATATAGTCAAATCCAGGGGCAATCTCTCCAGATTGGGAGGGAAGATTTTTTTGGATTTAGGAAGCTGTGATGATTTTTGTGCTTCTTCCTCAGTTTGCGTCTCCTAAATTCAAGGGCAGTCTTGCATTCTGAGTGGATGGTTCAGAGACCAGAAGAGCCAGAAATTGCCCCCAATGCCATCTTTTCCTACTTCATTTCCTAGGAAATGTGACAACTTTTTTTTCTCAATGGCAAGAATCAAAAACTGGTCCTTGCTTTTGTCACCAAAATTACTAGACAGGACCTTCCAGGGCAACTAGAAATAAGTCACCAGACAGTGGGCTGACATCAAAGCAATGAATGAATATTTAATATTCATTCTTCGCCAGTTTTTCACCCCCCAGTACCACTCCTTTTTTGTGAAGAAATAATTCAGTCCCTTTGCAGATGCTGTAAAGTATTTGAGAAAGTGAGATAAGGTGAGGAACTGTACAGAGAACAGGAAGGATATGCAAACATAAATGTCAGGGCCCCTAGATGAAGACAGTATATATTTTACATTTTCTAATTCAGTTTCTTTAATTAAAAAAAAAGACAAATTCAAAACTCAAGAAAAGTATCTTATCCTCCTGGTTATTTTGGTGTCTTTCCCTAAAGAAGGGAAAGTGTCACGGTGAAAATAAGGGGCATCATTATAGCTGTCAGAATTTAGGACTAGGGAAGAGAAGCTTTCAAGAAAGGAAAAGTGGCCAAACATTGACATAAAAGGACAAGTGGAATGAAAGTCAAGATTAAGTCTGAGCTAGAAGAAGCCAGGGGAGGGAAATACCAATCACAGAACCAGTATATAACTGAGTACCTCCTACAGTACACGTCTGGCTCAGTTCAGGAGAAGGGACGTCCAAAAACAGGGAATCTATCAGCAAAGACATGACCTACATGGAGTTTGCCTAAGATAGTCTTAGTTACAGTCAGGAATATCTACTTTGTGCTTGCTGGTTAAATCATCCCACAAATGACATTATCTCTTTGTAAGCATCACTCAGAGTGGCACTGGTTCTATTCATTAATTTCTTGTACAGTAATAGTCATTATCTGACTCAGTCTGTAGAGTGACATAGAGAGACAGGATAATTGGTGAAAAGTGGGGAACCAAAATAGTTTCTTAACTGTCAAATGAAAATGAAAAGACCTTTCACAGTTAGATATAAAATCCATTGGTAAAGTAGTTAAGCTTGTGCTTAAGAGGAGTTGAAAAGTATGAGAGAGCAAGAGGAAAGGGGGATCTGGGTATTGCAGTCTCCCCTGTCAGGGCTGAATCTCTCTTACCAGCCTCAGGTCTCACCTCTGCCAGCAATACTATCCTCTTGCCATCAGGCCATATTACATGGTCAACTTGGGACCTCACTCGCTCCCAGGTCAGTTCTGGTGTCCGCAGACTCGCCTGGAATACATACAGCAAGCACATCATCAGCCATGCCAGGTCCCACTTTGTGGATGAAAAGACGTTGAAGGGAGCCATTTCAAATAGCAAGTTGAAAGGAGCAACCAACATGCCAGATGGAGAATACCTGTCCTGGGTTGGTTAGGACTGTTCCATTTCAGGAAATTTAATCTTAGGCCCAGCCAGGGAGAGATCACTCAGGATGTCATTCCACAACATATACAGTACGCCCACTCTCTGCTGAGCAAGTAAAAGGTGCTACGGGAAATACAAAAGAAACCAAAGACATGGTTTCTGCCTTCAAAAAGCTCTTATTTTGGTTGGGGACGCAAAACAATACATATGTGAGGGGGGGGGAAAGCCTTTAAAATACTTAGAAAGCAACATGCAAACAAGTGCAAATTAATACAGTGCAAACTGAATACATAAGTGCCAAGGAGACACACACACAAAAAAACAGGATCAGGGCTGAGTGAGATTAGTTAGAGAAGGCTGAATGTCCTAAACATAGCATGCTGGGGCCCAAGTTCTGCCCTCTTGTCCCAGTGTCCCAGCTTCCACCTTCTTAATGATGGTGGTTGACCCTAAAGTTACAGAAGCTTTGTGACCTAAGTGCAAATGTGAAGTAGCCTTTAGAGAAATGCTTAATGGTAGAGTAAAGCTCCCAATGGCTCACCCTCCTTCCATTTCTGTATATTGTATATTCCGAGAACAAGAGAAGAAATGTTAAGTGTATTAACAGCAGCAATCAAATAACAGTCACAGGGTTTAGACTGAAGACAACAACTTCCTTCTTCCAATAGGCAATGCCTAAAATAGAAAGGGAATCCATCGTCTAAGACTACCTATTGCCACAAACTGGCAAAGTTGAGACGTTCTGCCAAATAGCAGTTTTCAGACAAATAAAGAGAAACACTTCAGATATTAATGATCATTTACTAAGTACATACTATATTCTGGGCACTGTAGTAAAGGACACAGTCACAGATAACACTGTGGACTCCTCTACTAGATTATGGGCTATTTATAGATTAGGGACTGCATCTTCTTTTCATTATCAGCCTAGTGGGAAAGACAGACATATAATGATATTTCAGTATATTCAGGACTGTATTAATGGTCTGGTCCATTCACTAGGTACATGGGAAATAAAAAATTTCTTGAGATGTCAGTTTCATAAACTGGTTAACTTTCTAGAGGGTAATTTGGCAGTAGCTAACAAAATTTTATATATACCTAATCCCTGACCAATCTTTTAAGGCTGTCTATGCTATAGAAATATTCGCTCAAGTTCAGAAATGTAAGTGCCCAAGAATGTTCATTCAGTGTTATTTATAATAGGAAAAATGTAAATCAATAAGGAAATGGCTAAGTAAATCAGGATAATTCCATACAATGGAATATTACGCAATTGTTTAAAAAAAAGAAGTGCATCTATGTGTATTAACATGAAAACCAATCCTTATTGCCAAGTGGAAAATAAAATCAAGTTGCAGAATAATATACTATAATTTTAATTATGTAAATTTTTTACTTTAAACATATTTATATTGTTTGAAATTTTAAGCTAAACAAGTATTACTTTAAAGTTACAATTTTAAAAAGAAATTTTATAAATAAGCACTGTAAATAGAGTTAAAAAGAAATTTAAGCAAACAGATAATTTTGGGAAGTTAAAGATATACAAGGTAAATCCCTTAGCCTTTAGAAATATCACCACAGAAGGCAATAACCACAAAGAGGCAAGAGGTTCTCCTGGGTGACACTGGTATTTATTTATTGAGATGATGGGACTTCAAAGTGCTTCAAGTTCTTAGTGTCTCACACCCCTAATCTTCCAGAAGACAAGCAATGTTGGTGACTGGGAGTAAAGAGCTATTCCACGATTAACAAGGGTCTCCTGTCTTAGAAAGTATTTCCTGAGGAAAAAAGATACGGTGGAATCAAGGACAGGGCACTTCCTACGAACATCATAAAATGATCAATGCTTAGTAGAGGTAGTTTACAAGAGCACAGGAATGGCTATGTTGCAAGCAAGAGACCTGAGGGTCAGTTTAAAATGGGGTTCGAAGAGCTATCCCCGCAGCTCCAATAACCCGTTTAGGTCTATTGGCAGTCACACTCCTCACAAGAAGGGCTTCCTATGGCTCCAGCACGGCTTTACAAGAATTTCTCTTGGAGCCATCCAATTGTCCTTACTGTGGTTTCCAATTACGAAACAATCTACCAGGAAGAAGTTCCCGAATGCAGACTATGTTTCCAAACTAGGTGTACGCCCCTCTGTAAATTAGCCAGTTACTATGCTTGCACAAATTGGTATTACACGATTTTGAACAATGCACATCAGTTTTTCCAGGGAGAACAACGGTGCTTCTAGTTCTAGAGCAAAGCATGGTGTTAATAGCAAGTCTCAGGTTGTAATTCTTTGGCCGACAGAAACTTTCAAAGCCTGTATACATTGTGGTTTAACCACCTGAATTGTGAAGCTTACAATCATACAGACCTTCTGTGTAATGCATATGGGTAAGCAACTGCTTTCAAAGAAGAGGAAATATGTGCAAGACGCGGCCAAAAGGCAGCCAAGAGCACAGCCCCAATCACAAGTTCCCAAAGTATTCACAGCATTAATGTTCCTCAGAAAAAAATGCAACTTTTTAAAGGGTCAATTTTTGATGAGTTAGCTATTCCTTTCTAAAAATGCAGCAGTCAACTTCTCAAGGCTAGGTAAAACTATAAACAAACCTTAAACTTTTGAATACTAAAAATATCTGGATAGCCCTGGCTGGGTAGCTCAGTTTGTTGGGGCATCATTCTGCACACCAAAAGGTTGAGGGTTCAATTCCCGGTCAGGGCATATACCTAAGTTGTGGGCTTGATTCCCAATTAGGGTGCATATGGGAGGCAGCCAACTGATGTTTCTCTCTCACATCAATGCTTCTCTCTCTAAAAATCAGTAAACAGATCCTTGGGTGAGGATTAAAATAAAAATCTGAATAAAAACTTACCAACTCACTCTCCTTTGCAGTTTCACTGAGTTAACAGCTACTCTCCACTCTCTTTCTCACACTCTACGCCTTAACCATTTAGTAAATCCCATTGGCCCTACCTTTATAATATATCACTTCTGATCACCTTCACTGTTTACCCATCTGATCCAAGCTACCAACTTCTATCGCTGGAAATACGGAAAGAGCCTCCTGTTGTCTCTATCACTGCTCAAGCTCCAGACATGTTTTCTTTATATAACAGCCAGGTAATCTTTTAAAACACAAGTCAGGGAACTTCTGGTCAAGATGGAAATGTAGGTAAATGCAGAACTCTCCTCCTCCTACAACCACATTAAAATTACCACTAAACTTAAAGAACAACCATCATTCAGAACCACCTGAAATTGAGCTAAATGGAAGTCCTACCAGTAGGGAATTTAAAAAAGAAAACACATTGAGACTTGTGGGGTGGAGGGGTGGGGCCCACACCCATGTGTGGTGGATAAAAATCCAAAAAGATTTCTCAGCTGTGGAGGTCCCCCCTGAGGAATGGAGGGTCCCAGCCACATACCACAATCCCCAGCCCAGGGTTCCAGTGCTGGAAGAGAAGTCCCCATAAGTTCTGGCTGTAAAAACAAACTTTGCAGGTCAGGAGGAATTGGTAAGAAATATTAATACAACCAAGATTACTGTACCCCGCAAAGCTATCATTTAGAATCGAAGGACAGATAAAGAGCTTCCCAGATAAGAAAAAGTTAAAGGAGTTCATCATCACCAAACCAGTATTTTATATGAAATGTTAAAGGGTCTTCTTTAAGAAGAAGAAAAAAAAGATAAAAATATGAACAATAAGCTCTGACTGGGTAGCTCAGTTGGTTAGAGCATCATTCCAATACTCCAAGGTTGCAGGTTCAAGCCTGGTCAGGGCACATACAAGAAGCAACCAATGAATGCATAAATAAGCGGACCAACAACTCTGTCTGTCTGTCTGGCTCTCTTTCTCAAATCAATAAGTAAAAAAAAAAACCAAAACAATAAAATGGCAATAAATACATATCTATCAACAGTTAAATTTAAAAAACAAAATAAATGAACAAGAAGAACAGAAACAGACTCATTAAACACATAGAACATTTTGACAGTTGCCAGACAGGAGGGGGGGTTGGGGGATGGGTGAAAAAAGTGAAGGAATTAAGAAGTACAAATTGGTTGTAACAGAATGGTAATGGTGATGTAAAGTAAGTACAGGGAATTATAATCAATAATATTCTAATAACTATGCATGGTGCCAGATTGGGTGTGAGATTTATTGGGATGATCACTTAGTAAGTTACATAATGACTAATCACTAGGGTGTACACCTGATACTAATATAATAATGAATGTCAACTGTAATTGAAAATAAAAAATGATTAAAAACATAAATAAAATAAAACAAAACAAAACATAACACAGAGTTTGTCAGTCACCTGTTCAAAACCATCCAATGGTTTCCCTTGTACCCGGAATACAATCTAAAGTCCTTAACATGGCCTACAAAGCTCTACATAACACGTGCTCCTTGAGTTGTCTCCTATCCTCATCCCCTGGCCTATTCTGTTCCTGCCAAGATGGCATCCTTTCTCTTCCTCGAACACATTAAGCACTTTCTACCTCAGGATCTTTTACTCGCCATTCTCTCTGAATAGAATGCTCAGAGGGCTTGCTCCTTCAATTCATTTGGGTGTTTCTTCAAATGTTATCTCCTCAAAAACACATTTCTCGATCACCCTAATTAAAACAGCAACCTCAGTGTCTTCACCTTGCTGTTTTTCTTCAACATTAGGCGCTGACAATAATTGTCTATTTATTTATTATCTGTCCCCCACATCAGAATATAAAGTTCGGGACAGTAGGCATATTGTTGTTCACTGCTGTTCTTCAGACAAGCACTTGGCACAGGGCAGAGCAAGTATTCAATACAAATTTGCTAAACAGGGAATGAACATTCTGGTTTCAATTATTAGTTGAGTTTGCTATTTCCTTAAATTTCATTTTATATGCCCTGTGACACTACCATCGAATGTTGGGTAAGTTAATTTTTCTAAAGCTCTTCTGAGCATCTCCCTTTCTGGACTATTTGGTTTAGTCATATACTTTCTGCTAAGAAAAGCATAGAAAGAACTGAGCTGGCCTTTGGCTAGTGTCCCTGGCAGATACTGGGGCTACCTAGCAATACTTGAAAAACTAGGTCTAGTTTGAACATAAAAGTCAGGGTGATCCTTTAAAAATAAAAGCCATCCTTTTAAAACAGAAGTCAGATTGTTATAAATCCTACAAGGGTTCCCTATTTCTCTCAGAATATAATCAGGAGTTTTTACAATGGGCTATGAGACCCCACAAGGTCTGGCTCATTACCTCTCTGACGTCATTCTGCTTCAACCATACTGGCCTCATTGTAGATCCTTAACAGACTAGGCATCTCCCACCCCCCTGGGGCATTTGCTGTGACTGTTCTCTTTTCTTGACAGGTTCTTCCCCTGAAAACCCACGCCTAAGTCCTTCAGGTCTGCTCAAACACTGCCTTCTCAGTGAGGCTTATACCTGATTCCTCTCCTCCGTTTAAAGTAATAGCTTAGCACTCTTGATTACTCTTACCATGCTCTGCTTTTTCTTTTTTCTGTGGTGCTTTTTGCCTTCTAACATACTATAAATTTCATTCATAATATTCATTGTTTATTTTCTTCTCTTAAACGGAAGCTCCATGAGGGCAGGAATGTTTGCCTGTTTTGTTTACTGATTACAAAGGCCTAGACAGCACCTGGCACATAGCAAATCACAATAAACGTTTGTGGCTGAAGGTAGAGTCTCTTGGCCTTAATCCCCAGATATTACTTATGCCTGGGCTGCCTTCACAGGGGAGATTACCATCACAATTTGAAGATAATCTAATCATGAGAAGGTAATTGTAAAACATGCAGGAAAACAAATTAAAAAAAAAAATAGCCTAGAAGTAAAAAACCCTGAATTTTGTGTTGCAATTTTATTTTTGAATCAACGTATATGACGAAAGAATGTATTTAAGTTCTTAGTTTCCTAACTGAAAATCAAGGATAAGAATAATGTCTCATGGGGTAGTCAAGAGAATGAAATGAGATAAAGTAAAAATATAAAAACATATAATTGCATTTGGAATTATTTTTATTTCAGTGCTTGAGAGTTTAGAAGGGGAAAATTCCTTCCTCCTTCCCTCACTCAGAAAATTTCTCATTACAGCTTAGGGTGGGACTACTTTCTTTAAGCTTTTCCTATTGGGAACTCTATAAGCAGCTTAATCCAGAAAAGTACAAGCATGTGCTAGACAGTTTTAGAAATATTAATATCTTAGGTTATTTGCTAAAGGGGCAGTATGGCACGTAAGTGACACTCAACAACAACTACAAAAAACTAAATGGTTCTTTAAAAGCAAAATATCATGGTAAAACAGACCACTCAGAAACCTCAAGGTGGAAAAAACAGGCTTTGGTAGGTCGTTTGTCCAGCTATTTTTATAAATAGAAGAATAGAGCAGAGTTAAAAAGAGAAACCATTTAAAATAGATACTACGGGAAACCATTTAAAACAGATACTATCCAACAGGCTCTCGGTATATGAACTGATCCTTACCTGGCAATGCTGGAGCTCAATCAGAGCAGCCCTCAGTGGAGATAAAAGCATGCTTTGCTTGAGCCATTTACCCAGAGAGAAATACAGTTGTGCCAGAAAAATGCCATAAAAATTTAAAACCCGAGTGAAAGTCACAATGAAAGATACTTTGGTAAGTCTGAAAAGAAATAAATAACACTTCTATTAACTATTACTTGGGCAACTTAGTTGGACCAAGTGTTATGCTGGGTTGAAAAATTTTATGGTGAATATAATCAAATTAGAGAACCAAAGTGATATATTTTCCAGGTTTGAGGAATATGAGGAACATGTGCCACTGAATTTGACTGTGGCACCTACAGGTCTAATTACTATAAATTTGGAAAATAATCCAGGGGAGACTGAGCTCAATGAAAGAGGGAGGGAGAGAAAAGAAATCATAGTATTTGCCAGACACAGTCAAACTTAAGTCATGTTCTCATTTCGACCTATAGATTTTACTCCCTTGACTTACTTCCTTATAACAACCTACTTATCTCACTTTTACAGTAAAATTAAACATCCCCAAGATACTGATGGCCATTTTATAAAAACGGACTCACATTTATTATATCCTTTTTGTAGTTTTGAATTTACCTATCTCTCAATCCTAAACATAAAGATAAAATAGCTGACAGTGTAAGTAGTTATCAAGCTTGGGTGGGGAAGACAACAATCGTTTGAAATGATTATGTTGAGACAAAGCAGCTTTATATTACCCACAAGCACAGATCACGGGGCTAGTAAGTGAACAGACAGTGGACAGCTCTGCCAGGACAGTCACATTTAGGATGGCTGGTGACCCTGCTCTTTTCACTTCCAGTTTTTTTTCTTGGCAAGGATAACGAAAAAGCCCCCAGTGATGACGTGCTTAATCTTACCACATCAATCTCCGTGTTGGAATGTCCCATGTTACAAACAATGCAGCTATTCTTCATACGGTCCAAGTGCTCCCTGGTTACCACATTCTTATTACCTTAAAAACAGAAGAGACAGCCACATGAGAAGGGATGAAGCTGTACTGCTACCTTATACCATATGTAAAATTTCACTTGAAATGGATCAGAGGTCTAAATATAAGAGCTAAAACTAAAACTCTTAGCAAAACATGGGAGTAAATCTTTCTAAGGCAATGGTTTCTTAGAGGTAACATCTGAAGCACAACCGAATAAACAAACAAACAAACAAACTGAGTGACATTGAAATTACAGTGGTTAGACACACTTTACAAAGTGGCTCCCCCCAACTATGTATGGCACCATACATAATTATTACAATATTACTAACTATATTTGCTGTGCTGTACTTCACAACCCTGTGCCTGTTCTGTAACTGCCAATTTGTACTTCTGAGTCCTTCACCTTTTCCACCCAGTGCCCCAACTCTGGACCCTCTGTCAACCATCAGTCCGTTCTCTGTATCTATAAGTCTGTTTCTATTTTGTTTGTTCAACTATTTTGTTCTTTAGATTCCACATACACAAAAAATGAAATCATATGGTATTTGTCTTTCCTCTGACTTCACTTAGCATAATACTCCCTAGGTCCATCCATGCTGCGCACATAAGATTTCATACTTTTTTATGGTTGAATAATATATATATATACACACACCACAACTTTCTTTTTTATTCACCCGTGTATTAACGAGCACTTGGGTTGCTTGCATATCTTGGCTATTGTAAATAATGTTGCAATGGACATAGGGGTGCATACATTTTTTTGAATTAGTATTTGGGGTTTCTACAGATATATATCCAGAAGTGGAACTGCTGTGTCATAAGGCAGATCCATTTTTAATTTGTTGAGGAATTTCCACACTGTTTTCCATAGTGACAGCAGCATTATTCTTAATAGCCTCGAAGTGAAAACAACTCAAGTATCCATTAATTGATAAATGGATAAATAAAAATGTGGTATAAGTATATCCATAAAATGGAATATTATTCAGCAATGAAAAGAAATGAAATATTGATACATGCCACATGGATGAACATTGACATTATGCCGAATGAAAAAAGAAGTCAGTCACAAAAGACCACATACTGTATGATTCCATTTATATGAAATGTCTAGAATGGGCAAATCTATACAGAGAAAGAGATTAATGGTTGCCTAGGGCTGAGGAAAGGTGGAGGACCAAATGAGAAGTGACTGCTAATAGTATGGGGTTTCTTCTGGAAAATGTTCCAGAATTAGAAAATGGATTAAAAAATAAAAATTAAAAAAGTCACTGACCCTGGCTGGGTGGCTCAGTTAGTTGGAGCGTTAGTCTATACATGGAAGGGCTGCGGGTTTGATTCCCGGTCAGGGCACATGTCTAGGTTGCAGGTTTGATCCCTGGTTGCGGTACATAGGAGAGGCAACCCATCAATGTTTCTCTCTCACATAGATGTTTCTCTCTCTCTCTCGCTTGCTCTCTTACTCTCCCTTCCTCTCTCAAAAATCAATAATAAAATATTCTTGAGTGAAGATCAAAAAATAATAAATAAATAAATCACTGAAGAGTACATCGGCTGAATTTTTTGATATGTGCATTATATCTCAATAAAAAAATTAGCCCCAGGTAGTGTGGCTCAGTGGATTGAGTGCTGACCTGCAAACCAAAGGGTGCTGGTTTGATTCCAAGTCAGAGCACATAGACATGTGTTGTGGGTCAGGTCCCCAGAAGGGGGTGTGTGAGAGACAATGACACATTGATGTTTCTCTCCCTCTCTTTCTTCCTCCCTTCCCCTTTCTCTAAAAATAAATAAATAAGATAAAAAAATTTTTTTTAAAATAAAGGAAATTTAAAAATTAGGTTGGGGTGATGGTTGTAAGACCCTATGAATTTGGTAAAAAAACATAACTGTAAACTCAAGTGGGTGAAATCTATGGTATGTGAATTAGATCTCAATAAATGTTTAAAAAACAGATTAATGGATTGACTGGAAGCAAAAACAGTTCTTTGTGATCCCTCTTCTCTGCCCCCAGCTCTTCCCGAGCCTAGATATATATTTTTATTTTCAAGTATTCTGATTTTCTTCCTCTAAAATGTAATTATAAAAGAAAACCAATGTTCCAACAGTTTATGGTTCTACCATAAAGATAAAATCTCAGTCCAAGAAAAGTAGCCATTTCTGCATATTCCTCTCTAAAGCTCAAAATCTACCTCTTTGGTAATTAACACAACTGCCTTTCCCAGTTTCTCTAACTATGAAGAATTTTCCTTTAGCCTTGCTTTAATTACAGGGACTAGAAAGAGCTATACATCAATTTGGGAAATAAAATAAAAAAATCAAATGTACAAATGTAAGATCTGATTTCCCAAATAAAACTCATCTCTAGCCATCTCTTAGGTGGTGGAAGATGGACGGAGACATAAAACAAAGAGATGGGGAGAAACCTTCCTCTAGGAATGACCTAAAGGTATACTTTTGGTCAGAGCTCTAAAGAGACAGGAAGAATGTGAAAGACTGACCTGTTTTGTGGACTACCATCTCTGGCTTTTAGAGTTTGGTTTTGTTCAGAACATTTTCAGTCACTTTTCACTTGTTCCATATAAGCGTTCCCAAGTACACCATTTTATATGTTATAAGCATACCTGTACAGGTAATAACAATATCCACTTGTCGGATGACCTCATTCAATTTCACCAGTCGAAATCCATCCATACTGTAGAAATAAAGCATGATCAATTAACCTAAATAGACAGCTCGGGAGCTTTTTGCCACAGAACCTCAGAAGCTATCACCAAGTTGCTTTGGTACACTGTCACTTCTTGATACAGCTGAAATATATTTAACAGTGAAGAATTCAAATCATTTCCTTAGTTCACATAGGACAGAAATAAAAGGTTCTTTCACATCACTGGAACCTAATTCTTCCTGAAAATATGGAGACAGTGTTAACCATGGGATTCCCCAATGAAGTTTCCAGCAAGTGCCATTTTACCACTGAACCTACTCCCCACCGACACTGCTCTCCCCAAGATCATCAATGATCTGAATCCCAAAGTAAAATTTTTATACCCTTATATTACTTGATTTCCTTGGCTACAGTAAACATTCTTTGCCTTCTTAAATCTCTATACTTCTTGGAGCCCATGCTGCTGTTTTTCCTGGTTTTCCTACTTTTCTGATTGCTCCTTCTCAATCTCAGTCAATCTTTAAATGTTGGTACACTGTAGGGTACTCTTTTCTCTATTCTTTTTTAAAATCCTCACCCGAGAATATGTTCACTGATTTTTTTAGAGAGCAAGAGAGAGAAACATTGATGTGAGAAACATCGACTGGTTGCCTCCTCTGCATGCCCTGACCCTGCAATCTAGGTATGTGCCCTGACTGGGGATCGAACTGGCAACCTTTTGGTGTCTGGGATGACGCTCCAACCAACTGAGTAGCCAGGCCAGGGCCTCTTTCCTCTGTTCTTTCAGCACTTCTCCATGTCCTTTCCTCAGTTATAGGTGACCCTTCATAGGTTGCTGACTTGTACATCTGTATCTTTAGCTTAGATCTCTTCGAAGCTTCAGAGTCATGGATTAAATTATCCACTGGACAGCTGTTCTTGGATATCTCACAGGGATCTCAAACTGTGTTTGAAAGGAAACTCATTATCTTCTCCACACCCCCAACCCTATCTATTTCTTCTTCTATATTTTCTATATTGATTATTGGCATTAATTGTTCACCCAACTGTACAAGCCAAATAAACTAGAATGTCTGAGCCTACTGACTCTTCCTAATTGAAGTTGTCACCAAATCTGGTTGATTCTTTTCCCTAAATTCCTTAAAATCTTTTGAATCTGTCCCTTTTTCTCTATACATGCTGGCCTTGCTTATGTTCAGGGTTTTTTTTTTGTCTATATTACTATATTATCTCCTGGCCCAATCTCATCATTCCCAGGTTTACATCTCCCTAATTTATTTTGTAGAGCGATTTCCCTAAATGCAATATGGATCATGTCACTTCCTTGTTTAAAATACTTCAGTGAGATTGCCTGCTCCCAGGATAAGACCCAAATACGTATACTTACACTGATATATGATTATACTGGCCTATGATTCCTACCTCAGATATTATACTCCTCCCAAATTTATCCCAGCAGCCAGCTACATTAAAATACTTCAAGCTTTTTAAATATCTGTGCTCTGTCCTTCCTTGGTGACTATGGAGTTTATTTCCAAACTCAGAAATCACTTATACTATACTGATCACTTACACGAAAGAGGTGTACAAGACTGTACTGACCCCTCTTTCGACCCTGCCCCCTTACTCATTTGTTAAGATACTTCCCTTTTGTGCTCCTAAAAGAGCATGTGTTGTTAGCCTTCATCATAGCACCTGCTACACTGCACAGTGGTTATTTGTGCATTTGTCCTGTCTCATTCATCTATTCATCGCATTCATCCTTACTACAGAGCACAGTATCTAACACATACTAAGTGATCAGTTCATGTGTAGAACTTGAATCAGTAACTCAATCAGTACTAAAGCAGGTTCAGGTTTCTCTAATGAATCCTGAAAGTACTAGAATGGTGTGCTGAACTCCTGGCTCAGAGAAAGCTAACGACTCTGTTGGGGAAATCTGTGGGTTTATGGCTAGGATGTATGAGGAATGGGACAGGTAGAAATGGTTATGATGAAATCTTTATGCCAGGCCTCATTCTATCCTGGGTGCTTTCCTATGGAGGGTTAATGGCAAAGATTGGGTGGGCTGTCCAGGCTATAGACACTGGGGCTTTGCAGTAGTTCTCGGGGACAGTGGTTTCTCCATCCTGTTGAGGATGACGAGACAATTTTAATAATAGCTACCATTCAGTGAGCATTTATTACTTGACGGCAAGCCTGTACTTTATATAACTACATGGTTATTATATATGTTTATACATTATAAAAGAAATATATAATTACGTTACTGAACTTTCACAACTCTGAGATACGTTAAGAGTACCCACATTTTACAGATGGGAAAGGAACTACTCTTTTTTTATAACTTTTAATTTTGGAATCATTTCAAACTTAAGAATTATAAGAATACTGCAAAAAACTCCCATATACCGTCCACTCAGAGTTAACAGATTTTACCCTTAATCTGGATTTGTCTGATTAGATTTAGGTTATATGTTTTGGGGAGGACTATTGCAGAGGTGCCCTTTTCAATGCATCATGTAAGAAAGCATCTGGTGCCAGCCTGATTCTTTTTTGATCATTTTTCAAAGGTAGAAGGATTATATATGGAGAAGGTAAGGGGCTGCTTGTCCTCTAGGACAAGGCTGGGGCTATTTCCACAGGAATTCTAAATGTTAGCCTCTCTGACAGTCTTTGTTCTCCCTGAGCAGAGCTCCTTGATCTCTGAAAAATAAGTGTGTACCCTTAATGGCAGTCTCTTTCATGATCTGGGCCCCTCTAAGTTAAAATGTGGTATTAACCAGGCCATTCTTTGGAGGCGGCTACAAGGTCACATGTGAGACAGTGGTGTAGAGGAACAAGCAAGTATCCATTTGCAGACTTACCAGGCTTGAAGAGCACAGATGGGGTCAATCTCAGTCACGTACACAATGGAGCCCATGGCTTTTAAGGCAGCACAGCACCCCTTCCCCACCTGTAAAGGGGTGAAAATACAGATAATAAGGAAAGTCAATGAGAAAACAGTTTCTCAAAGCTTCTGGTAAAGTGTACCCCACTTTACGCCCCCAAAGGAATTTCAATGAATAGATTCATGCGTGGGTAAAAATAAGAAAAACAAATAAATGAATGCAGTTCATAAAAAACTCCTAGTCCCTGCTTAGCACATGCATGTGCATAAGAAACACCCACTCTCACGATTTATAATCAAAACACAAGCTAAAAGAACATCACAAACTAGAACAGTCAGAAAATCAACTTCAGGAAAAATGGCAAAAATGCAAAGAAAAAGAAACATATTTTAACCAGAGAGTCTCTAAAGTTACTCCCTCTACCCCTGAATCTAAAGTGGTAAATGAATGTACTCTTACGTCCATACAAATGAAAAATTCTAGTTTATTTTAGCAAAATATATTTTAAACACCTAATAATTGAAAGGGTGAACCTTACCTCTCCATAGCCACAGACCACCACCTGTTTTCCACCAAACATCATGTCTGTTGTCCTTTTAAGTCTGGCAGGGAAAAAAATTACATCAGAAAAATCTTTTCATTTCTCCCTTGAGATTAGATTGTGCTTCTTGTTTTCATGTTCTATGGGTTTCCCCCTCCTCATTTTGAAAGGAAGCCTGGTTTCTATCCTATATAAAATATTTAATAACCAGAAAGAAAGGTTTAACGAAATATCTATTTTCTCACTCCATGCTATCCAATCAATTGTATCTGCATGTCAGATTTGTTTTCTTTTCTTCTTTCCCCTTGTTTTGGAAGTGGTGCAGAAGGGAAGAAGCTATAGACTACAAAATAACTTTTAAACATAAAAAGGTTTTCAATTAAAATTAGCTTATTCTGAGATAGACAAATATTTGTGGGTCATTCTTCTTACTTATCTGTTAACCTCTCCTGTTGAAGAGTCTATAAATGCCCCAAAGGCAAAGTAGGAATCCTGTCTTCTTAATGATTTGACAACTCCACTCAAGAGGAACTAGTATAACTCCCTAAACCCAAGCGAAATTCAATAAATACCAATTAAGTGAAGAAGCAATTCTTGTTGAGTGAAGAGAGTTAAGTCTAGTCTGGCTGGACTACTACCATACTCAAAAATCAGGTCTTAGGAGAATGGTCCTGGAAAGGATAGCAGAGCAAGGAAAATCAAGAGATCATATTTCTGAGCCTCCTTTACTTTGACTACCCTCAAGCCTTTCTGCCTCTTTTCCCAACTACTTTCTGTAGTCTTCCTAGACTACAAATGGCTATGTGGTGGACAGGAAACTTTACCAACTCTGCTCTTCTGCAAATGATAGGCTGACAGGTCGATGGATTCCAGTTAGGTAGTGATTTCCCTGTCATCTTGGGGACCCACATTTGCCTCAAGGTTCAACGATAAAGGATAGAAAAAATGTCAGTCAAAGAGAGACTTTGTTGGGGGGGGTGGAAGTAAGCTGTCTGGTGGTGTGTGAGGGTCATGCCAAGTCTCTGACTTCTAATTCTTCTAGTCCCAGGCCCTCTAGAAGAGTTCCTGAAATGCAATCCATTTTATGATCTGAAAATCATAGCTGGGATATTCTTAGTCTCTCTACCAAGTGGAACCTCAGTCTGCAGAAGGCTACACTTGTACTGCTTTTGGCACTGCAGACCAATTACGTAAG
Organism: Mormoops blainvillei; assembly: GCA_004026545.1. Lineage (NCBI taxonomy): Eukaryota > Metazoa > Chordata > Mammalia > Chiroptera > Mormoopidae > Mormoops > Mormoops blainvillei. Next base: position 56,657 of record PVJD01000479.1, read on the forward strand.
CGCCCTCTAGGAGTCAGCAGGGCCATTTCCACACAGCTTATGGCGTAGTGTGTAAGCAGCTCAGAACCACAGAAGCTCAATCACTAACCCTTTCCTCGTATGGACTTGCTGTTGGACTGAATGTCCTCTCCTTTCCATTGCAGCCTTCCCTGGAGCACACTTTACCTTTTCTTTAATTCCTCCTGCTCTCAATTCCTCTGAGAGGAACAATTGCCCATCACCCATTTGGAAAGTTTCTCACCATCTGAAGGTGCCAATGAGCTCTTACTACTCAGCAGGTTTCTGGGAGACTGCTGATATTTTCCCATCTCTTCATTAACCCTAACTTCTGTTCCACTGCTTGCACCTTACTTTCACTTTCACACACATCTGATACCAAAGAATTTTTCTTACCCACAGGATTAACACTGCTTAGGAGGGACTCTGTCCATTTTTATGAACTAGTACAGGTACCTTTATGTCTCTTTTGCTGAATCCAACAGAGGCAGATTTTAGGCTCACAGACCTGAGACTTAAAAAATCTACAATATGCTTAATTGTGGCTGAGTAAATATTTTAATGAGTATATACCCAGATTATTACTGATTTTATCAGGTACAAAACTATTTTCATTATTCTAACACTTAAATGTGGACATAACCAGGACAGTCTATAAATAGACTGATGGATTGAGAATTCATTTAAATGTACAATCTATCTGATAATACTATATTGACTCAAAGGAGTTATAATATTTTTCTTTTTCTAAGTATATTTTATTGATTATGCTATTACAGTTGTCCCATTTTTTCCTCCCCTTTATTCTCCTCTGCCCTGCATCTGCTCTCCCACCAGCATCCCCTCACCCTCTCTTAGTTCATGTCCATGGGTTGTACATGTAAGTTCTTTGGCTTCTCCATTTGCTATACTGTTCTTAACCTCCCTTTGCCCAAAGGAGCAATAATTAATAATAGTTCAAATTTGCATTGAATATCCTGCTCCTCCCTCAAAAGAAAGATACCAAAGCAAAAGCTTCCCCTAAGATTGAAATCAACCTTAGAACTCACTGTACAGAGTTCTGGAAAGAAGAGCAAAGGAACTAACATTGAACACCAGGATTCATACCTTGCCTCATTTAATCCTCACAATAACTCTATGAGGTAGGTCTGACTGTCACCATTTTACAGATAAGGAAATAGGCACAGAAAAGTTAAATAACTACATCAAAGCCTTACACTCAATAAATGGCAGAACTGATTGTCTAAGGTCTTTCTGGCTCCAATGCCTGTGGTGCTGCAAAGTGTCTGGGGTCCAGACTGGTTGGTAGCGCGGCCCACAGGCTTTTTCTTCACTTTCCCAGTAACCTGCATGTGACGGAAACCAACTTAATGGTTTCAGATAGGGCATTACTGAGTCTTCCCAGCAAGAATGAAGTAATGTCAGGTCGCAAGTGTAGAAACAGAAACTGGATATTGGAAAAACAGAGTATTTTCTGAGTACTTGGTATATATCTAAGCAGGTTTTGTCAGGCTTGAAATCCTTGCAAATTTGAAGAACTAGAAAAGCCTCTGAGAATTGACTCTGCTCACCACAGCTTTCCAGATGACGAGAGAATTATATGACAGCTGGAGCTTAAGGACTGGCAATAAGACCTAGAACAGGAACATTAGGAACCTTTTCCCAAACTATGAAAGATACTGACATGTTTATAATGACTTTAGTTAGTTTCTCTCAGGGTTGTTAGAGTCATCAAGTAAAACTCTGCCACCAACAGAAGGGGCTAGTTTGATTTCTTTTTAAGTAAAACAGATTTGCTTGAAATAGTGCTATCAATGGGAGCTCTGGGTTATAAAATCTGAGTATGATGTGAAGATCGACTCAGAGGTGCTACATGAATCATTTCTAGAAATAACCAAAATCAAAATACTTAGAACCTCAATTCAACAACTCAAGTTCATCCCAAAGATAATAAAAAAATTACCCATCAAGAATTGATTCACGGCAACAGTAGAGGTTGTCAAATTTCTGTTTGGTGACTGAGTCATTGACGTTCATGGCTGGAACACACAGCTTCCCTGCTTTGGATAGCTGGTACAGCCTGAGGATGAGGGAAATCAAGAAGAACGTAAAACAATGACAGCCTGCAATCTACTGTCAATTTCATACCAAATTCCAGAAATATGTTAGTTGGGTAGGCATGAGAGTATGAGACACAAATAGCTTATCCTATTAGGTGTATATAGAGAAATAAAGAATATCGTTCCAGAGTCTGCATACAGCTTAGAATAAAGATCTTAGTCAAAAAGGCATGTGGGGAAAATCTCTGATCCACCTCTAAATTTTAAGGATTAAAATGTAAAACCTAAAATTGCGTATTAATTTTATTCCCATTTTAATTATAAAAAATTAACTTTAAGTACTATTTTAATCCCACTACTCCAATGCAACAACTTTAACTTTCAGTCTCAATTTTATAATTTCAATACGCATACCTATAAATATGGATACCTATATACAGGAGTTTTATTTAAATCGAGTCAACTAAAAATCAGAACCAGGTGTTTTATTCAAATTTCATCCCTTTCTAAGCATCTGCGATTACAGTCTAGCCCACAGTTCAGTATATTCAAAAAGATCACAGACTACTAAAGCAGTGGTGGTGGCTCATTCAGAATTTACTTCCCTAAAGCTTTTATTTCATACTTTCAGTTCTTTCTCGGTGAACAATAGTAAACAGAAATGATTTCAGTTTTACTCAGGGAATTATTGCTTATTTGAGAAAAAGAACCTTAAATCCTTGCTCTCTATGTAAGAATGCAAGCGTCACCAAGGCCCAGGGCATTGTCTGTTTTGCCTGGTGCTAGATCCCTAGCGCAGTTCTTAGACCTGTTCCTGGTTCACTGTAGAAGTTCAATAAATATCAGTTACATAAATGAATTCATCCCAAAAAGGACAAGCAGTCATTGTATTACAATGGATGGAAAATATGGAAAACAAAACCCTTGTTCCCCTGCCCGTCCCCACCCTTATTATATTAGATTTGTTATTTGTGTTGTTATTTAAAAAAACAAGTGTGCAGGCTCAGTTCTCATTGCATCACAGTAGTTCCCAATTTTTAGATAATATATTCTACAAGTATGTGATTATAAGAATGTATGTCTAGGCTGAATAAAACTAGGTATGCCAATACCAAATCTTACCTATGGACTCCAGTTACACTTTCCTCTACTATGCCCTTGATTTTCTTAAACATGTTGGGATACTTCTTATAAATCCAGTGAGTCAGATCCCCTCCATCATCTAAGATCTGCAATAATAAGCAATGAAAATGTCATTTATTTTGCTGGAGGCTCAATGTTTCCAGTGCTTCTCTGGGTCTTGTATCCCAATTTCTAATTGTCAATTTACAGATATTTCTAATTTCCCACATGGTTATGCAAACTAACTTGAAGCGAGTATAATGAGCAAATAGTCATTATACTGAAGTAAAAGACAATGAAGGGTGAAAGACCAACTGTAATTCTCACAGCCGAATGACCTTCCACATGACACACCCAATAAAGCAAAATACACAGCAACACACAAGGATTTTCTTATGGCCTAATAACTTCAGTGGTTCTCTAAATCACCAGTTCCTGAAAGTACTACAGGTATTCGGAAAGCCTAACTTTGATATTAGCCTATTTTCTATTCATTAAAATCAGGACTTTAAATATAATCAAAGCTAAGTTTAAATAAAGCCAGAAAATTAGTCTTTCTCCCAGAACAATGGCTCATAAAACTATGCCCATGCATCCCTTCCTTCTTCCAAAGTACAGGCACCCTTCTACCCAAAATATGAGGCAGTGCTGCTGGGCTTTGCCTAGCACCACCTCACACTCTCCACAACCAAATTAAAACTAACTGCGGACTGTGCAGCATGTAAGTGCGTGGCATACCCCTGAACAGCTCATCACTATCTCAGGCTGGGATTAAAGATAAACACAATGCTGTGCCCACTGGAGCTTTTATCAGCAGCAGAAAGTTCTGAATTATAAATAAGCTAAAGGAAGATCAGCTTAGCATACTATTCATCAGCAGGCTACGGCATTTCAGACCTTCACCTAGCTGTCAGAAACACATGACAGGACTTTCCAAATTGTTATACCCATCCTACTGGAAAGTCCCACAGCACTGAACTGCCCTCTATTAGCATGCCCCCGCTTTGCAGTCAGTCAATTATCAACCTTACTGCAAGTGCCAAAAATGCCATCCTGGACCTCTGGGCACACAAAATCCCTAAGCTCATGTCTATCACCTGATCTCTTCTTTGCTTCTGCTCTTGATCTACAATTATTTTCTCTGACTCAACTAAACCTTATTTGAGAGCACGGGAGATTCAAGACAGAGCTCTCATTAAAACGCTACACTTGCTCCAAGCTATAAGTTTGTGCTCCATTTTCTCCCAGTAGAAACCCTCAGAACAGATGCCCTAAGAAACAGAAAGGCTCCTCTGAGTTTGTCTCTCCCTTTCTGCACATATGAAATATCCCTCATGGAGTTTTCCCTTGCAGCCTCTGATTCCCCAGCCGCAGCAAAGATCAGAGACGAAAACAGACTGAGCAATTGGAAGCTCTTACGTCTTAGGTCCCACTATTCCCATCTAGGTATCTAATGCAGGCGGGCAGGGGCTATCCCTGATAGGTACTCAGTGAATGTAGCCCACAATTCTCACCAGGTAACTCTGCTACAGAAAACTGGCACCAGGAAATCTTCCTGAGTTTGGAAGCAAAGGAAAGTACTAGATCTTGACCGTATCCAAAGAGATATGGGTTCTGTTTTCTGGGGGTGACAATTGTTTTTATCCTTGTAGTAATCTCTTCATTATGCTGTCCAGCAGTTTGTGCTGGCTCTACAGCCTATAAAAGCTCTCTGAGAACAATCCCATGTCCTCCCTGTGCTCATGACTGTAAAATTACTGTAATGTTTCCAGTACACATCCCCCGGCCCATCTTCTTTAGTGCCTGTCAGTCATACTCCCTCCTATTACTGTTTAACTCCGTTGGAATGAGCTGACTCATTTTACAGCCGACTCCTCCCTCCCTTTCAGGATAGGAAGGCTTTAACCCAGCTTCCTCAAACCAGCACTTGGTGCAATGTGATCTGAATCACGGAATCCAGGAAGATGGGTTGCTTTTCTCTGCTGTGTACCAGGTGAGGCCTGCTCTGCAGTATTTAGCAGCAAGCAAGAGTTGGACTACAGCTTTAAGGATTCATTTTTCAGTTGATTCCTTAATTTCCCTTCTCACTCATGCAGAAATGTTTGTAAAGTAAGAGTGCCTCATACTTTGTGCTTTTTTCTTCTCTTCGTGAATCTCATGTGCTATCAGCCTTCAAGAACTTGATCTTTTAAAAAATAAAAAATAAAAACAAAGCAAAAATTAAAAAACCCCTAAACCTTTGCCTAGTTATCTTTCTTAAGGTGGAGAATGAATAAAGAGAAGAAATCTGAAGCTGGAAGTCCTTCACGTTTACTCTAAATTCTGCTTAGGATTCTAGAGAGAACGCCAGGCACCATGGGAGGGGCGTGTGCATGTGTGCGCACGTGTTTAGACTGTTGTTAGGGGGTGGCAGGGAGATGAGCGGTAGCGGGGATGGTAACTCATTGTTCTTATTTTTTAATCAGCCATGTGTAAACGCAGAGCAGTATTTTAATGATGCTGATGCATATGAGTGATTCTCATAATATGCATAAGATGCATAAGAGTGGCACTAATAATTACGGTACATGGAGGCTGTGAAGAGGTTCAATATTCTTGAGATGCCCTCAAAGTAAGTATCTAATTCTATTGGAAGCTCAGGTACACCGGGTAGAAAAGGAGTCATTATCCTGCTTTTCTGTTTGGAAACCCTCTCCTAGGCCACGGCCTCCCTCTCTGCCCCTCACTCCCAGGCCCCTAGGGAATTGTGTTAGCAGAAATCTAACCCACCATGTTTGGCTGCCAGCCCTCCACATTCACACATCTATCAATGCACCACCAAAAGTCATCTTCTGACTCTCCTTTCCAGGCAAAGACAGGAAATCCTGAGAAAAAGGAACAAAGAGAAACCATTAAAGCACTTAAAAAGGGGCTGACCCTAAATTCTGGCAAGAAGATGCTGGGTCTCCTCAATAACAAACTCTCTCATTCTGCTGTACTCCTTGGACTGACTTTCTTCACTGATTAGTATTGTCTTCAGTCCCTTTATCCACTCCTTTGTCGTCGGTGGCCATTTTGCTCTTGTTAGACCAAAGAAGACGAACAAAATTATGATGGATGCTAAAAATAAGATTAAAGGAAAAAAAGAAGAAACTAGGAATAAGTACTTCTTGATACAGCTCTATTGTATCAAGAATTCCAACTGGAATTCTCACCATTTCCCAACTACACCTTGATCTTTCTTACTTCAATATTTTGGTCATCCCATCCGCTATCAAGAAAATCCTTACACTCTTCTCCATCTCTTAAAATGTTTATAACACTTCAGGGTCCAGTTAAGAAGTGTCATGTTCCACCCTGGCTGGTGTGGCTCAGTGGATTGAGTGCCGGCCTGTGAACCAAGGGGTCACCAGTTCAATCCCCAGTCAGGGGCACATGCCTGGGTTGTAGGCCAGGTCCCCAGTAGGAGGTGCACAAGAGGTAACCATACATTGATGTTTCTCTTCCTCTCTTTCTCCCTCCCTTACCCTCTCTCTAAAACATAAATATTAAAAAAAAAAAAAAAAGAAGTGTCATGTTCCTAATGAAGCAGATTAACTTGGAAGTGATCTCTCATGGAATCTGCACTTTTTAAACCCCTTGTTTGAGTGTGGAATGTGGATTTACAACCTGTTGTGGTATTTATCATCTATGTTCTTATATTATTATTATCTATAAATGTGTCTTTTCTCCTTAAGAACAATATAAGATTCTGAGGTCAAAGACATTGTCTTATTTGTCCTTAATATCTCTTGTAGGAGGCATAATAAGTATTTGTTGAAAAAAAAAACACTGTGCATGTACAATTCATTGGGCTATATGTTTAATATTTACGTATTTTTCTATATATACTTTACACATTAATAAAAATTTTATAAATTATTGTAAATGAATGAACAAATGAAATGCACAAAGTGCTAGAAAAGGAGAGACAGGCATGCACTATGGAGCTTTTGCAGCATTTCTCAAGAGCTCTGAAGCAAGGGTTTGGTTCTCGGATCTGTGTGCTGCCAAGGGAGTGAGAAGAGAGAACTGACAAAGTTCAAATTTCTCATTTTTTTTGTCCTTCTTCAAGTGTCTGTGACCACTGTGATAAAATATTAATCTTCCAGGTCAAATCCTGTTTACCGCTGAAGTAGAAACGCCAAACGTTAAATCAGGGTTTGTACTGCTAAAAACCCAACAGGACCACCAAACTATGCCTGAAGCATTTTCTTTTCTAATCCAGACAGTGAGTAGCAGTCGCTGGTGCTCTACTATTAGCAAATCAAGGCAAAGCACTAACTAATAAAGGATTATTAGACATAAGAAGATATTTGAGACTATAAATATCTTCTGTATGGAAACAAGAAAGATCAAAGAGTAGTTGGGAAATGGTGAGAATTTCAGTTACCAGGTAACTAGGTAACAATGTTACCTAGATCATATTTAACAAGAGAAGCCCAGAAAGAGAGCACACATCAAAAACAGGGACCCATTTCTACCAAGACACCTCCTTTAATGTCAACCTTTTTTAAAGATTTGTATTGAAAATGACGGAACTTTCCAGAGACTTACTTTAGCAAAAGACAGAGAGAACAAAGATCTTACCACTTTCTGCTAAAGCTGCAGCGACTTCATTGAGAGTGGAATAGATGTTGCAGGCAGCCCATCGGCACTGGGCCCCCAGGGCACCCAGAGTTTCCATAAGCACCTATGTTAAAGAGAAAGCAGGAGGTGAGCAAGCCTGAGCTGAACAATTGGACAAGGAGGTTTAAATGTACATATTTGAAAACAATAAAGTACATCAGGAATAACTGGGGTCAAAGATTTTCAAACTGTGCTCTATAGAAACTCTTTAGTATTTTGGTAAGGGGAAGGGTTGGGGGTAGGCATGGAGGAAGGCTCCTGCCAAACTCTATGCGTTTACCCATGTAACATATTGAGCCTCTCTGTAAGACTTAATTAAACCAAGGGTTTCAGAGCTAACATACTTTTTAAAAACCACCAACTTATAGTTCTGCTTCTTCTTAGGATATAGAAAGCTATAAGAGAAGCTCACACCCTAAAAAGAAAAAGCCGAGGCCCTGACTGGGTAGCTCAGTTGGTTTGAGTGTCATCTCGATACACCAAGGTTGCGGGTTCAATCCCTGGTCAGGACACATACAAGAATCAACCGATGAATGCATAAATAAATGGAACAACAAATCAATGTTTCTATCTCTAAAATCAGTAACTTAAAAAAAGAGAAAAAAGCCAGATAATCTACAAAACCGTAACTTTTCTTGATCCGCATCAAAGAACTGAGGTCACAAAGCAACCCAATGATCTGAACTCCATAGTGACAAATCTCTTTAAGGAGGGAGGAAACAGTTTTATCTTTAGCAAAGCACAGGAGGAAGAGGTGGCTGCCATAAGTGCAGATAAGAAAAAAATGAGCTGTAATTGTAACAAATTACAGCGAGTATGGAAAAGTGTGTCAGTTTGGCATTCCTAGCAGCTCCAGGCACAAGGAGGCTTCACACTGACAGCAAGCTCTTTTCCGGGGGCTTCCACCCCATGCTCACAGGGACGACTGGGGACAGACAGCTGATTGGTTGTGCTCAAAGACAGGCATGAAATCTGGGCACTTGCCCCACAATCTTCTCTCACAGGAAGCAAAAGCCTTAACCTATAGAAGAGGAGCAGGAATTATGCCTACCACCAGGGATCAAGCAAAAATTCTCTGCTCCTGGGGGAACAGCAGGAAACTTTCCTGGATCTAGACTCTGCACTGATACAAAGTAAAGATCTGCTACCACTCCAGGAGAAGTAGGAAAAAAAAGTCTACTGCTCAAGACCTACCACAAATACAAGGCAAAATATGGCTGCCTAAGACTGAGGCTGGATCAGAAGATTCAAGAACGCAACTTGCTCTCACCATAAGCCTAGCTTCAGGAAATACCACCTGCAACCCTAGTCTCAGGGTTGCAGGTGGTGCATGCACTTGAAGAGAGCCCCCCGCCACGGCAAGCATGTGCAGAAGCAGCTGAAAGCTGAGCATGAGGCCAAAAAATACTGAGGAGAGCCCTGTGGTAACCTCGAATCACAAGGTTGTAGTTGCCCACTGCTGGAGAAATTTGAAGTCTGTAATGCAGAATAACAAAATTTGAAATCCAGCCCAAGTCATGACAATAATGGAAAGTAATATACTACTGTTCAATATAAAATTTTAAGATACACGAATGAGTGGGGAAAACACCCCAACCAACTGTCAAGAAATATTCAAGAGAATTAGGCTCAGTGATGAGCTAGATGTTTAATCAGACAGGAACTATAACTATGATTATTATGTTTATGTTAAAGGGTTAGTCTAGTGAAGAAAATAGACAATATCCATGGATAGGGGATTTCAGCAGAGAGATGGAAATGATAAAAACAAGCCAAATAGAAATGTCAGAAAAAAAATTTTTTTAAGGTATCAGAGATTAAGAATTCTTTTATCAGGTTTATCATCAGACTAGGTATTATCTGAGGATAGAATCAGATCAATAGAAATCATCAAATTGAAATATAAAAAAGAAAAAGGAGTGGGGAAAAAAACCAGAAGACATCTTCCAAGATCTATGGGATATTATCAAATGGTCTAACATGCATGTAAATTGAATCCATAGAAGGAGAAGAAGAAAATGGTAAAAATACATATATGAAGAGTTAATGGGCAATTATTTTCTGAAATTAATGAAGGCGGACCCAGGAACAATGACATCCTGATAGCAAAGATCGCTCCAGTGTACAGATCCACTAAAAACACCAGGGCTTCTTGTAGAAACGGCTGATTCCAGGACTAGGTCAGAGAACATACAGGGTGAGCTTAGATCATCTTGTACCAAAAGCAAGGGAGTGCTCGGGGAATGAAAAGGGTATGTCAAAAGACGAGCCACAGAAGCCAGGCTGAAGGGGCTCCCCCTTGGTCAAAACTGGAACAATCTGAGCATCATACTGTAATAAATAATGATAGTAATGGGTTATAACCAATTCAATAAAATAGGAAATGATGATTCCATACAAATAAACAAATGAGTAAATTGAAAGTTTAATGAAAAATTGGATATTTACACAGTTTCATATTACTACCTTATAAAATAATTATTAATTACAAAGGGAGATAATTTTTACAATGGAAAAGTCTGCCAGGCACCACTTGGAGTAATCAGGGATCAAAATGAACATCAGTGGGACAAACTGAAATTATGTGTCATCTGATAAGATTAAATTTATAAAAATGCAGCATCACTTCCTACCAAAGATGCATAGCCTGAATCTAATAATAAGGAAGCATCAGAAATGTCCAAATTGAGGATATTCTACAGAATAATTTGTCCATAATCTTCAAAAGTGTCAAGGTCATGAAAGTCAAAGACTTCAGACTGTTTTGAGCTAGAAGAGACAAAAGAGAGCTGACAATTAAATGAGATGCAGAGCTATGAACTGAATGCTTTTGTTATAAAACATTATTGGGAGAACTAGTGAAACTTAAATGGAGTCAGAGAATTAGGTGGTAATAATGAATCAATGTTAATTTCCTAACTTTCAATGGTTATACTGGTTGTATAGGAGAATGCCCTTGTAGAAAACATAAACTAAGTATTAGTGGGGGGAGCATAGTGTTGGCAACTTTCAAATGGTTAAGGGAAAAAAGTTATTCATAGCATACTTGTAATTTTTCTATAAATCTGTGTTTGTTTCAAATTAAAATATATTTTTAAAAATCAATCCACCGATTTGATCCTGACTTATTTTATTTCAGTATCCAAGATGGAGATAGTATTTTAAAAAAGTAGTGTATCACCCTTACGCTTTAAGAGCTATTTAAATAATGATAAAGCTTTGGTTAAAAAGCTTGTTTTAAAATTTCCTGACAGCGGTTAACTCTGAGTACTAATAATTTTCATTTTTAAAAGTTTGTATTTAGTAATTTCTATACTAAATAAAAATTCTAATTAAAAATTATGCTCTAATTAAAAAAAATAAAACTTGCAGACAATTCCACTAATGTAGGCTAACCCCTTATGTAATTTGTCCAAGGCCACACAGTAAGTTAATAGCAGAACTACTCATATCTCTAAATTTTTAGTCTATGCTACCTTTCAATATCTGATTCCATTTTTTTTATCTTGTTTTAGTTTTCACCTTAAAGAATTTCTGAATTCCTACAACTAGGAACTCTGAATTTGTCAAACAAAAGATTGATACACAGACTTACCTACAAAGTGATATAAATTAACTATAAAAGTCACCGGGACCAAGAATATAAAAACCGTTCAAAGAACTTTGAGTCAAGACTGCTGGCTATTAGGGTTCTAGGAGTGAAGGCAGGTAGGAGTAAGAGGAGGACAGAGCTTAGAGCCCAACTTTTAAATCATTATCACTTAGAAGAAGTAGCTAGGAAATCTGCTTAGAAGTAACTATGAAACATACCTAAAAATATAAGTAGGTTCAAGTCTATTAGAAACATGGACAGGAAACTATTAACTATAATAGCTATTTCTGAAGCATGGGATTATAGGAGGCTTTGTCTTTTTACATTATAGATTGTGGTAATGTTTGAATATTGTAAAATGAACATGACAACTTTTGTAATCAGAAAAATAAAATAGAGCTTAAAGACAAAACAAAGCAAAATTCCTTTGTAATTAATTTTTTTAAAGGAAAAAGAAAAAACTCAATGGAGAAGGTACATTAAAATAATGTTAAAATTGGTAAACTAGTTTTGATTACTCTGATTTTGATTACTCCAGGAAAAAGAAGACAGGAACCTTAGGTATAATTTAGCAACATGAGACAGTACAGAAGTACTTGCTATTTTAAGCCACCACACTTAAGTCTCATGTCCTTGCCTGGGGAAGCCCAAAAGAAGGTTCTAAGAGCGTTTCTGCTTCAATTCATTAGTCTGTAGCTCCAAAAAGAGATAGTTCTTCAATTTATTATATTAATTTTGGGCTGCCAAAGTACTCTTTTCCTCAGAGAACACATAACCCAGAAAAGTCTCATAGTGAAGACGCTGAGAGCAGCTGCCTGTGTCTTGAGGAACCTCTGCTGTTTTTGATAAGGAATGTGGCCACGTAAGTGTTGTGCTTCAGGAGACAATCTTTTGGAAGTTCGTCTAGCCATAAAAATGACCTGGATCTTACAAATCCTATAAAAGATTCCAGATCACTTCTCAATACTCTAACATCCCATAGTGGTCTCATTGTTGTTGGTATCTCAGTATCCATCATCTCATCTTTGATGGTGACTCAAAGTCAGTGGTTCTCAACAGAGGAACTCTGGAAAATGGCGGGGGCATTTTTGGTTATCACAATAACTGAGAGAGGAGTGCTACTGGCATTTAATGGGCAGGGCCAATTTGAAAGTACAAGACAGTCTCTTACAACACGAAGCTGTGCCACATCTGGTAAAATTTTCCAATGTTCCAATGAAAAGTTCCTATGAGTGAGAAACCTATTTGTAATTACCTGTTAATATGTGAATTCCACTTCACGTATTAACAAAAAGTGTTCTGTAGTTTTTCCAAGAATGCAAAAACTGTGTAAATGAAGAGAAAACTCATACTTTTTGTTATTATTCAGAAATTTATAGAAAGTTGTTAATAATTTCAAAAAATCACATAATTTGGCAATACTATTGTGATGCTCTAGAACCAGTAAAAGAACAGTCTATCTACATTTATAGCACTTTGATTCAAATAGTGCTATGAGTATGTACAAATACCTGACTATTTTATTTTACCTGTACGCAAGCATTTATATATTGAAATACACATTATATTATAAATTATTTTCCTTTTATTCTTCCTTCATGTTTCAGTTAAAATTTTATGTTGATTTAAAAAAATTATGCATAGCTAGATATATCTGAATTTCATTTCAAGATAATATAGGAGCATGCAAAATGTTTCCCATAACAAGGGAACACTGACTCCGACAGGGGTGAGAATCACTAGTCTAAGCCAACCACGGCAGTCCGGTCCTCGGACTGGTGGCGCAGGGGCATGTGATCCTGTTCTGCTCAATGACACATGACGGAGTATTCTAGAAGACTTCTGGGAAAGGTTTCCTTGTTCTTCCTGTCAGTTTGTGATGGCTTGAAGAGCTGTAATGGTCTTGCTAATAGCCTGAGGATGAATTTAGTGTGGTGACAAGGCAGCTCCAAGACAATCACAGACAACTGGAACTGGAGCCCTGAGATCCTCCATCTGAAGTCTGCCTGACCTCTGAACTTCTAGCTTTGTAATGTAATAAATTCCTTTATGCGTAAGCCAGGTAGAATCAGGTTTCCTCCTATTTGCAGCTTAAAGCAGCCTAACCCCAACACAGAGCTACCTTGTAGAGATGACGCTGGAAGTGAAGATAAGGGGAAGCAGGGTAATATCATGGAGAAAGCCTAAGCATGGGAGTCAGGTATATTGAAGTTTAAATCCTGATTCTGTGATTTACCAGCTGTATTACCGTGGATAAGTTACGTAAAGTCTCTGAGCCTCCACTTCCTCATTTATAAATTGGAACTAGGAATACCTGCTTTACAAGGCCATTATGAGCATTAATGAACTAATACTTGTTAAGCTCTTAACCTAGTGCTTGGCAAGTTGCAAGCATTCAGTAGCTGGGGCTATTATTAACTATTATTATGTGGAGAAAGGAAAAAGACTTACAGCAGTCTGAGCAGTGATGTGTGTGCAGCCCACAATTTTGGCTCCAGCCAAAGGTTTTTCTCCTTGAGCTCTCTTCCTCAAAGCCATCAGAGCCGGCATTTCTGAAAGGGCCCAATACATACATAGCAGTATTAGAGAGGAGGGAATGAGAAAGAAAGAGTAAAGGGAAAAACTTAATTCTCTTAAGGTAAGAGCCTGCCCCTGATGAGGTTCCCTGTTAGATTAGGTTTCTTGAGGGATTAAGACAATAAACCTGATTTTTCTTTTCTAAGGGGCCTGCAGAGGCACATGCTCCAGTGTTCTGATTCCCTATATCCCATTCCTCTTTATATAAAGTCACTCTCCACCCCCCCTTTTCCTTGTATAGGGATTCCTTCCAGACTTGCTAGAGTTCACTCCCTCCACATCGTGTTTCTTGAGCTCAGATTATGTTTTTGTTATAGGTAGTCTTCCATATCACATTGAAATTTCACAAGCTACTAGGCCCCGGGGCGTGAAAAGCTGTAACATGGACAAAAGAGCACAGCCAGCTTGAGGGGAAGAGGTGCTTGCTTTCTTTACCTTGTTCAGCAATTTCAATTTCTCTTCGTCCAAACTCTGCCTGTTTGATGTTCTTGACACAGAAGTCACTGCTTCCCTTAGAGTTCTTTTGCTGCTTGTCCCTGGGAGATGTCTCATCATCAGAGCTGTCTGTATATGAAGCCGCTGGAATGACAGAATAAAAAACCCTCAGGGGGGAAAATGGCTTCCTTTAAAACTCCAAACCATGGAGCGAACTGAGGCTTCTCTAGGTATCCAGCACCATACACATTTACACATCTGGTAAGCACCTAAATGGCACTGTGAAGCTGTCCCAACTGTCTCCTATGGAAAGTGCTACCAGGAGGTCAGGAGGAGGAAGCTGAGAGGTTGTCAAAGACATTCCTCCTGGATAGCAGTAACTTGGAATCTAAGGCTGACTTTATTTTCAGAATATGCACTGGTCCTTGAATATGCAAAATGAGAGAGACTGCACCATGGTAGCAACAGGTTAAAATTCTAAGTGCAAGATCATGGTCACAAACCTAGGGGTTTCTAGGATGCCAGCTACCCTTCTCTGCCGCTTAAATGCCTGATGTAATTTGTGTTTTAGTACAATAACTAAATAGATATGATCTAGAAAACAAGGAACCCATGGGAAAGTAATTAAGAACCACACAGAAAGTGTTTGTCTGACCTAACAGAGCTTTCTTTTTAAAGACTAGCTCTGATGAGGCTGAACTATGCCTGCAGACCCAATTAGACATTGACAATGAAGTATTCAGTGTGCTCTCCCTTCTTCCTGGCCTCGGTGGTCCTGCATTGGGAATTTTAGACTCTCAAAAGACGTGATAAATCTTCTTTTGGCATAATAAAACGCTCTGATGACAAACTCATTTAGCAATGTACACTGGGGGAGAAAGGCATAAGACCTTTGACTGTGGCTAGTAGGCAGCAGCTGCTGCTGTTCCTATGTTTGGCTGAAGTCTTTCTAGTCTCTATTTAATTCTGTAGTTGCTGATCATTTGCTGGATGATTTGAATCAGTTTCCTTCCTCGATTTATGTTTAAGTTTCTGTGGATAGTTTCTTCCTACATAGTCAGCAAGGTTTTGGGGGAGGAAGGCTGGGAACTATTGAGTACAGTCTATAAAACATTATGTATAAAACATTATGTATATTGTAAAACAACGAGATAAGAAGTACTTCCAGCACTCTTAAGGAGAGAAAGCTGCAAAATCTCAGAGCTCCTAAGGTTTCTGCTACTCTGATCTACTTACATGCAGGAAATTAAGACGTTTCTGGGATTTCTTAGCCAAGGGTCTGTCTCTGGGAGGGCTTTAAAAGGCAAGTCCAACCTTGCCCAGTTAATCAGGCATGGCACTACAAAATGTTTGGGCAGCAGGGGCCTCAGTGTCTCTCTAGGAGCTGGAAAACAGCCACAGGGCAAAGTCCTAACACGAGGCAACAAGAATGAACTTGGGTCACCAGGGGAGACGAGGGAATTAATAAATCCCCAAAGATTAGCTCTTGGAAGGAGCTAATCTGTACAAAAAGTCTGTGGTTCTCCCTCCTAGGGTGAGTGAGAGCTCAAAGTACCTTTAGCAACAGAACCCAGAAACAGCTTCCTGGGCAGTCATCTGTTTCACTAATAACACTCAGAAGTAGCTTATAAGTTAGAGGCTGACGAGACCATGTTTCTACGACCTGAGAGAAGAAAACAACAGCCAGCCCGAATCCTGATCCAAATTTATAGGATAATTGCTTTTGAAGACAGTGTTTACATTCAGAACACCTAGAATTATCAAACATTTTTCCACAGCCATGAAGATTTTTATGTTCCCCAATGGCCATTTAAATATAGTGGATTTGTGTGCTGGAGTCAGACAGACTTGGATTGAAGTCTCAGTTTCTCTATCTAGGTGGAGGTGATACCCAAACCTATTTAATAGGGTTGTTAATTCATTCCTGTATTTAGTCATTCACATATTCCAATTCACACAAAAATTCAACAAATTTTTATTGCGCATCTGCTATGGACCAGATACATCCTACGTGCTGGCGATACAGGACAGATATAGTCTGTCTTTACCTTCATAGAGTTTTCAGTCTAGGTGGTGAGTCAGACATGAAAAAACTAATGACAAAATTAATCATTTAGGGTTTTTCTTTTCTTACGGTTGCAACATGTACTATGAAGAAGATATATAACAGGCAGACATGACTTGTCGAAGTCAAGTTGTTAAGAAGATTAAATAAGGTAATGTAAGTAAGGTGTTTAGTGCAGTGCTTGGTGAAAAGCATCAATAAATGATACCTGATATTATTAATGGTTGTTGCATATTGTTTTTAAAAATTCAGAATGCTTCACAAGTTTGCACGTCATCCTTGCGTAGGGGCCATGTTAATCTCTGTATTGTTCCAATTTTAGCGTATGTGCTGCTGAAGTGAGCACTGCACGTATTTTTAATTCAATACCAGACATATCATCTTTAAGGGGTCTTATTCAGCTTTAGGATTTTGAAGGGGAAAGGAATGACATACATACAATGTTATTGTATGTATACTTTCTTTTTTTCTACCATTGTCATTTACTAATCTACCAAAGCAGAGGGTAGTGGGCTGGCAGCGATTAAAAAGGTTGAGCCTGGAGTCCTGCTCTACCCAGAATAGCTCTCCTCCCTTATACCTCTTTCAGTCTCTTTAAGCTTCTAAGGATGAGTCATGGGAAAACAAACAAACAATGACAAAAACCCCCAAATATCCCCAATTTTTGGCTTGAGTTTTCTCCCAAGTCAAAAAAAAAATTTATTTATACCACTTTCGTATTCTAAAATGGGGAAAAAAATGGCATTTTATTTTCTTAACAGTAGTCAACTGGTTATAGTTAGTTCAATAAATGTGTTTTTTATTTGAGCCAAAATGAGTCTGTTTTCAAAGAGCCCTTTATATAGATTTGTTATCAGGTCTATATAATATATAGATCAATATATATTTTGGCTACATTGTATAATATTTTTACAATCTAGGCAAAATATCAGTTGTCTAGATTGTAAAAATATGTGAATGCAAAATGCGTGAGAGACCCAGAACTGAGAGTGTTATATCTGCAAACACAGTGAAAAGATTATTCCTGAACTAGTGTGGCATTTATTTTTTGAATCCATACTCATTTCTGCCACTATATTTAAAGTAGCATATTCATGAAAGCCGCTGAGATAGCATTAAACATTTTTCCTAGGAAAATGCAGAGAAATACAACACATATGTATACACATGCTTGAAAAGTTTCTGAACTGTACGTGTGGTTCTTTCCCAGATTTTATTTATTTATTTTTAGAGAGAAGGGAAGGGTGGGAGAAAGAGAAGGAGAGAAACATCAATGTACAAGAGATACATTGATTGGTTACCTCTCGCACACCCCCAGCTGGGGTCCTGGCCCGCAACCCAAGCATGTGCCCAGACTGGAATTGAACTGGAGACCTTTTGGTTTGGAGGCCAGCACTCAATCCACTGAGCCACACCAGCTAGGGCTAAAGTGCTTGTTCTTAACAGCGTACTCTGAAGCCCAGAGTCATAACTTAGTGAAAAATTAATGATTGACAACCAAGGCAATAACCTACTGAAATACAGGCCTGAGACCTTAACTCTTGTTTCACCTCTAATTAGTTAAGTGACCAATTTTTGATTTATCCAACTGTAAATTAGGGAGTATAACAGAGCCTCTCTCCTCCTTTCCTCTGCTACCACCAGAAAAATCTTATGAATAAATGAGATAATACCAAAAAAGGTATTCAACTTCTAGATAGAAAAGTAATATAAAGTACAATGTAATGTTACCATGAGATGTTGTCTTGTTTGATGAAATTCCAAAATCAAAACACAACTTGATGAATCACTAATCCACAATCTATCCCACAGAACATGCGCACATATGCTCTATGGCTCAAGCCTGATGAAGCCTTACATCCTAGCAGCTGTGATACTGTGGGTTATTGCTAGGAGAAGAAGCCATCAGCCTGCTGGCTGAATTAGTTCTATTTTAAGTGAGGCCATTCCTCTTGGGTTCAATCTACTTATTTGGTAATGAAAATAACAGTAGGGTGTGTCAATATGTGTCAGATTTCACTGATGAATTAATACTCTAGAAACATGTGAAAAGCTATGTTAGCAACCAAAATACAAATAAAACTTTATTATTTGGAAATATGTGAAAATACTTCAACCAATTGTGACCTAAGAGGCTTCAGTCTTCCTTCCTTATCCTTAAATAATTAACTAACTGCAAAGACAGTTTTCTTAGAAACCTATTACTGATAATGATCTGACTTTGAATAAAAGTCTTCTGTTCATTTCTTCTTATGAGGTTTCGTTTTTAGAAACTTGTTTTTTATAAAATAATTTTATGCATTAATGCAGCCTTTTCAACCTAGGTTCCACCAGCATTAAGCCCCAGTGCCTTGAAACATCCATAGAATATATAAATAAACTTCTCTCTTATGTATCTCGAAGGGTACTGGTTATGACCTATCTTTTGAAGAACTGAGAAAACAGTCTCTCAAATTCTTTTCTGTGTTCTGTGATTCAGATGAGGAAACCTGGTTGTTGAGAAAGGTTGGCAGAAATTCCTGAAAGAAAACATTCTGTAATGTCACATACCTTCTTTTATCTGTTTACACGCAGAGAGTATATGAGAGACCTCAACAAGGGTATAAAGTATAATAAGAAAGTCTCTGGCCACCTTTCACCAATATTTATTTATTGAGCACCTCTTATGTGTTAAACACAGTTCTAAATGCTGGAAACAACAGCACAAAACAGGCAAACATCTCTGTTCTCATGGGTCTCATGTGCAAGTCAGGAGAGAAAAGACAACAATAAATTAGTAAAAATATATGTTATATGATAATAAGCGCTACGGAGAAAAATTAGACAGTGAGTGTTGGGCGGGGTTATGTGTACAACTTTAAAAGAGCAGCCAGGGTAGGCCTCTTCTGAGAGGTGATCGCTGGTTAAGTGCTGGAGGCAGACACCCGGCTAGGGTGCCTCAGAGCACTCCCAGTAGAGGGAACAGCAAGTGCGAAAGTCTTAAAGCAGGAGAGTTTCAAAATAACAGTAACAGCGAGGAGGCTGGTATGACTGCAGTGAAACGAATACCTGGGGGAGGTAGGGAGTTTGGGAAAGTAGAGATGTGATTAGAAATATAATGGGAGGCTGGATGGTATAGGGCCTTGTAGGCCACTGTAAGAATTTTAGCCTTTACCCAGAGTGGGACTGGAAAGCCATGGGAGGGTTCGGAGCTGCGTGGTATGACCTGGTCTGACTTATTTTAAAAGAATGAATCTTGCTACAGTGTTGTGAACAGGCTGAAGAGGAGCAAGGTTGGAACTCAGGAGCTCAGCTTTTAAGACATGGGAGGTTTGAGATGCCTATAAAACACCCAAGTGAAAGGACTGAGCGGGCAGTTGAATATGCAGATCTAGTGTATATGGGAGAGATTTGAGCTGGAGATAAAATTTGAGAATCAAATGTCAAATCTGTGGTATTTAAAACTATGAGACTGAATGAGGTCATTTGGGGAGATAGTATAAACAGAGAAGGGAAGAGGGCCAAAGGTCAGTCTTTGGGGCTCTGTAATGTTAATTTCTATAGTCACTTAAATTGTAATGAATGCTGAAAATGGGTTCCAAGTTTTTACTGACATGCATTTGCATATCTTCTTGTATTTAGAAAGTTGTGAGTCAAATCCGTTATTCCTGGCTTTTCATTCAATGGGTTTGGAGCATTTCTGGTGTCACTTCATCTAATTTCCCACTACCTCTGTTATGAATTCACAGCCTGCAAGAGTTTTCCAGGATCCCACAACAAATCACGCATGGATTTAAGCCTAGAAACTAGGTCTCTCCTAACTTCCAGTCCAAGACTCAAGCCAGTAGGCATCTCCACTCGGAGTTTGTTTAAAAGGGCTTGATAATTGTTCATGTGAAAAAAAACAAAACAAAACCGAAAAACAAAATGAGGTAACAGTATGTGTGACACAGCTGCTAAAAAAGCAAACATATTCTTGGGATTCATTTTAAAAGCACTGAGTTTATGGAAATACCAGTTCCTGTACATTAGTTCATACCATATCTGGAATATTATATTCACAGACATAATATTTTTAAAGGGAAACAATCTGGAATATATCCAGATGAGGATAACCAGGGCAGTTTCAGTTATAACCAGAAACCAGGATGCCCCTGAAATAGTGATTTTCTTTCTAAGTAAAGTCTTAGATTCCAAGAATTGTATAAGAGTTTATCAGGAGCTAAATAACTGGATAAAGCAAGGATTATGCTATCATTTAAAATGCTCCAAAGAGGCCAGAGAGCTATTTGTCAGAGATGCCACCAAAGCAATTTCAGCATCTAGTGGGAAGCTGAGGAACTGATCTTTAAGTTATCTTCCGCTCCAGAATGTTTTGACTCCAGTGCTCTTGAGTTTAAGATTCTTAAATGGCAATATATGGTTGATAATTTTTACTATAAAAATGGCAATTTCATATAGCTCAATTATTCAGTCCAAATATTCCAGGGTGACATCAGTCAATGTCACTCACCAATGAGCTTACCAGGCAACTATGTGTTCATTTAGAAACCAAGTGTGTCAATCACACTCTTCTAGGTAAACAGATATTTTGTAGGGCATCCTCCCTGCATACAGGGGTTCACCGGGGAGGCAGGCATGGGTTTTCCCTGCATGAACACAGTTGGAAATGTGGATCTTGTGTGTAGGGAATAGATTGAGCTGGATTTAAAATTTAATATATTTATTATTTAGTATCATAGTTTAGTTAATATGCACAAACTTACAGTTTAAAATGTCACACCCTGTTTTACAATTCACATTTTCACAATTATTATAGTTTCCAGAGTTATATTTATGAGTTTTCAACACTGGTTATTTCAGCAGAATAAGATAGGTATGACATTCGGTATCTTTAGACAAAAATCCATAGGAATTTATCTCATGTGCTTTACATCATTCAGTTATGGTGGGGAAAAAATAAAAAGAGAAATGTAAAAAGGTAAATAACAATCTACCTAACATAAAAGTTACAGTTTCCTAAAGAAGCTTTCTTCAAGTTTACATAACAAATACTACTTTCCTATTTGTGTGAAGGACAAATAAAACTTTGGGTCGCAATAAAAATTTTCTAATGAGTATTACTATATCTAATGCGAAGAGACAACTACACTTCCTACCGCATTCTGATACAAGAGCAAAGTAAAATAGCTCCACATTAGAACAGATACATACTGGGCACTGTTGCACAAGTGGTCAATACCTTCAAGGGGGTTTTACGTGGTAATAGGTCAACTGGCTGTTAAATGATAACAGCCCCAGGGCCCATACATATGAATTAATGCCACTGCAGAGGAAGAAAGGAGTAACAGGCAATTCAATGTCACAGCTTAGAAGAGAAGGCAAAGGGCTCACTTGAGCTATCTACAATGTTTTCATGTTTCTTGGGGCAGTTAAGGTTCCCCTTTAATTTGCAAGTACCAGATGGAAGGATGAGGAACCCCTCTTTTATTTCCAAAGAATGGAAAAAACACACGTCTTTACATATGTTGTTCAGTGAAGGTCATTGGTGAGCTACATATTCCCTCCCACCCTCTGAATAAATCAGAACTCAATTTCCTCAATCACCTTCTACCTTTGTTGAAAGAAGAAGCCTTTATTAAGCTCTACTACGGACTCCCAAGAGGAATTCGAAAAATCCATCTAGAATTTTGGTCTGAATTTCAACTGAGAGGCAAAGTGTTCATTCCAAAGCACAGGCTTGACCATACTTAATTAGCCTTGAGTAGACAGGAGGGTCCATCGGTCACACCTCCGCAGGAGGGCCCACTGCATTTCAGTACTCACCGGAGCTGTAGCTGTCAGTAGATGACTGAGAAATGGAGCGAGACAGAGAGCGGCGTCCAATTTTGGTGGGGCGTTTGTTGAATTCTTGCTTCTGGTCAGCAAACTGGATCTGCTAAGAAAATGAACTCCAGTTATATAAGGAAAAGAACCTCCATTTTGAGAGCAATTCAAGGTAATTGATCTGACTGCACCGAACCACATTTGGAATGTTAAGATTCTGGAGAGAAGAATGATTTTTCATTCTTTACCTTACATCGAATTTAAATCTTTGATCCACTCTCTGACTATATGCGTTTTACAATAAAACTGTGACCAAAAAAAAAAAAGAGAGAGAGAATGGGATGTTTTGGTTAAAATAAGTTTTTAGAAAGTTGAATCATATTCAGAAATCCTTTCTATAGTTTCACTGAAAACTAAAGCTGGAAAGACTCTTTGAGACTATCTATTCCAATTTTCACATGTCTGAATGAAAAACTGCAACGTACAGAAAGGTAAAGTAACTTGCCTTCGAGGTTTTAAGATTCTCAGGAAACGGTCTAAGTATAATGAAAAAATATATAGGCTTTCAGTTGAGACAAAAACTTTCCTGGAACTGCATTCAAATTCTCACTATGCCACTCATTAGCTATGTGTGTTGGTCACGATGCTTCTGTGAGCCTCATTTTTCTCAGAAATACAGCAAAGATAAAAATACCTCACAAGTTTTGGAGAGAGTTAAATGAAACTATGTACAGGCATACTGTGTTTTATTGCGCTCCATAGATGTTGCATTTTTTGGTTGTTGTTTTTTGTTTGTTTTTACAAATTGAAGGCAAGACTCCCACCAGCAAAAAGATTACAACTCATTTTATTGCGGTGCTCTGGCAACCAACCTGCAGTATCCCTGAGGTATGCCTGTAAGTAAACTGTGAAACGTAGCGGGAGATTCAATAAGTCCACTTTCCCACTCCTGCCCCTGCAGTTCATTGTTCTTACAGCTCTTGCAGGTAGTCACTATAATTTTTAAAGATGTATTACTTAGCTTCTCAGTACCAGTAAGCACAGTAAACATTAATTTATTATTTTTAATGTTTGGTATCACAAAAAACCCAAAAGCTACAAGATTGATCATTTATTAACTATACTATAATAGATGTAGAAGGAATGAGTGAGCAGACTGAATATGTATAAACCTTAATACTTGAAATTGCGTTCCGGACACTTATCTGATAATGACTTGCTTGCATTTTGATTTCTTTCTCATACTGTTGCCGGTTCCAGCTGACACTTTATAACACTTTACCAAAGTTCATATAATTTCAACAAATATCACATTTTTGCTGTGTATAGTGCACTTTTTTGCCCAAATTTTTGAGGGAAAAATAAGGATGTACATTATACATGGGTAGCGTACATAAAATTTCTTGTACCTTGAATCTGTTTTTATGTTTTGTAATTACTTGTTACATAAAATTTCTTGTACCATACATTCAAAAATAAATGATAAAATTCCTTTATAATACAAAAACAAGTATCTAAATATAAATAAATACAATTGAATTAAAAAATTAAAATGAAAAGTTTTTTTCCTCAAAGTTTGGGGCAAAAACATGGGTGCCCACTCTACAAGGGAGTACATTATACACAGCAAAATACGGTAACATCCCTCC
The DNA here is from genome assembly GCA_004026545.1 of Mormoops blainvillei. Classification (NCBI taxonomy): domain Eukaryota; kingdom Metazoa; phylum Chordata; class Mammalia; order Chiroptera; family Mormoopidae; genus Mormoops; species Mormoops blainvillei. The sequence continues at coordinate 80,606 of PVJD01000479.1, forward strand.
CCTCACCCCCCCACACAACTGAATGTTTGCATAATTGCTTAGATTATTCTGGATCCAAGGTGGCAGGGAGATGGGAAGGACTGAAGATCTGACAACTGATTGTGACTTTCATAATAAAAAGATGGTTCCCTGATGGGTAGAACATACATAGAGCATAATGAGAATGAGAGCACCAACTGAGGCTCATTTCCTGCAGTTCGAGGTAACTACTGAATCATTTGAGTACTGAGACAAAGGGACCAATGCCAAATTGAATTAGCTTAGCATACCTTTTAGGGGAATTCATAGCATTTTCTTAGCTGTAACAACAAAGCCTGTGTAGTACTTTAGAGTTTGTAATTTTCAGCAATAGGAAAATTCATTGGATTAGAAGCTCTGTGCAAAATGAAAAATGACAAAACTGATTATTTTGCTAAAGTAGCAATTTGTTCCAAAAAGGATAAGTGCCCTTTCTATGCACTTCCATGGGAGATACATGAACTTTCATATACATCTCCTATCACAGCACTTTCCACACTGAATCTAACTATCTATGTGTATCCTGTATAAGCTAACAGCTCCATAAAGGCAAGAACTGCGTATCTTACTCACCCTTACGTTCTCAGACACAAATGCCTGACACGTGGTAGGCAATCATGTGCTCTGAAATGAATTGGAAGTAGCCTATTCTATCTTCCTGTGGCTGAATATTAAGTAAACATGGTACACGTAAGCCAAGTCTAAAGTTAAAAGAATTTTTAAGGGCAAAAAAAGTTGGGAAGAGGAAGAAGGTGGGTGTGAAGATGGGGAGGGGGACAGCAGTCAAGATCAAAACTCTGGCTTCCATTTCACCCACCTTGTTCAAGACAATGACTTGTCTTTATTCTTTTTTAGAAGCCCATCTAGGAAAAGGAATATTAATTGACTTTCCAAAGGTCACAATGAGTCACTAACTTTAGCAGTGCCAAAAAGAGTAACATAAAAAGAGTAACAAAAACTCTGCCTGAGGGATATTAACAGCCCCCCTCCCACCTACACACCACTAGAGGGTGCCAGTCACTCTACTTCTCCAGGATCAGGGGTGGGTGGGTACACATACATTTACCCCAGTGACACGAAACCATGTAGCTGCTACATCATCATCATCTCAAACCAGTTTCCATAAGCCAAGCTCTCTTCTCTATAGTCTTCTCCATTTACAGTTATTCCTTCCACTCAGGTCAAATTTAGGCTGTCTTTTGGCACTAAAGATGCTACGTAGGCACTCTCCACTCAGAGACACAGGGTCCTGAATTTTACTTGTTAGACACTGAACGCAAGTTTCTTTGGAACAGACTATTAGAGACTAACCACTTACATAGACTGTTAAGACAAATTTCCAGAGAAATAAATGTTTATATTTAACTGACAACCAGAACATATATTTTAAGTAGGTCATCCCTGGGGTTCACCTGCCCTCAATAGTTAAATGTTATTACACTCCTCACTCAACATTTCACCTAGTAACACAGTAATGTACTCACCCAGGTTGGGGTACTTCGGTAGATTCTACCCCTACCTTTCCTACGAGTCTGAAATCAAAGAATCCTTTAAGGTAATCGCCCTTTTGTCATTTCAGAGAGAACTGCCTAATTCCTAGAGGCATCAGGGGAAGGGAGGAAAGAGACTATTAGGAGAGGGGTGGCTCACCTTATGCCAGAAGGAGGGCGGAAAGCAGGAAAGGAGGGAAAAAGCGGCTGGCCTTTCACATTAATGGCTATCGCAGGAGCAAGACCGGTAAATAAGAGCTTAGCCTCACCTGGGCTTTAATCCCAGAGTTGCCACTGACAATGTATTTCTTCTTGTTGCTCAGCATAGTGACATTACCGGCCCTCCTGCCACCTCTCTGGTCCAGGGACCCTTGTGGCTAGGCCTTTAAACTTTCCGCATCAGCAATTCTGTTGGCTCTGGTTCGTTTTTCTTTTTTTCTTTTCTTTTTTTTTTTTTTTGGTTGGGGGGTGGGGTGCTACCCTTTCCTAGACTCCCTGAAGCTGCTCCAACAACCCCTCCAGCAGTTGAACCCAATTTAATAAGGCATTTCTGTTAGTGGCTCATCAGCCATTCCTAATTCTGGTGGCTGTTTTGTTTTTATTTTATTTTTTCCCGAAACACCTAACTACATGGATCCTCTGACCTCTAAACCTTAACAAGTCCCTTGACAAGGCCCAACCTGCATGTGAATAACAACAGTGTATTTATATAACCAGGGCACTTTTTTGCCTGCTATAATTACCTTGTTAATTAGGTCCCTTTTAACCTTACCTCCTCCTTTTCCATTTCAGATGATTTTTGTTAGCCTAGTCTCATTAGAAAAAAAATTAACTACACAGCCATTAAAACAATGAGGGAATTTATTAAGATGGTAAGAAAAAAAATGGTGCCAAGTGCTCAGGCAGCCCCTACCCTGCACTGAGTCCTCGGGTTCGTCAAGACGGGGGACCGGTGCTATACTCTTAATTGTGCAGTTTTTATGCAGCTTTTGACATTTGGTTTCTAGTCCCGTCGCAAGATTGTTGCTGATTAGGTGTTGAATGACTATATTTGTTCTTTCAAAAAAGTTTTTCAAAAACTGTGTTTTGTGGAAGCTATGACTACAAAGGGGAGTTTTCGATTGCCTCAGAGTCCCCAGAATCACAATGACCTTGTTACATATTAAATAGAGTCAAATGAAAGGGCAGAGAATCACATTTATTTATTCGTTGATTTCTAAAAGGGGACCAGTGAATAGGAAATCTATACTCAACTGTATTTTATAGAGCCAGGGTGGGAATGTGATATGAATTCTTCCTAAAAAAGAGAGACGGGGAGAGGGAGAAGGAGAGAGAGAGAGAGAGAGAGACAGACTGCTTGTTGAGCAGAACAAAGAATATAAAATGGTAGATTCTTTTTTTAGAATAATCTTTGAGAGAAAAGGTCTCTGGAAGAACAGAATAAGGGGAAGAGAATTAATATTTATTAAGTGCCTACACACAGCCCTGTGCATGCCACTTCTATAAATCAGCATAAGAATCTTAAAATATAGGCATTATTATCCCCATTTGACAAATTACAAAAGTGCAGCTCTGCGAGAACAAATAACTTGCCTAAGGTCTCACGGTATGTAAATGATGGGACTAGCATACAGGAGCCTGTATTTCTATCAGAGCTGAAGCTCTTTCCACTACAACACACCTAATGATATATTAATCAGAAGACCAAAAACTCCCCTGGGTCCCTGGGTGCATTAGCCCTACTTCGGTCTTCTTAATTTAATTACTCCTTACATTTATTTTCTTCTCAGATTGGGTCTCAGAAATGACATCATCCCAGATGATCTTGGAGCTCTGATCAAATCACAATTCTGAAATGGCTAATCATATAAGAATTTTAAATTTAACAGCCCTTTAATTAGCAACTCTGCCAATGCCACCACCAGAAATAAAAACAAATTAATTGAATTCAATTACTGATATTCATCATCACCCATGACAATACTGATCTCTTACTCATCATTTCAAGAAATGGTATAGACCAGTATTTTCCTGCTTGCTTGCTGAATCTCTAAACTTCTGCTCTTGCTAACCAAGGATGTTCACCCCACTCTCAGCTGGTTCCTCATTTTCCTCACTCAGGTGAAAAGAAACTGTTTGGTCCAATGATTCAAGTCACTAGACTTGCTCCAAAGGGTGCTACATACAAAAACAAGCACAAAGCGTTTTAAGATACTATTACTGACAGGAAAAGCCTTACCACTTAATGAGTTTATTTAACAAAGAAGTTCTCAAACTTCAGGTGCTTCAAAATCACCTGGAAGGGCTTATTAAAACGCACTGCCGGACCCCACTCCCAGAGTTTCTGATTTAGTAGTCCTGGTGTGGCCCAAGGGTTTGCCTTTCTAACAAGTTTCTAAGTGATGCTGATGCTGCTGGTCTGGGGACCACCCTTGGAGAACCGCTGCTCTAACGCGTCTCCCAGCATGAATAAAGCAGCCCTACTTCTCTTGACTCTCTCCTTAGCCAACCATTCAACCCTATCAGTGGTTACACTAGGGAGGCATATTTAAAGGCAGAAAAGAAAAGGTCATCTGAAAGGTCAGAGATTAGAATGAAGTGAACCTTCATAAGCAACACAGGGTATCAAGAGAGCTGGGTCTGATTTCCACAGTTTAAGGTTGTCAAGAACAGATGATTAATACATTTAGAAAAACAGAACTTTTGGGGAGGATAGAAGATCTATTTAACCTAGAAGATCAATCAGACCAAGAGAAAACAGTTAATTCATTTTCAAATACACGAAGGTTGATGATCAGAGGTTCCCTCTCTCTGTATCTCCATTTCTTACCATTTCAAGCACTTAACATCTATAATACTTATTTGAAAATTGGGAACAATAACATCTACTTTGCTTATCTCAAACGTGTGCTGAGAAATAAAATAATGAATCTGAGAGGGTTTTGGAGACTACATAATAATACGTAGTATAAAATACTAACCTTTCTGTTTTTTTTTTAGGTCAAAAGTTCTTTAGCTAGATCCCATGGATGTCTAGAGCCCCCCAACCCCCAGTGCAAAATTTTGTGTGTGTGTATATTTTCCTGGGGAAGGACCCATAGTTTTCATCAGTTTTTCAAATGGGTCTCTGCTTTAAATGTCAATCCTGACCTAGAGTTATAGCCAAGCTATCTCCACTACCATTTACCAGATACCTGAAAGGTGCCTGTCTCACTTCCAGGTAAATATGGTTCAAGGATTCTTAGAGACATCTCTCCCTTCCAAGCCAAATGAGCTGCTAAAACAAATTCTTTACCTATAAAAGGGATTACTTGCGGCCAAGGGATCAGGCAACCAGCTGGCTGAGTACTCAAGAAAGTCAATCAGATTTCCTAGGGAAAAGTACCAAGTACTTATACAGAGTCTGGGTGGGAGGAGGAAATATTAAAATGTAGAATCTTAAAAACGGTTACTGCTGATCTCCATGCAACATTAGAAGAGGTATTTTACCTACTAAGAGGGACTAAAGATTTCTCAAGGGAAGTAAAAACATATTTTTAAGAAAAATATTTTAAAGGATGCGTTCCCCAACCTTTTAGCGGTAAAACTGCCTGAACAAGCCTAAGAAAATCCTTCACATAAAAACAGCTGAGTAGCAGAGGCTCCAGCAGAAGTTCTCCAGGGACCGATGGAATTTAACTGCAGGTCTACCTGGTCAATTCTCGAGATTGGGGTCCTTTCAACTTCGTCCTGGCCTATTTCTCTGCTGGGAATCAGAAATGTGAGTACTGTCAGCTGCTGTCTGGTCTGAGTCCTATTCTTTGAGGGGTATGTAAGTCCCTTTTTTTTTTTATGGTTCATAAAAAGGGAGGTGTTATAATGTACTTTCTCTGCTAAATTTTCCTCCTGAAAGAAGGCTGAAAGCCTTGTCATATTATTTTTGGAGGCTAGGATATTCTCAGTGGAAGTTTCATTACATTAATATATAAACTGGAACATGTGTCAGACATTTGTTAAAGCTTTCTTAAATTGAAATTTCTGCCCAACTTGGGAGCTGGCTCCAGGGTTTTCTCTCAGGGCACTCTAACATTTTACAGGTAAGGTCTGGAAGTCTATAGGCAGTACACTAGAGGGTGTACAGGGGTTCATTTTGCTGGCTAAGTGGACACTGGTGGCAGCTTAATGCAACATTCCAGACCAGGTCAGAAACTAATGACTTATGTGGTATGTGAAAGAAAGCCTCAAGAGGTTAAGTCTTTTAGCAAGGAAATACAGCAGATGAAAAAACTGAATTATTGAAGATAAGCCCTGCCCTACTCTTTCTTGTTTTGTTTTGTTTTTTTAAACTACTGATCTGGTATTTTTCTAGTTTTTGAGAGAGGAGGACTAAGAAATCACTAAATAAGAGAGATACCGAATTGAAAACAGAGCAGACTTGTTTTAAAGAATGTTTCCTAAAAGCTGGTAAGTCCTAAGTCATATCCCTAAAGTAAGAGTCACGCTAACTCCTTTAGGGCAGTTTCTTTGTACATATAAATAAAAAGGTAAGTAGGTAAAAGGTCTGCAGGAGTTCCTCTTGAAGATGTACTTAGCAGGTAAGACAGTAGGGACTGTTACAAGATTAAGAGTTACTATAAAAACTTTCACTGATTCTGAGTTAGCACACTCATGTTCCATGGAATTCTGTAATATTCCTTTGGAGAGGTACCAAAGTTTAGTATCTTAATGTGGTCCCCTGTCCCTAAGAAAACCAGATTTCTTACTCTCTTTTCTCATTGTCAGTGAGTAGCTGGAGATTCAAAAATCCAACTAGAATTGTTATATGAATCCTTTCCATTAACTCTAAAGCACTATGTTGTTTGAAATAAGCCCGTGGATGGGCAGGATTTCTATCAAACATTAACTGTGCTCAAGATTATGAAACAAAATTTTTAAAAACAACAACAGCAATAACCCCCCCAAAATAATAAACAATAGTTGTAACAATGAGAGTTGAAATATGGGCTCCTCACCTGGGCCTTTGTTAGACCTACTGTATATTCAATTGCATTACTGATGGTTATTTCTTTAAGTCCATAATTCCATGTATGTATGTACATGTATAAACCACATGTGTATAAAAAACAAGACGATACAGGCTGTAAGAAATCAGTCTAAACACAGAAGAAACCATGGTTAGGAACATAAGAATGGTTTCTGTTTTTATTTATTTTTAAATATTTTTTCCTTTTCTTTTTTAATCCTCACCCAAAGATATGTTCACTGATCCTAGAGAGAAAGGAAGTGAGGGAGAGAGTCACTGATGTGAGAGAGAAACACCGACTGGCCACCTCCCACATGTACCCTGCCAGGAACTGAACCAGCAACCCAGATATGCATCCTGACTGGGGTTCCAACTTGCAACCTTTTGGTGTACAGGACGACGACAGTCCAACCAACTGAGCCACCCGGTCAGGGTTGGTTGCTGTTTTTTAAATCAAAGTTGACATAGGATCTAAAATACTAGGTTTTAGGTGGTAGTTCTTGGCAACAAATAAGTCCTTCTTACCGTTATATTAAAAACCTTTATCAGGCAAATATGATATTTTGAAGAATGGTACTAAAGGACCTATAGTCCCTGCCTTTTAGATATATACATGTAAAGAATATTTGAGGAAATGTTTTGACTGGAGAGGGAAAAAAAATGGGCAGGTAGGGGTGAAATGTCTTTAATCTTTTCAGAGACTTGAGAGATCACCATTTCTAGAAGTTCTGGATTTTTTCTCCCTGTCGCCACAGGCATACTTCAAAGATATTGTGGGTTCCATCTAGACCAGCGATTTTCAAACTGCGTGGTGCAAAAATTTTCTAAAAATTTTGTATTTGCCCTGGTTGTTGTGGCTTGGTGGATTAGGTGCCGGCCTGTGAACCAAAGGGTTTCCTGTTCAGTTCCCAGTTGGGGTGCATGCCTGGGCTGCAGGCTGGGTCCCCAGCTGGGGGCACGTGGGAGGCAGCCACATGCTGATGTTTCTCTCCCTCTCATTCTCCCTCCCTTTCCCTGTTTAGAGAGAAAGGGAGAGAAAGAGAAAAAGAGAGAGAGAGAGAGAGAGAGAGAGAGAGAGAGAGAGAGAGAGAGACATCGATTTGTTGTTCTGTTTATTTATGCAACCCAATTCTTGCACGTGGCCTGATCCGGGTGGAACCCACAACCTCAGCATATTGGGACGATGCTCTAATCAACTGAGCAACCCGGCCAGGGCTTGCAAGAATTTTTAAAACATGGTATCTGACTATTTAGTCAGGGACACTGACCTCTTTTTCCTTAGATTTTCCAGTTTTAAAAAATGACAACAACCCTGGCTGGTGTGGCTCAGTGGACTGAGTGCTAGACTGAGAACCAAAAGGTCGCAGATTCATTTCCCAGTCAGAGCACATGCTGGGTTGCAGGCCAGGTTCCCCAGTTGGGGGCATGCGAGAGGCTACCAATTGATGTATCTCTCACACATTAATCTTTCTCTCCCTTTCTTTCTCCCTCCCTTCCCCTCTCTCTAAAAAGCAGATAAATAAAAATCTTTTAAAAATATGACAACAGCTAACACAACAACAGCCATCTAGTGTGAATGAATCAAAATTATACCTCTTTTTTTTGTCAGATCGGTAAAAAATATTTTTTTGGTGTGCTGCAGAATTTCAGTAATTAGTTTATGTGTGTCACGAGATGAAAATGGTTGAAAATCGCTGGTCTAGACCACCACAATGAGGCAAGAATTGCAATAAGGAAAGTCCTGCTCTTTCTCCTGGTGCGGGGTCTTGCCTTCAGTTGGTAAAAAATGCAACATCTGTGAAATACAATGAAGTGAGGTAGGCCTGCATTCTTTTTTTTTTAATCCACATGGGAAACAAACATCAGCTTGTACGCAGAATGCAAAGCAATCATAGGATAACGCAGCCCATGCGGTGCACCAGCAGCAGTAGGGACTCCAGCCCAGAAGAGCCCGGCGAGAAGCTGACTCTGGTCAGGCAGCTCTCAGGCCTCCCCCAGCTCCACTTGTCATTAAGAAACGGGACGACCCAAGACATAGAAGCTGATCAGAAATTAGAGTAATAACTTTTCCCCCAACCACAGGTCTTGGTAGGAATTTCTCACAGATGATCCCTGTCATCTGTCAGAGGTGGTGGCCTCATTATCAAGAAACAGGAGGAAAAGCAAAGTGACAGAAGAACTCACCATCCACTCAGGCATGTGAAAAGCTGAGGTGCCCGCATTACCGTCCCACTTCTCCATAGTGCAGGCTTGGGGAATGTATGTCCTGAAGCAAAAGGGAAAGCTGGTTTGGAAATGTCGGGGCTTTCTGAGTGCCCCAAAGCAGAACCAAACCTAGTGATTCAGAAGTTGATAATGTCCAGCAGAAGCTGTATCCCCTTTCACAGAGACTTCCTATTTCAAGTCAAGATCATTCTCCAGCTGTCTACCAAGTCCCTTACTGGTTAGCTTCAAAGCTTCTGTTTCTGACTCAAAATCAGAGGTAATACAAGGTTCTGCGCCCAGGCACTGAACTTCCTACAGGGCACTCACTGTTTAATGCTACCGAAACACTCTACCTCCACCTCTCCAGTGGGGACTTTCCGCAGCAACGGTCAAGCTTCCTCCCTTTCCCAGTATGTAAGGCACTTGTTAATTTTCTCCCGCCCCTCATGACACGTCACTGGAGGTGCTGATACCAAAATCAGTAAGGATAGAGGTCAAGAAGGCACTCCCATTTCTCAAGAGCTGCTTGATCAGTACAGTAAATAGGCGTTTCCTTGACATCAAGAGTTCCTTATGGCTTTCAAGTTTAAACAGCTATGCAGAAGGCCCCAGTCTGCTCACACCAGGGGTCTGGCTCCAAACTCAGGAGTATCTCAAGTCAAATTCTTGTTGCACGATGGAGCCAGGGAGGATCTCTTATAAAATCAGAGCTTATCAGAAGCTCTTTAAGACAGTTCTAGGACTACAGCTCCCTCTGCTGGCTCCCTGTGCTATGTACATGGAGGTCTAAGACCTTCAGCTGCATCAACATCATATGTGCCAATTGTAAATTAGCTGCTTCCCTAGGGCTTGTCAGGAGTTAGCATAAGTGTAGGTTTAGAGGGAGCCAGCGTTTTGGGTCCAGACTGGGGCTGCCTCCAAGTTCCCATTCAATGCTGGTTTTTATCCAGGGTCTGGTTTCAGGGAGAAACAGGATGCCAACACAGTAGCTGTATACACTGTAACCTGATGGGACCTCAGAAGCAGTTTCCTTTTTATGTCCCCATACAAGCTCTCTGCTCATTTCAGATATTTGGAAATAAGACAAAACTAGAAAAAAGGTGACCTAACCCATTTTACCTTCCTATTCATTCCAATAAAAGTACCACAGATTTCAGGCACAAAAGACACCCGCCAAGATACGTCTGCTTTGGTCCCCTTCAAGAATCAGGGACTCTTCACAGTGGTCAATTCCTATCGCAGAGGATCATTTCTCTGGAGCTGACAGTCATAATATCATCATTAGGATTAGAGGTTTGCTGTGCTTTAGGGCCTTCCCTGGTTAAAGAGGATGGTCCTCTGGATCTGGAGCGGAGAGGAAGGTAATGTCCAGGGGAAGAGGTATTGTTAAGATGCCAGAGAGGGCAGAATTCAAACGACTGATCTGGAGGTACAGACTAGAAAGAAAGGCAAGTGAAAACAGAAGGGGACTGTGGGTGAGGGGAATGCAGAGGTGTCAAAGAATTAGAGATCACAGGGCAGGTGGGGATCAGATGCAATAAGAATAACAAACAGCAGAGGTGGATGAAAGAGAAGCTGTGGTCATAGAGGAGCTACGGAGTGGAGCAATTTGAGTGGTAAGATACAGAAAGTTGGTGAAATGTAGGAGCAGTAAGGCCCCTCTGATGTCAGGGTGTCAATTCTGATAAAAAGCTGTAGCTCTAAACAACCTCCAGTTATTGTCCTCTGGTCTTCCTTTTAATCCAAATTTAATAAAATGAGGTTACGTCTGCTGCCTAAATTTCCAATGGTATCTTTCATCTACGGTTTTTTGGGTTTTTTTAAAAAAAGATTTTATTTATTTTTAGAGAGGGGAAGGGAGGGAGAAAGAGAGGGACAGAAACATCAATGTGTGGTTGCCTCTCATGTGCCCCCTACTGGGGACCTGGCTTGCAACCCAGGCATGTGTCTTGACTGGGAATTGAACCAGTGACCCTTTGGTGTGCAGGTTGGCACTCAATCTGTTGAACCACACCAGCCAGGGTCCTTTCATCTATGTTTTAAATGCAACATATCTAAAACCAAAATGACTGTTACATCTTTCCTTTCCTTTACCCTCCAAACAAGATCTTTTCCCTCACTTTTCTGCCTCTGTTCCTTCAGTCAACCAGATATAAAACCTATCATCTTTGATTTCACCCTTGTCCCCAGAACAGTCAATTGCCAATTTTTTTTTTTTTTGCACCCTCCTCCACCAAGCCTCTCATCTATCCCTACCTGTCCATTTTCACTGCCACCTAAAAACCTTCTATAAATCCTTTCCAGGAGGATTTTCCACTGCATATCCCTATATAGATTCTGTCAGCAGTTATTATCCGCTATTTCCTGAATGTGAAGACTGCAGAGTATGGCAGCCTTAAAGAGCACTAGTTTTGGAATGAAACAGACCAGGGCTGGAAACTTGGCTTTGCCACTTACCTTCTCTATCCCTCCCATTTTCTAACCTGTACAGTGGAAATAATCATAGCCATCTATTTCACAGGACTGATGGAAGGATTTTGAAATTGTACATACACCAAGAACTTAATAAATGGGAGCTCTTACTTATGTCATTATTATGCTGTGTGTCCTTTCCCACCTCAATGCCCTTTGCTCAAGTCATTTTCTCAAATTGAAATGCATTAATTCTGCCTTTTCTTCCATCATCTGTACATACTGAAATTCCCCTAGGTTCTGCTCAAATGATACTCCTGCCATGGATCTAACCTAAAGGAATCTCCCTTTCCTCTAATGTTGTCCTTTGGTCACGTCACTATTTTAGCCCCTTCTCAGTTTATTTTCACTGTGTACACATGGCATCCCTTGTTAGACCCCAGGCTCTTCAGGGGCTTAGCCAGCTTTGATTTGCTTACAGTGCCTGGCACACAGTACGGGCTTGGGAAATCGTCAATATTTTTATGTTGCATGTATACCTTATAGCATTCTGGAGGTAACCTGAATAATCAACATGTTTAATATATTTATGCTCATTTTATAGAGTTTGAAACATTGTTTTATATATACAGGTTATATATAGTTGTATTATTGACCACAGCTATAATTATTTGTGGTGAGTCCTTACTAGCATTTTAATCCTTAATTATAATATTATATCTGGAGGAATATACAATCCACTTTCCATTGCTTGGTCTGCATCAATTATAATCCATTATGATCTGCATCATAATGAAGCTTTTAGGAACAAATTGAGGGCAAAAGACTATTTTACTGCTAGAGTGAAACCCAACCCTTAAAATATTTCAGGGGTCAGCAAATTACAAGGTTATTGGTGTTCCTATTAATGTTTTCTACATAATCACTTATTAAATAAGTGGAGCATGAATGTGCTCATGGTAGTGTTAAAACATGGAAGAAAAATGACTTTAAAGAAACCAGGATTGGGAATAAAAGAAAGCTCAAGTAAAAATACATCACTTTGAGGCCCTGGCTGGGTGACTCAGTTGGTAAGAGCATCATTCTGGTAAACCAAAGTTGCAGGTTCGATCCCCAATCAGGGCCCATATAAAAGGGAACCAATGAATGCATAAATAAGTGGAACAACAAACTGATGTCTCTCTCTCTATAGATACAGATACACACACACACACACACACACACACATAAAATCAATTAAAAAAATTTTTTAAATACATCACTTTGGCAAACTACACCAAATGTCATTTTAGTTGTGACATATTTTTTGTTTTTTGTGTAGGTTTTTTAACTAAAATAGGCTTAATTTGAAATTGCAGCCACACTACACCTTTCTGTAACAAAAAAAAATTGGCAGCTCGTTGCCACCATGCTGTGCAGTCTTCACCTTTCTTAAATATAAATAAAAACTGCAGTTATTATAGAGTTAAAGGTCTATTAACTGAGTGGGACTGGATAAGGCATAAGGTATGGGAATAAGTGCTAGTTATAATCTTGTTTCCAATCGAAATTCATTTTACCATAATGTGCCTCAGAAGATCCAAGGACAGGAGCGATGCCACTGCACATGATTATCTGAACAATCACCCTTAGCATCTAGGAGAGGAGTCTGCAACTTCAAAAAAGTTATACAAACTGCACCTAGTCTTTTCCTTTACAAAAGCTGACCAATGTGTGTACAGCTTAAAAGAATCACATTTTAACTCGAAGATGAACAATTTAAAGTTCTATGTGCCAGTTATGTTCCTATCAGTGGTAATTTGATAGCCGTTTCATCATTAATGAAGACACATCGGACTTGCCAGGGAGAGTATATGCTTGGAGCCGGAGTGGGGAAAGGACAAGAAGTTAATATTTCCAGGTGTCAAAGTCAGAAAGAACCAGGCACTGCTAAAGAAGTAAGTGTAATGGCAGAACAGTTTTAAACAAGAAGTGATAAATCTTCAACCTAGAGAGTCATAAGGCACAGGACAAAGAGCACAAGAATGTGACCCCAGCCTCTATTTCTGGCTTGTGGCTAATGGTTTTACTAGACTTTGGCAAGTCACCTGATTATGCTCTTCTTCAAGTTCTTTACCATAAAACAAGGGGAGATGGGTAAAAGTGGACTAGGGAAGGTCAGAACTGGTTCCTTTCAGTGCTGACATTCAGTATTACTAATCCAACTGGTTTCTCTGAGGCCATAAGAAAAAGCAATAACTACTCCTTAGTCACCTAAGTTACAGCTTATTACAGAGGCTAAGTTTCCTAACTATCTGAGTTCAAAGTTCCACCTGGTCAATTATGAGGCTGACTGGAATTGCTGGGCCTCAAATCTCCCTTGCCCCTTCACACTTGAAAAGCCAATGCTACCAGAGTGACTTTAAATTAAGCCTTCTCCCTTCTACACACCTAAATGTTAGGCATCCTACCTGTCAGTTCCTCAGTGATCTCAAGTCTCATAACCCACAGGTATTTTAGACTCCACATGGAGGCACCATCATTACTGGGAAAAGACCACAGGCTTTAGAGTTGGATAACCTGGGGTTAAAGGTTTGGGTTTTAAGTGTTCCATCACTTACTAGTTATGTATTTTTAAGTGAGCTATGTAAGTTTTTGAGCCTTTGTGCTCTCATCTGTAAAACAAGATAATAATACCTTCCTCATTTTGATGCTATAAAGATTAAATAATACATACAAATACACGGAAAGCACTTAGTATAATGCCAGGAAGCTCTTTTGTCCAAAACCAGACATAGTAGAGCAATATCAGACTGTCCAGCCTGAAATCCTGACTCACCACCTACTGTGTAACCTTAGGCAAATAACTTACCCTCCTTGTGCTTCAGTTTTCTCATCCATAAAGAGGATATTAAGAATATCAGAAGGGGGGTGGGGGGGGATGGGAGGAGGGAGGCAAAGGGGGAAAATTGGGACAACTATAATAGAATAACAGTAAAAAATGATTTAATTTTTTTAAAAAAGAATATCTACCCCTTCAGGGGGAACATTTTATAAAGTACATGATTGTCTAACCACTATACTATATACCTAAAACTAATACAAAATAATATTGAAAGTAAACTCTAATTGAAAAAAACAATTAATAAAAATAAAAAGCAAAATGTTAATGTATTTTAATAATGTAAATAATATCTAACTACATTAAGAAAAAGTTTAAAAAAAAAAAGAGTATCTACCCTTACAGAACTGCTGAGAGGATCAAATAAATTAACATACATAATGCACTTAGAACAGTGCCTGGAACATGGCAGTGCTACTTAAAACTTACTGTTACTATGAATAAATATAACAGGTGCATGCTCCAACACGCCCAAATCCATCTTCTGTTCTTATACATGGTGAATTCAATCAAACCACAAATACTGGGTGTCTATCATGTGCCAAGCAGCACAGAAAGATAGTCCCTGACCTCAGAGAGTTTAGAGTCTAGGGAGAAATACAGGCAATTAAATAAGTAATTACAAGAAAAAATAAAAAATGATAAGGCAAGTACAGGTGCTCTGGGAGTATATGGTAATCACATGTATTGGGAGTGTGGCATCAGAGAAGTTCCATTTAAGCTGAAAGGTAAAGGATGAGTAGGGGCTACCGAGAGTGTACTTGTGAGGAGGAGGACTGAGAAGACTCTTCCAAATAGAAGAATATGTACTCCATCATATCTCTTGCAACCTGTCCCTTCTTCTTGCCAGCTGTCTAAAGCCTAGCCACCATCATACACATCTAAATCAGTGCTCCTTAGACTTGACTGTGCCTACAAATTACCTGGAGATCTTGTTAAAATGCTGGTTTTGATTTACTAAGTCTGGAACAGGGCCCAAGATTCTATAGTTTTCAGAGCTCTCAAGACGATGCCAATACTGCTGGGACGACACTTTGACAAGGCCCCAGATAATTCCGTCCCTGTAAAAGCCTGCTTCCGTTCATTAAATTAACTGATTTTTATGTGATTATCACCAGCATAATCATTTTCAAATCCGATCACATCACTTCATTGCTCATAGTGCTTGAATAGCTCCCCGCCATCTTCCAAATAAATTCCAAACTCCTTAGCATGACCCTTCTTTATGACTTAGCCTCTGCATATCTCCTAAGCCTCTGCTCTCTGAATTCTCCCACATCCTCCCTCTGAAACACACACACACACACACACACACACACACACACACACACTCTCTCTCTTTCAAAATTTACCTTAGCTATGATTTCCTTAGGTACACATTTCCAGCTCCTGGTCTAGGTTAAGAATCAATTCTATGAGTTACAGAGAAATCCCCCTAATCTCTATCATAGCACACAGTAGTTTTGACAATATAATCGATCATTTGTCTATTTCCACACTATAACTGCAAGCTATTTAAGGGCAGAGATTATGTACGTGTCTTATTCCTGTATTTCAAGTGTCCAAAACATAGTTAAAAACCAATGAATATGAGCTGAATGAAAAACGACTTAAAGAACAGCTAGCTCAGAGTAAGACCCAAACTAAATAAAATATAGGACAATCATCTGAAAGGTAAAAGGAAGGAAAGGAGATTTAGGAATGAGTAAGAACTAACAAAACCATAAATAGAAACATCGCTATTAACAATAGTATGCCTAGTATAGCTAAATGTACGTCCTTGCCACTCACTAATCCAATCACTTAATTGGATTCTCAGTAAACAATTAAGCAATATAGAGACTACCAGTACACTAAAACATATACCAAGCCAGCCACCTTTTCCACTCCCTGTTAAGTCCTTTAGAATCAGGGAGTGGAGTGTGGACTTAAACCCTCAATTTTCCTGAGACAGCTAAACAGAGCTCCGCTTAGGTCAGAGTTCAGTTTGTTGCACAGTTAGTACCTATAGCTAAAACTGCCCTCGAAGAGAGGTCAAGCTTAAACTTAGAAACCTCTTCTTGAACTTGAAATCAACCAGAATAAGAGGGAGAAGGAATATGCACTCAGCGTCCTCAATTTCATCACAGAGTAAGGGTTGCGGAGAAGGATGGGACAGTAAAATAATGAAGCATAATGTTATTAAATAAATGTAGAATGTGGACTTCTAACTACATTCTTTTTTTTAAAGATTTTTTATTTATTTTATTTTTAGACAGAGGGGAAGGGAAG
Organism: Mormoops blainvillei; assembly: GCA_004026545.1. Taxonomy (NCBI): domain Eukaryota; kingdom Metazoa; phylum Chordata; class Mammalia; order Chiroptera; family Mormoopidae; genus Mormoops; species Mormoops blainvillei. The sequence continues at coordinate 96,885 of PVJD01000479.1, forward strand.
GTGAAAAAGAAGGAGAAAAACATCAATGTGTGGCTGTCCCTTGTGTGCCCCCTACTGGGCACCTGGCCCACAACCCAGGCATGTGCCCTGACTGGGAAATTGAACAAACAACCATTTGGTTAGCAGGCTGATGCTCAATCCACTGAGCTACGCCAGCCAGGTATATTCTTTTTTCATTGAAGCATAACTTACCTACAAAGGAAGTACACTGATCGAAAAGTTATAATTCAAGGGTGGGTGGAGATGGAAGGGGTATGGGCAGTGTAAATGGTGGGAAAAATTACAATAATAAATAAATAAATAAATAAACAGGAAAAAAAAGTTAAAATTTGATAAAATTTTGAACGTACACTTATGTAACCACTTACCCAGAGAAGGAAATAGAACATTACCAGCACCTAGAGCCTCCCCTCTCAGTTATTACCCGCAACTGATTAGTTCTGCCTGTTTTCAAACCTGATATAAATATAAAAGATGCACTTGAGCGCCTGATTTTTTCCAGTTCAGTACGATTCCAAGAGTCATTCAAGTTTGTTGCACTTAGCAGTTTACTTATTTTTATTGCTGGAAAGTATCCTATTGCACGGATATTCGTAATTTATTGAATATATTCTCCTGTTGAAAGCTGTTTTCAGTTTGGGGACTAGGAAAAACATTATCACTACAAACATTCTTGTATATGTCGTGATCATGTGAAAAATGAAAGTATTCCTGTTGGATATATATCAAGGAGTAGACTTGCTGGGTTGTAGGGTATGCATATGTTCCGTTAGGTAATATCAAGCAAATTCCCAAAGTATTTGTACTAATTTATATTCATACCAGCAGAATATCAGTGTTCCAGTTACTTTATATCCTTGCCGGTGCTTGGTATTGCTTGTCTTTCTACATTTTTTCAAATAACTCAGGCTGAATGAACCTTATTTAATACGTATTTTCTTTATAAAGCATATCGCAATCTTTTTTGTGCATAGGAAAACTAGGCATCACTTCAGCACTATGTCTGGGGGACATTTTAAACAAGAAATCACTAAGAAAAAGCACAAAAATGCAAAAAAATGGCACCAAGCAGGCCATAAAAAGAATACTTGGATGAGAGTGTGAGAGCTTACACAGAAGGCAGAGCACTGCCTTGTTTGACCTCAGCAGGGAATACACATGTCAGGTGAGTCAAATATCTGCCACCCTGCCCATGTCCATGAATGACCACTAAAATGATGAAACCACCACAAGTATTAATGGTGAGATTGCAAATAAATTTTAGTGAGTAGGCAAATTTGCAAATATAAAACCTGAGAATACTGGGGATCAGCTGTGCTATCGATTACTTGATCTGAATGATTACAAGACAAATTTGCTCTTATTTTAAAGGTTATGTACTAATTCTTGCCTACAGATGCTGTAAATACCTCTTGAGGTCCCGAAATCTAGAAAGTAAAGATGTTCTAGTCAAAATCTGCTGCATCTAGCACTGACAAAGACTGTGGAAGAGAATTCAATCTTCTTAAAGCAGTGCCAACACGTAGTGTTAACAGGAGTCTACTCCTGGTTGTAAAAGCACTTATACATGAAGGTTTTTAAAAGGCCATATTCAGACATGCAAGACTACTGCTACCAAATAGTCATGACTATGCTTGAGCTGCTCTGCTACTGAAAATCACCCAGGCACGCAGAAAGGTCAATACAACCTACTAATTCTGCCATGTTCCTCTGCTCAGTCATTTTTCCCCATCTCCATGTCAGTTGTCAAATATTCTCTACTCTTCCCAAATGCACATCTTTCCCTTACCCTCAGTACATTGCTTGTATTCCTTTTACACAAAGAAAACTAAAACCATTAAATGGAAAAATGTTTTTCATCTTGACACCAAAGCCTACAACCTTATCCACAACTATCTTCTCCTAGCTCCCTCTTGTTTTATCGATTTAACTACCCTGTATCTTTTGATTGGAGCATTCAAGCCATTTACATTTAAAGTGATTATTGATAGGTATGTATTTATTGCCATTTTTTTAAAACTATGTTCCTCATCATCTCCTCCTCTTCTTCAAGTGAGCCCTTTAAAATTTGTTGTAATACTGGTTTAATGGTAACAAACTCCTTTAGCTTTTTCTTGTCTGAGAAGCTCTTTAGTTCTCCTTCAATTTAATTTATTTTTTTAAAAGATGTTATTTTTAATTTTTAGATACAGAGTAAGGGAGGGAGAAAAACATCAATGTGCAAGATAAACACTGATTAGTTGCCTCTTGCACACCACCAACCAGCAACCTGGCCTGCAACCCAGGTACCCTGACTGGGAATTGAACAGGTGGCCTTTTGGTTTGCAGGATGACACCCAATCCACTGAGCTACACCTGTCAGGGCTCTCCTTCAATTTTAAATGATAGCCTTACTGGGAAAAGTAGACCTGGTTGTAGGTCCTTGCTTTTCATCACTTTAAATACTTCATGCCAATCCCTTTTGGCCTGAAATGTTTCTGTTGAGAAATCAACTGACAGTTTTATGGGAGCTCCCTTGTAGGTAACTAACTGCCTTTTCTCATGTGGCTTTTAAGACTTTCTTCTTGTCTTTAACCTTTGCCATTTTAATTACGATGTGTCTTGGTGTGGGGTTTCTTTGGGTCCATCTTGTTTGGGATTCTCTGTGCTTCCTGGACTTATGTGTCTTTTTCTTTCCCAAGTTAGAGAAGTTTTCTGTCATTTCTTCAAACAGTTTTTCCATCCCTTGCTCTCTTTCTTCTCTTTCTGGTACCCCTATGATGCAAATGTTGTTACGCTTCATATTGTCCCAAAGGTCCCTTAAACGATCTTCATTTTTTTCTAATTCTTTTTTTCTTCTGGATGCTCTGAGAAGGTGTTTTTTCTACCTTGTCTTCCAAATCACTGATTCAGTCCTCTGCTTCATCTAGCCTACTGTTTATTCCTTCCAGTGTGTTCTTTATTTAAGGTATTGCATTCTTCATTTCTGATTGGTCCTTTTTTATGGGTTCTATGTCCTTTTTCATGCTGTTGAGCATCCTTATAATCATTACTTTGAACTCTATATCTGATAAATTGCTTGTCTCCATTTCATTTAGCTCTTCTTTTGAAGAATTCTCTTGTTCTTTCATTTGATGCCTGTTTCTTTGTCTACCCACTTTGGCTGCCTCTCCATGTTTCTATGTATTAGGTAGATCTGCAAAAACTCTGGTGCAGACCTATGTCAGATGCTGCCTGTGACTAGCCCAGGGCAACCTTTTTGGAGCTATCATTGACCCACAGATTGTGGCTCCCTCTGTTGGGCCTGGGTACATGTGGAAAGCTTCCCTTCTGTTTTAACAGAAAAGGAGTCTCTCTTCCCCTCTGTTATGAACAAAATTGCATCCCCCAAAATACATATGTTGAAGTCCTAACTCCCAATGTGATTGTACTTGGCAACAGGCCCTGCAGGAGAATAACTAAAGCTAATGAGATGATTAATGGTAGAGCCTTAATCTCATGGGATTATCATCTATAAAGAGAAGGGGACTTCCCACTTCCGGCTAAGATAAAGGCATATATAGATACATTTTGCCTCCTCGCACAACCAAAAGAAGGACAACAACAAATATAAAAACAAAAAACAACCAGAACTGCCAGAAAATCAAACTGTATGGAAGTCCAACAACCAAGGAGTTAAAGAAACATTCATCCAGACTGGTAGGAGGCATGAAGCCAGGGCAGAGAGGACATGAGGCAAGGCAGCAGCTGGAAGACCGGGTGGTCCAGACAGTGGCTGGTGGACCGGGCAGTCCCACGTTTGCACACGGATAAACTGGGGGGAACAACTAGAGAGCAAAACAGACCACATACCCAGGGTTCCAGCATGGGAAAAGAGAGCCCCCAAACCTCTGGCTGTAAAAATCTGTGGAGATTGCAATGGCAGGAGAAACTCCCAGCCTCACGGGGGACTTCGTTGGAGAGACCCACAGAACGTACACAAACCCACCCACCCAGGAATCAGCACCAAAAGGGCCCAACTTGCTTGTGGGTAGCAGGGGAAGTGACTGAAAGCCAGCCAAGATCTGAGCAAGCAGCATTGCTCCCACTCTGACACCTCCCCCACAAACAGCACCACAACGCAGCAACATGGGTTGCCCTGCCCTGGTGAAAACCTAAGGCTCTGCCCCTTACAATGTATCAGGGGTGCAGAGACAAAGAAACATGGCCCAAATGAAAGAACAGATCAAAACTCCGGAAAAAATGCAACTAAGCGATGAAGAGATAGCCAACCTATCAGATGCAGAGTTCAAAACACTGGTAATCAAGATGCTCAAAGAAATGGTTGAGTATGGTTGTAAAATAGAGGGAAAATGAAGGCTATGAAAAGTGTAATAAAGAAAAATATACAGGGATCCAACTGTGAAAGGAAGGAAACTGGGACTCAAATCAATGATTTGGAGTAGAAGGAAGAAATAAACATTCAACCAGAACAGAATGAAGAAAAAGAATTCAAAAAAAGGAGACGCTGAGGAACCTCTGGGACAACTTTATTTAGTTATTTATTTTTAAATATTTTGGTATATTTTACTGAGTATGCAATTACAGTTGTCCCATTCTGCCTCCATATCCCCTCTGCCCTGCACCCCATTTCATCATCCCCACACCTCTTAGTCCATGTCCATGGGTTGCACACACCAGTTCTTTTGGCTTCTTAATTTCCCACACTACTCCCATCCTCCCCCTGACCACTTTGTTTTTTGTTTGTTTGTTTGGGACTTTAAACGTTCCAACATCCGAATCACAGGGGGTGCCAGAAGGAGAATGGGAAGACCAAGACATTGAGAACTTATTTGTAAAAATAATGAAGGAGAACTTCCCCAATCTGGACAAGGAAATAGACTTCCAGGAAGTCCAGGAAGCTCAGAGAATCTCAAAGAAGTTGGACCCAAGGAAGCTCACACCAAGATACATCATAATTACATTACCCAAGATTAAAGATAAGCAGAGAATCTTAAAAGCAGCAAGAGAGAAGGAGACAGTTACTTACAAAGGAGTTCCCATAAGGCTATCAGCTGATTTCTCAAAACAAAACTTACAGGCAAGAAGGGGCTGGAAAGAAGTATTCAAAGTCATGAAAGGCAAGGGCCTACATCCAAGATTACTCTATCCAGCAAAGCTATCATTTGGATTGGAAGGGCAGATAAAGTGCTTCCAGGATAAGGTCAAGTTAAAGGAATTCATCATCATCAAGCCCTTATTACATGAAATGTTAAAGGGACTTATCTAAGAAAAGGAAGATCAAAACTATGAAAAATAAAATGACAACAAATTCACAACTATCAACAACTGAACCTAAAAACAAAAGCAAAATCAAACTAAGCAAACAACTAGAACAGGAACAGAATCACAGAAATGGAGATCACATGGAGGGTTATCAGCGGGGATGGGGAAGGTGGAGAATGGGGGAAAAGGTACAGGGAATAAGACGCATAAATGGTAGGTACAAAATAGACGGGGAGGTTAAAGATAGTACAGGAAAGGGAGAAGCCAAAGAACTTACATGTATGACCCATGGGCATGAACTAAGGCGGGGGAGGTGGGATGCTGGTAGAAGGGAGGGTTCAGGGCAGAGGGGAATAAAGGGGAGAAAAAATATGGGATAACTGTAATGGGATAATCAATGAAATATACTTTTAAAAAAAGAAGAGAAGGAGACACCAGAAAGCAAGCGCGCGCACATGCTCATTCTCTCTCTCTCTCTCTCAATCTGTGGCACACAGAGGAAAGGCAATGTGAAGACACAGGGAGGAGGCAGCCGTCTATACAGCAGAAAGAGAGGCCTCATCAGAAAAGAACCCAGGCAGCTCCTGATCTCAGGCTTCTAGCCTCCAGAAAACACATCTGTGTTGTTTAAGCTGCCCAGTCTGTGTTATTTTGTTATAGCAGCCTCATTAGACTATACACCATCTAAATCTAATCCCTCCAACCAGTGTTCTGGATCAAATTCCCTCTTACCTTCTAAGGGACCATTCTCTATCAATTATCCCTTCTCACTTATGTTTCTTCAACCTTTCACTCGCTGTTGACTTCTTCCCAACAGCACGGAATGCATTCGGGTTTCTTTCATCCCCCAAAAGAAATTTTCCACCTTCCCCTTTCAGCTACTGCTGCTCTCTGTACTTACTTCAGAGAGAAATACATTGGCTTTCTACACTCACTATATCCCCAATTCTTTACTTTCCAATCACTGCTCTATCTACTACAGTCTGGCTCCTACAATCCACTGAAACTATTCACGCCAAAGTCATCATGTCCCTGTTGCTAAATCTAATGAAGACTTTTTACCTTACTATTCCTCTCAGAGTTTTGACACTATTAATACCTTTTTCTTGAAAGACTCTCCCCTTGGCTTTCCTAACATTGTACCCATTGTTTCTTTCACCTCCAAGATACCTTCCTTCTCAGTTTCCTTTGTAGCTTGGAATAATTAAATTAATGGCAAGTGCTATAAAGGAAATGACCAAAGTAAAGCGTAAAAGCAATTAAACTTCCTTCGACAGAATGATCAAGGAAGGTATTTTTAAGGTGATAATACTTTAGCTAGGACAAGAAGGATGAGAGGAAGACTCCAGTGTAAGAAAAACCTTGGCATGAATAGAAAGATAATTTGTGTGGTAAGAATTTCATGAATGAGCGGTAGAAGGAAGTTGTAAAGGCAGGAAAAGGCCCGAACTCAAAGGGCCTTATAAGACAATATAAAGATTTTGCATTTCATTCTAATGGATGTCATTAAAGGATTTTAAGCAAGGGAGTGACCAAACCAATAGATAATGGTAACCTGGAGTAGGCCGGTATTAACGAAGATGGAGAAAAGAAGATAGATTTTGGGGTAATTTTAGATACAGAACTCATAAAACTTGCTCATGAACTGGATGTAGGAGGTGAGAGAAAAGGAAAAATGAATTCTAATTCTAGTGTGAACAACGGGGTTGAAGGTGATTTACCTAGATGAAAAAAAATTGGGTGGGGTGAAAGAGGTTTACGGGAAAAATCAGAAGTTCCACTGAGGCATGTTAAGTTTGGAACCCCTGTGAAGCATTTACGCGGACACAGAACATAGGCGGGCAGATCTGAGCCTGGAGCTCAAATAAGAGGTCCGCACTGGAGGCAGCCTGCCCGGTAGCTGTCAAGCTCGTGGTGGCAGATTTTGAATTTCCAAAATTCTAATTTGCATTTGAAAGTCTGAACTTTACCATTGACCACAAGTACTATCCTTTTCTCTAAAGTGTCAGGGTCCCTTTATTCGTTTTCAAGAAAATGGCTGCCAAAGGTTCAAGTCTGAATAACTATGGTTTGTCCGTTGTTCTTTCAAAGCACGCAGCAGGAGTGCTTTCTGTGTACATAAAGTCACCTGGCCCTTGAACACCACGGGGTTAGGGGTGCGAACCCTCATATATTCAAAAATCCACACAGAACTTTTGACTCCCTGAAAACGTAAGTACTAATAGCCTACTGTTTACTAGAAGCCTTACAGATTAACATAAACAGTCCATTAATATATATTTTGTATTTTAGATATATTATTTACTGTATTCTTACCAAAAAGTAAGCTAGAGAAATGAAAATGTTAAGAAAATCATAAGGAAAAAATCATAAAAGAAACTACATTTATAATATTTATTGAAAAAAAATCTGCATATAAGTAGACCTGTGCAGTTCAAACACGTGTTAATCAAGCATCAACTGTACCAACTGTACTACCCATTTCATTTTTAAAAAAAGAGAGATTAAGAATCATGCTGTAAGGCTGATGTTTAATGAAATTAATAATTTTCATTGCTGTCCTGGCCACGTGGCTCAGGTGGTATGAGCGTTGTGCCGTATATCAAAAGGTCGTGGGTTTGATTCCCAGTCAGGGCACACACCTAGTTGTAGGTTCGATTTCCAGTCAGGGTGCATACGGGAGGCAACCAATCGATTGTTTCTCACACTGATGTTTCTGTCTCTCTCTCTCTCCCGCCGCTCCCCGCCCCCTTTCTAAAATCAATAAGCATGTCCTTGGGTGAGGATTAAAATAATAGTAATAATAATAATTTTAATTGCTTCATCAAGGACATTCTTAAGTGAAATGGGGGGAAAAAATGAACTGTAAGTGCACAGCAATGAAGAATACAATGACAACTAAGAGTCTGGTGCCACAGCCTGAATATGGTATGGCACTAACAGTTTTATCCACCATTGTTTATGTACCACTTGTGCACACGTCAACACAATGTAAAAGGTAAATAACAGGTCACTATTATCAAAACAGCTTTGACTTCACAAATCCTGTGATCCAGGGACCACACTTTGAGAACCACTGATGTAAGAGGTGCTGGAGACCAGTGGGGGGGTCTGGGGTTTAACAAAGGCTTTGTGTAAGACATGAATTTTTTAAAAACTGCAAATGGGTATCTCAGAAAAGTCTCTTCAACTTTCATAACCTCTGCCATTAACAGTGAGGATTTCCTTCTTTTTACCTTCCCCTTTTTTTATTCAGGAGATTTCAAAGTCAAAAGTATGTTCATAAGAAGCCTAAAATGTTATTTGTCTTTTTCACTTTTCATTCTCTCAGGAGGATAGAGCGGCATTTTCCACAAGCTGTATAATTTGTGATGATGTCATCACTGCACTAGCTAATGGAATGCATGAGTCTGTATTTTTGTGTTCTCTAAAATTTACCAAAAAGGCTGAATTAGGATATAAATAAGTGTTTTCAGCTCATTGCTTTTACTATGCAACTGCTGTCTATCTTCAGTTATACCTGCTATATTTCTATAACTTCATTATCATCCAATAAATTGTTATTTTTAAATTCCAAAGATTTCCTTGTGCCTATGTGGAAATACAAATAACAAGTACACATTGTTGACTTGTTTCAAATAATATTCAAAAAACTTTTTTTAACTTTTCTAAATTAAAAATTTTTAGTTAAACTGTTACCATTTTAGAATATAATAATATTCTAAATGAAAAATTTGTTTATAATTTTTTATACTTAAGGATGAATTGTATGCTTTTAAAAAGACCAGAGGCCCTGGCCAAGTGACTCAGTTGGTTGGAGCATCCCCCTGCACACCAAAGGGTTGTGGGTTTGACTCCTGGTCAGGGCACATGCCTGGGTTGTAGGTTCAATCCCTGGATGGGCGTGTAAGAAAGGCAACCAATCGATGTTTTTCTTACTCACTCTCTCCCTCCCTTTCTCTCTAAAATCAATTTATAAAAAAAAGTTTAAGAAGAGAGAGAGCAAGATTTTTTCCAGCTGCAACTTAGCTTTGGTAGGACTGGATTCTCTTCAGTAAAAGTTTTTACTTTTGTCACAAATATTTGGAAAATCTCTGAATTGACTACTGTTTAGAATTCCTAGATCACCTATTATGGTGACTAAGCATTCCTGGTGTTGACAGTGAAGTTTGCCTCATACTTATTACTTACTAAGGGAGCATAATGAAGAAATGAACAGTACATATACCTAAGAGGACTGTCTAGGGATGGTAGTATTCTGTTAAAAAACCCCATGTATCAAATGGAAACATGAACAGATAAAGAATAAAGGTATTGCCCTGACTGGTGTGGCTCAGTGGGTTGGGGTTGTCCCGCAAAGTCACTGGCTAGAGTTCCGGTCAGGGCACAGGCCTGGGTTGCCATGCCAGGACCCTGGTTGGGAGTGTACAAGAGGCAAGTGAACAATGTTCTCTCTCACGTCGATATGTTTCTCTCCTTCTCTTCCCCTCTCTCTAAAAATAAATAAAAAATTTTAAGTTGTTGCTAGATTCAAAAGTCAACTCAAACAGACTCACAGATACAGAAAATAGATTAATGGTTGCCAGAAGGGAGGGGACTGGGTGAAAGAAGTGAGAGTATTAAAAAGTACAAATTGGTAGTTACAACATAGTCACAGGGATGTAAAGTACAGAATGGGGGATATGGTCAATAATATTGTAATAACTATTTTTGGTGCCAGGTGAGTACTGGAAATATTGAGGGAAACACTTCGTAAAGCATATGATTGTCTAACCACTATGTTGTATACCTGAATGAAACTAATACAAAACTGAATATAAACTGTAACTGAAAAAGAAAATTAAAAAGAAAAGAATAAATTCATTCGCTAACTTAAAAACAAAGTCAGGTCAGCTCAAGAGCTCACTCTTGTGGAGGTAGGGAGGGAAAGCAGTAGAGCTACAGCCGAACGAATAAATACGCAATGTGAGTACAAACTAAATTCAGCTATTCCCGTTCTAGTGCGGCCTGAAGGAAATGATCAAGACACAGTCAAGACTCTGAGTAGGTGGAGCAGAGGTATAAAAGGTGTCACACACAATCCAAGGAATTCATCCTTAAGGTTTCAACTCAAATGTCACCCCTTCAAGGGCTTCCCTGATCTTCCTATCTGGCCCTGCCCCCAACACCCTGAACCCATTATCTTATTTTCTTCAATGACTTACCACTATCTGAAGTTGCTTATTTATGTTTTTGTTTCCCCATTCTAGAATTTAAGCTTCAAGAGAGCAGGTACCTTATCCGTATTGCTCACCTAGCATAATGTCCGATATATAGAGATACTCGGTATATATTTGTTAAAAATGTACAGCCTCTAAACTTGGAAGGCCTTGTAGTTGCCAGAGAGGTTACAATAACAACCAAAGAGCTGCAGGAACGCAGCTGAACACTTGTGGGAAGGTTCGCTGGGGAAATAATATTAGATTTGGATCTTGAAGAATGTTATATTATACCTAACTCTCCAAAATTATCATGGTACTTCTTGTCTCCATGTCTTTAAAAACAATAAGGAAAAAAGGAGTACATTTATTGAATACTTTCTACATTCCAAATACTATGTACTCTTGGCATGTGTTATCCTTATAACAACCTATGAGGTAGGTGCTTTTATTATCACCATTTTATGAAAAAGAAAACTGAAGTATAGATAGGTTAAGTAACTGACCCAAGATCACAGCTAATAAGAGGCAGAGCAAAGACCCAAATCTAGGTACCTTTGCACTGTATTTGAAATGCCCTTAACTTCACATGCTTGTTGAATGAACTTTTACTGACTCTGAACTACCTGGCAGGTCAAAAATTCCATCCTCTCTTAGGCCTTTTAAAACAATAGGCTAAAGCTAACACAGTTGACCCTGGTGTGATCCCACCCAGTGCATCTGTTCTGCAGAGAAGCAGTCTTTATCTCTGCCCTCCTTCTCTCCCATCTAAGTGTGTGCCACCAGCCCACAGAAGATCTAATGGACACATATGTGAGCCCCCGAGGCCCCAGAACTATCTCTTCAGTTGTGAACTTAAAAGATTGACAAAGATGATCACTTTAATATAGATAATGATGAAAATTAGCACCAATTATCTTTAAGAACGGTCAGTTTAGGGGCTGATGCAAAGGATGAATTGCACATTGTTGAAGCAGAGGCAATGAATTAAGTATGAAGAAAGTCTAATTAAAGTAACACTGGTCACTCCGAAAATGTCTGTACAGCCAACGAATTTCTTTGGTGACTCTGAAATAACACTACCTGTGGTCTTACGGTGAAGTGTGGTTCAGTGCCTGTGCATCTCTGTGGACGGTACTCAGTAGCCATGGAGATGTCAAGGCAGAAGATGAAGAGGAGGAGGATGTGAGACTCCTAAGTATGTCTGGAAAGCATTCTGCCCTTGGAAGTGATAGGAAGGTTCCTCAGAAAGAAGTAAAAACTTGCTGCTGATGAAGTTGATGATAAAGATGATGATTTTGATATAGAACTGAAGAAAAAGCTCCACTAAAGAAATCTATAAAAAATACTACAGCTAAAAATGCAGAAAAATAAAACTATAATGGAAAAGACTCAAAACCATCAATACCAAGATCAAAAGTTCAAGAATCCTAAACACACACACACACACACACACACACACACACACACACACACAAACCCAGGAAAAAACTCCTAAAACATCAAAAGGATGTAGTTCTGTAGAAGGCACTAAAGCAAAAATACAAGCAAGTATAGAAGAAAAAGTGGCTCTCTTCTCAAAGCAAAAGCCAGGTTCATCAATTATGCAAATAGCTGCTTCTGGATGACTGACCAGGACGCTATTCAAGACCAACGGCAAGTGGAGGAAGTCTCTCTAAGAAAACAGTTTAAACCCTTTGTTAAAAATTTCCAGCTGTCTATTCTATAATGCAGAATTAGAACTTTCCCTACCATGTCTGATAAATGTTGTCCAGGTTCCGCTGCCAAGAATGTGTTGTCCCAAATGCCTGTTCAGTTTTTAAATACGGAAATCCACCCTTTGCTTGCTTTTAAGTATGTATGAAATGTTATGATAGGACATAGTAGTAGTGGTGGTCAAAGAGAAGTGGTGGGGAAACAAAAATACACATGTGAAATAAACTCAGCATTTTAACTTAAAAGAGGTAAACACAGTTGAGAACCATAGATATTTGGGGGTAAGTGATTCTGAGTAAATTGGGTTGTGCAACAGTGTGAACAATCACACATACGGCCGACTTAAAGTGTGCAGGCTGAAGTCAAACGAGTAGGTCATAACTCTAATCTATGAGCTCAGCCAGTAACAGATAATGGTCAATAATGTCAAAGCAATTCTTAGTACAGAACTCCAACTCACAGGTTATTATATCTACTTTTCTCCCTTATCCATAAAATAAAGCAAAGTCCTTGAGAAAGAACCAGTTTTACAGAGCCATCACCTCTGTCTTATAGAGCCAGCAGGGCATCTTACACAGCCCTACCTCATTAGGAAGGTACCTTTATTTCTGATATGAAAATAAATCATGGTATTCCGTTTGGGATCAGGCTTGCATGCATTCTCACACATGTACATCCAAAACCTCCAATTTCATCCCTTGTTTCAGATTTTGGGCCTCTGTCTAAGGTTTATTCCTAGAATAAGTGTTTTTCTTGGTTTATGATAATAATTCTAATTTTTAAAGCCCATACATAGTAAATCTAGATAGAACCATAACATTTTCAAAGTAAAGAGAACCTCTGGCTTTATCCAGATTAATCACTTCATCTTATAGGTAAGAAACTGAAAGCCAGGGAATTTAAATTACTTGTGCAAAACATTACGTAATTAGAAAACATGGAACTAGAAAAGATAGTTAAGAGGGAAAATACTAGCCATAGTACCTTCTTAGCTATAAACAGAAAACTATCTGACAACAAAGTATTTTCTGGTCAAAGAAAATAGAAAATTGCAAAATGGCTTAGGTCAATGTGTCTTAACTTTTTAGGGCCATGGGGCCCTCCTTAGGAAATCAGATGAAAGTCACAGACCCTCTCTCTAGAATCTAGAGAGTCTGGCATCTGCATATACTTAACACAAAATTTAGTACACATTTCAAAGAGTTCACAGATCCATTGACTGACAACTCAAATTCACTTTGGCCTAGGTGGAGAAAAAAAATCCTGGGAATGTTCCAAACAGTAATTATGGAATTGGAGGGGAAGGACAAGAACAAAGGCTGTCACCTATTAAATGCTACATGCCAGGTAGCACTGCAACAGATTACATTCATCCCTTGACATCAATGGGGGATTGGGTTCTGGACCCCCTACGGATACCCAAATCTGAGTGTGTTCAAGTCCCTTATATAAAATGACATAGAATTTGTGTGTAACCTATGCATATCCTCCCATATACTTTAAATCATCTCTAGATTACTTATAATATCCAATACAAAGTAAATGTTACATAAGTAGTTTTACTGTATTGTTTAGGGAATAATGACAAGAAAAAAAAAGTCCCCAACCATCCTGATCATAGGCTTAACTATATAGTACAAGTCAGCAATAATGTAACACTGATGTTTTTCCCCCAGTATTTTCCATCCAGGGTTGGGATGCAGATCCTACGGATGTGGAGGGTCAACTGTATGTACATGACTCATTCAACCCTCCGGACAAGCCTATAAGATTTTTTAAAATTTATTTTTAACTAGTAACAAAGGTTCATGGCACAAAGTTCAAGAGACATAAAGAGTATATTGGGAAAATTCTCTCACTCTACCTCTTTCCTTCAGCATCCAATAATCTTCTCTAGAGGGAATTTCTCTTAACTGCATTCTTCTAGAGATGTGTTTTGCATAAAAGCACATATATGCACACAAAGAAAAAGACAGTTCTAGATCCTTCCCCTTTCAACATTAACTTGAAGATTGTCCCGTATCGGTAGGTATAGTGCTGCCTCATTCTTTTAAACTTCTGCACATTATTCTATTTTACAGATGTACCAATATTTATTTAACCAGTCCCCTAACAATGGGCATTTATATTATTTCCTATCTTTTGCTATTTGTAAATTACCATATAATACTGTAATGACTATTCTTCTATATATGACAGTTCACACATGTCATATAGATGAGAACATCTATAGTAAAAATATCCAGAAGTATTAGTTATTCTTTTAGGAGAAAATGACTTTTGCCCTCCCCTTCCCCTCCAAAAAATCTGTGTGCAATAAGAAATGAGGGAAGAGTTTCTACTAGCCAGGTGCTAGTCAATTACTGCACCTTAGTTTTAACAAGTTCTTTTATACTCATGGGTATAACCCAATACTTCTTTCCCATTTTTTTCAGAAATTGTTTTGGAACCCACAGAGGAGGGAAGCCCTGGTATTCAAAGTAGATAGATGAAAGTACAGTATCTATTTGAAAAGTTTCCAAATATGAAATGGTACTTGGGAGTAAAGGAAAAAGAAATACAACTGAAAAGAGACTCAAACAGTCCTTAGTGAAATAAATGTCTTTTAATTATTGGAGTTGGGTGTTTCTCTCATCATTTCTTACCCCTGGCAATATAAAAATCCAGACATTTCTATCTATACATTCATTAGGCTATAATTATATCTTTCTAAGGATTGTAACTGTTCACTATTACTGTAAAAACACACAACAGAGGTGGTGAAAGTGAGCAGGGGAAGCAAAACCTTCCCACTGAGTAGTGGCAAACAACTGAAAATAAAGACCTACAAATGCTTGAGTATTAGCTCAGTGATTTCAAGTTTAGACTAACAACATTTGACCTGTCTCCACGCAGTTTCTTATTACAGCTGCTTGTTTTTTTTAAACGGACTTTATTTTTTGGGCAGTTTTACATTCACAGCAAAATTGAGCAAAAAGTTCAGGCAGTTCTTATATATCCCTGCCCCCTAATACACACAGCCTCTCCCACTATCAACATCCTGCACCAGAGTAGTACATTTGTTACAATGGATGACCCTACACTGACACATCGCTAACACCCAAAGTCCACAGTTTACATTAGGGTTCATTCTTGGGGATGTGCATTTTATGGATTTGGCAAATGTATAATGACATTTACCCACCATCATTATACTATCATACAGAATAGCTTCACTGCCTTAAAAATCCTCTGTGCTCTGCCTATTTGTGTCTTCCACTGCCCCCTCCCTCACCCGGTCCCCGGCAACCACTGATCTTTTCACTGTCTCCTAAGTTTTGCCTTTTACAGAAAGTCATAGAGTTGAAATCATATAGTGGCCTTTTCAGACTGGCTTCTTTCCCTTAGTATTGTGACTTAAGGTTCTTCCATGTCTTTTCATGACTTGATAGCTCACTTCTTCTCAGTACTGAATAATATTCCATTGTCTAAATGTACTACATTTTATTTATCCATTCACTTACTGAAGGACATCTTGGTTGCTTCCAAGTTTTGACAATTATGAGTAAAGCTGCTATACACATCCACATATGGACATAAATTTTCAACTCATTTGGGTAAACACCAATAAGCATGACTGCTGGATTGTATGGTAAGAGTTTTTTACCATGCATTTTTAGTTTTGTAATGAACTGCCAAACTGTCTTCCAAAGTGGCCGTCCCATTTAAACACCTGCCAGCAATGAACGATGAGAGTTCCTACTGCTCCATTCTAACAAGTGTGTAGTGTTATCTTATCATTCTTTAAATTTGCATTTCCCTGATGACATATGATGTGGAACATCTTTTTATATGCTTATTTGCCATCTGCATATTTTCTTTGGTAAGATGTCTGTTAAAGTCTTTTGCATTTTTAAAATTTGGGCTGTGTTGTTATTGAATTTTAAGAATTCTTTGTATATTTTGAGTAACAGTCCTTTATGAGATATGTCTTTTGCAAATATTTTCTTCCAGTCTGTGTCTGGATTCTCAATCCCTTCATACAGATATTTTTAATAGATGAGAAAATCGAGGCTCATAAGTTTACCTGCTTTAAGGCATACAGTAAGATGTGGCAAAGCCAGGACTTAAACTCTGCTCTTACCACCATTCCATGTTGTATTTTCATGGGCTTATTTGGAAAAGGAGACAAAATACTGAAGGAAAAAAAAAACACAAAAAACCAACAACCACCCCAATTGCTCTGGTTCTGAAAAAAGGAAACCACACACCCTCCCCTTCTCTTATCCCACAAATTCCGTCTAATAATCTTTTCCACTACCATGTTTCAGTTATCATCAATGTGCTGATAACTCCTAAATGTCTATTTACACCCCAGGTCTCTCTGATCTGTATTCAAATGCCTATTGGATGTCTCCACTTACACAATCCATGGGTTCCCCAAACACAGGCTGTCCAAAATTAAACTCATCATATTACCCCAAACCTGTTCCTCCTCCTCCTGAATTCTCTCTCCATTTCAGGAACCTCAAAGTCACCCTACAACCAGCTCCTCCTATCCGACCATTTAATTTGCAGAAGTAGCCCTAACTCATAAAAGTCAGTGTCTGTTGTCCAGTGACGCCATCATTTTACCACAACTCATCAGCTCCTTCCTAGCTTCACTTCCCTCCTTTTCTAGCCTAGATTCCATGGTCCATCTTGAAAATGACTCTCATAAATAACTTCACTCTCTCTTCATTATTTTTCCTAGGAAAAACCTCAATCTCAATGACCCCTATCAATCTATCTAGTCCATCTTTGGGCCCAAGCAGCTAAATTTTGCAAGAGAAAAACCATGCGAACAAACTCACTAGTTTCACTTTTTTTTATTTTTTTACTTTTTCTTTTAAAGAGAGGGGAAGGGAGGGAGAGAAACATGGATTTGAGAGAGAAACATTGATCAACTGCCTTCCATAATCTCCCTGACCGGGGACCAAACCTGCAACCCAGGCATGTGCCCTGATCAGGAACCGAACCAGCAATCTTCTAGTTTGCAGGATGATGCCCAACCAACCAAGCCACATGGGCTGAAATTCATCTTCCCAAACCTCAAATGAGCATCAATAGTACCTCAGTCATCTTATCAAGTTTCTTTGCAGTACACAGACCTACTACACCCGCCAGGAAGAATATTTCATGTTTGTCCCCTCAAATTTCTACATTAACTTTCAAGTGACGGCTTTATCTTATATTTAAAGAAAAAGAATAAATATAAGAAAACAGGACTATGTCTGATCTAAGCGCTCACATTCCAATCACCAGGCCTACCTAATTCGCTACAGCTTCTCCTCCTTCCCCCTTTCACTGAAGGGTCTTACCTTGTGCTCTAAAGTCCATTCCCTCTCAAGTTCTTAAGGACTTGCCTCTTTCCAGATGATCTGGCCTTTACCTGTCTCTCTGACCCCATCTCCCATCCTTTACCATCTTGCTCACAACATCAATCTTCTTTTCCAATTTTGGGCCTTTGAACATGCTGCTTATGCCTTCTTTCTTTCATAATTAGCAATTTTGGGGTTAACTCATTTATTTATTTCATCTATTTCTCTTATGCAGTTGACTCCCCACTACCATGATGGCTTTAGGCAACCATGACCGGCTTTCTGTTCCTATAAATACATTTACCTTTTATAGAACATCTTACAAATGGAACATAAAATATATTATTTTGTGTCTAGCTTTTTTCACTTAGCATAATATTTTTGAGACTCATCCATATTGTTCCATGTATAGTTAATTCTATTTATTGCTAAATAGCATTCCTTTATATAGATGTGCTATAATTTATTTATCTATTTACTTGTTGATAGAATTTGGTGTTCTTCTCAGTTGGGGGCTATCTTTCTATGAACAAAGGATTTCATTTTCTTGGGCATACTGAAATGTAATGGTAAAATTGCTGAGTCGTTTAATAAGTATAGTAAATTTATAACAAACAAGAAAACTTTCACCCACCAGTAATTTGAGCATTCCCATTAATTCATACTCATATCAATACTAGGTATTATCAGTCTTTTAAATTTTAGCCATGCTAGTGGGTGTACGGTATTTCATTTTGGTTTTAATTTACATTTCCCTAATGACTTACGATGTTGAGCAACTTGTGTGCTTATTGGCATTCATATAACATCTACTGAGGCATGTCTCTTCAAACCACTTGTCCATTTAAAAAATTGGACAGTGTGTCCATAGTCTGAGATCCATTTTGAGTTCATTGTTCTATGTGGAATTACATAAAGGTAAAAGTTCAAAAGCACAGAAGGTATTACAATTGTCCATATATGCCAAACACAGAGTAACCACAGGATGAAGACTTTATTCATACTACAATGCAGGACAAATAAGGAAATGTATGCTGTCATATGGGTGTGAGATTTATTGGGATGACTACTTAAGTTATATAGTGCCTAATCGCTAGGATGTGCACACACAGCTAATAATGTATGTCAATTATAATTGAAAATTTAAAATGCTTTAAAAAAATTTAAAGAAAAATATGAAATTTTTTTATTCTAAATTCACTATGAACAGCCCACCTAAAACAAATAATATCCTAGTGCCCTCTAGTGGGGAGAAACTGTAGGGCTATGCCAAACGCAGAGTGCCCTCTAGTGGGCAGAAACTGTAGGGCTATGGCAGAGAGAGATGGGCTAATAAAACGTTATTCAGAGGAATACTAAATATCGCCAAATGATTTTCATTTATTCTCCTCACTCTTTTTAAAGTGAAAAACTAAAAAGGAAAATATTTTGCTACTTTAAGCAATTTTAATCCAATGTGAATGCAGTGAAATAGAAAATTGGTTAGAAAAACAAAACAGGTTTTTGGAATTTGTATTCCCATACACAAAGGAAATGAGGACTAGAGGTCAGAGGAAAAGGGAAAAAATTTCACACCATTGAGCAAGGATGTAAATGAAATGGTTTAAGGTATGTAGTTTAAATACACTGTTGAGGTATATGTATGTTAACATCTACTTGTATATAATGCAGTAACATAATAATGTATAATATTAGGCACACACACAACATATTTTTCTGGAGTGGAGCACAAGAACATGTAGACAACGATGATTATCTGTGGATACCAGGAGTGAGAAGGGCAATAGGGAGAATTTATATATTTTAAATATATGTAGCAAGCTCTCTTTAAAAAATGTACATCAATCATTTTTAAACAGTAAAATGGAATTTTATATGCTCACACATGAACCCCCTAAAACAGGTGGGAAGTGAATAATATTTTGTTCAGAACAGTCTTTCCAATAGTTGATAATCAACTCTTATTAGGTCCCACAGGATACATAGCTACATTTCACCAGCATTCTCAAACACGCAAAAGGAAAAGCAATAAGCTAGAAGTACTTTTCAATATCAATTTTGCTCAACAATTTAATCCTTTAAATACTTCCATATCCCCACATAGATTCCAGGATCTGTAGGGAGAAATCCAAAACGTCTACCCTCTGCATAACTCATTCTTGAGCAGGCTCTTGTGCTGCTATTAACTCTAAAGTCATTTTTCTAAATGGTGTATCAAAATTTTCCAGTAGGTCTAGAAGAACTTCCCGCTGCATCTCATCTTTCGCTCATTCTATATATACTTCCATCTCTGAGGAGTCCCAGCCTCGCTTAGCCAATGATCTTTCTTATTTAGAACACTGAGATTATGGAAAGTTCCTTCATATTTTATATCATAATTTCTTGGTGCAGTCACCTACCATTTCCTTCTTCCTTCCTACTTTAAAGGAAGAGGTCTCATCTCTTTCGAACCACCTCCCTTTTATTTACTTTTGTGTTATTTTAAAAAATTTGTTTAAGTCTCACTATTAATAGTCTAGTCGCTTAGGTTGAAAACTTGAGTCATTAGTACTCTTCCTCTCCTTCCAAAAATGTTCTTTGTTTCTTCTTGATATTACCTCTGAGTTCATTCAAAAGGGAGAAGGAATCTAAAAAGACACAGTTCCTGCCACTCTGTTACCAGGTGATAGATACTAAAAAGGTCCAGAAACATCTACAAAGTCTTCCCTTTTACTCCTGCAATTCCTCTGCCTGAAATGCCTTTTCTGTCTCCTTTATATATACTCTTCTCTACTTAGTATTTGTCTTCCCTGCTCTTCTTCTAACACCAAAGTGTATGCTGCTTCCCATCTGAAGCTTTACCTTTATATCCTTGGAAATAATACATTCTTATAAATGCCTGCTGAAATTTTTTTTTATTTTACAAGTTTATTTGAGCTCTGGCTGGTGTGGCTCAGTGGCCTGAGGGCTGGCCTGAGAACCTAAGGGTCACCGGTTCAATTCCTGATCAAGGCACGCGTGGGTTGCAGGTCGAGTCCCCAGCTGGGGCGTGCAAGACGCAAACACACATTGATGATTCTTTCCCTCTCTTTCTCCTTTCTCTTCCTTCTCTCTAAAAACAAACAAATAAAATCTTAAAAGAAAAAAGTTTATTTCAGCCAAACTCTATTGTAATTATTACCTAAGTTACTTAACTGCTTTATAGCCCAGGCTCCTTTAGATTGACATTCTTCCCTTTAAGTACCTGCTAAATCTTCACAACTGTTCGTAAATTCTCAAGATTACAGGCAGAGTTTATTACAGTTCTTATTTCCACTATCTTACACCAAATGTTTTATATGACAATCATGAGTGTGTCGATCCCACCCCAGAAATTCATAGACTTCTATATGAGCACTTTGGGGACAATGACTTACACATACACAGTCCTTCATTTCCAACCTCATTGGACCCATCACCCACTACCATCACCGCTGCCACTGCACGCTTCCCTTCCTTCTCATATTTCTTTATTTCTCTCTCTGGAAAGTGCTATCAAAGGATTATATGCTGTGCTTTTAGTTAATTCCATCTGTAAGGGTAACTTGAAAAAATAATTTGTATTTCCAAAAGTATGATGTACTAAATACAATGAATAAGCCTCCCACTACAAACAACTAAATATGTAGTATAAACACCTACTTAAATTTATCACTTGCTTAGCCAAAAGTTATGAACTGGCAGGGCCAAAAAAAAGGAGAAACTCCAAATTAAAACTGTGCAGCTGAACCATTCCCATAATCCAGACCCCCAAAACTGTGAGCAAAGTAAAATGATTGTTTTAAATCTCTAAATTCTGGCAGTATTTGTTATGTAACAATACTAAGTGTAACAGGTAGTACACAGGAGTGGGTAAGCTCTCCACTTTATACTATTTGAGATCAATATTGAATCTTGAAGCCATCTCTGCTTCACTTCTATTTTTCTTGCCTTAGAATTTCAGAGAGATTTTTGAAAATTCCAAACTGTAACCAGGCGGTATGGGGCCTGGCCACTTGTAGCCATGTATACACATGACACAAAGATTTGTGGGGAGGGAAATAGGTTTCTAGCAATTTGGCCTGACCCCTTCGTTACAAAACCACTCATTTCACAGGTGTGGAAACTTAGGCTTAGAGAACTGAAATCACAGAACTAATCACAGGCCAAATTTGCGACAGAATATAGATCAAAACCCGTTCTTCTTGATTTTCAGTGCAGTGCTTTTTTCCCCATAACCAAAACTTCTTTGTATCTTCTTCCTTTCCTTAGTCCACTCTTTTTCCTTGAGGCAGGACAGTAAGAATAATACCAATCAATCACCCCTTTATACTTCCCTCCAAAGAGCCTAGACTTCTATATAATTTAAGGATTTAAAGAGCATTTCCTAGTGTCTCCAATCCTGCTGAGCCTCTGGCCTTCTAAGGTGCCAGCCTTCTGGGGTGTGTGTATGAATTAGCTCCAATACAATAAAAATTTGTTACCAAGTACATCTTGGTAAGAGGATGGGGGCAATGACAGTAGAAGGGCACCCTGTGAGTAATAAGACTTACAGAGCTTCCAGAAAGGAAGGCAGAAGGAGTCCATTTCTGACATAGACTGAAAACTGTTATGCTTTGGCAACTGTAATAGGTAAAGGTCATCTACAAGTTTAACAATTTCCTAACAAAGTCTAACTTGCGGTAAGGGAGGCTGGCATATTGGATAGGGTCAGGAAGACATCAAGAAAAAAAACTGAAAGACAAAAATAAACCAAACAGCACTGGAAAAACAGAAAGTAATAAAGAAAGAAAAACGAAGTAGAGGGAAGTTGCATGAATGCAGCGTAACTATGAAATTCTGCAGATATCTTCCCACAGCCCACATGAGAACCACACCTGGATTGGTAGTTTTTAAGTTACATTTAACTGGTTTCTAACTTCTGTAGCATGGCCTCAAAATAAGATTGCTAATAAAAGGAGATTAAAGTCTCTAAAATTCTAGCTAAAAGTTATTTGAAACCACTCTAAGGTTCATTGACAGGGTTGGTTTTGATTACATGATCTGAAGTACATTCAAACAATGGACTATCATACATCTGTAAAAAGGGGAAGTTTTTGTATTCACATAGAAGGTTCATATTATGTGACCCTTTTGTGTAAGAAAGGGGGGTAAGAATAAATATATGCATTATTATATTTGCATAAAGAAACAAGAAAAGAAGACTAGGTCATAAAAAAATGTTTCTGGCATTTACATGTAAGTTCATTATCAACCTTACTGACCAGCAAGAGACTTACAGCCATTATAATGGTACTTCTTATTTAACTTTTGCTCTTTCCTAGCTTAGAAACGAAACAGGCCGTCTGGATGGAATGTTTACTTTAGTGTTATATGGCACAATAGGATCTGAGGATGGAGTTATATGATGCTGACTGATTTCCAAAGTCTTCTCAGATCAGAGATGACTTTTTCTCCATGTCTGGGCTAGATGAGAACTGTCACACTCTTTCTCTTCCCACAATAACATCTCACCCCATGTTCACCTCCACTAACATCTAAACAATATTTGTAATTTAAATAAACTCCTTACTATCTGATTCCAAGTACTTGCCTAGTTTCTGTGCCATGCATTTTAGGCTTCAGCTGTTACTGTCCACCCATTTGTAATTATAAATGCTTGGAAACTGCTGACAATGTGCCTGCAGTGCCCATTTAATTAGATGCCCTGGAACTACTTCTTTTATGCCAGTCTCCAAAAGCGTAACCCTTTGTTGTAACCAAAAGCCATAAACCCTATGCCATGCTCTACATGCTTTCATTTTCCAAGTTTTTCCAATCCTGAAAAACAGCTTAGAATCTATTAATTCCACCCCCACATAGTGACCGTTTCAAATATGCAAACGAATAGAACGAAAAGCTACTAGTCAGCTACATCTCTGAGCTGCTGGGGAAAAATGACTAAGGACCAACACAGAAGAGCTGTAGGCAACATATTCTAATCAGAGCGGGAATGAAGACCAGGAATGTAAACACCATACTTTCTTCCCTCAACATCCACCCTTTCATTTAGTCCTCCCCAAATACTGTTACCACTTCCTCTAAGGAGGGAGGTTGTGGGAAGCAGCTGGCTTACTCACTAAGCTGGCTATATTTGATTTATCTGGCAATAGAAATGCACAAAAAGTCAAAAAGAGAGAGCTACCTGTTTATGACTGGTTCAAATTCTTTTCACTCAGGTAAAAAGATCCATAAACTACCAAAAAAGAATTGGGAGAAAAGAAAGGTAAAGAAGGATTTTCTACTGAAAAGCTGAAAGAAATGGGCCTAGTGAACTGTGAACTGTAAATTTCTAAGTACGGCACTTCTGGTCTCTGTATCCTGTTACTAGTTGCCATGGTCCCAGAACTAGGGAACAAACGGAATAATGGTTACCAGGTTATTATTTAAAGATCTTTCGACAGCTCACATGTTCAGATCTCAGAATAACACTGCTGTTTCAACCTTATATTTTTTATAAACAAGTGCCAAGAGGAAAATTACAGACAACATCAAAGGTGGATACACCCAAACCCAGAAATATCTCTTCAGAACAGAGAGGAAATGGGAATGATTATTATTTTTTAATGTTTATTGATTTTAGATAGAGAGGGAGAAAAACATTGATGAGAGAAACATCAATTGGTCACCTCCTATATGCACCTGACCAGGGATGAGATCCGTAACCTAGATATGTGCACTGACCAGGAACTAAAACCTCAACCTTTCGGTGTACAGGATGATGCTCCAACTAACTAAGCAAGCCACACCAGCAAGGGTGAGGGAATGATTATTTTTTTAAATCCACCCCACCCCTCTGCTATGAAATGAATATCTTTTTAAAAACTTTAATAATGGCCCTGGCTGCTGTGGCTCAGTGGGTGGAGTGCCGGCCTGCAAACCAAAAGGTCTCTGGTTTGATTCCCGGTCAGGGCACATGCCTGGGTTGCAGGCCAGGTCCCCAGCTGGGGGCATTCAAAAGGCAACAGACTGATGTTTCTCTCTCACACGGATGTTTCTCTCCCTCTCTTTCTCTGTCCCTTCCCTCTCTCTAAAAAATAAATAAAATATTATTTTTTAAACGTTTTTTAAAAAAATAATAAAAGTCATTCATGTTCACTATGTAAAACAATAAACAAAAGACAAAAACCAACCATAATCCCAACACTCAACTATTATCATTGTTGACATTTTGGAATATATCCTCTGCTTAATTTTATATGCAAAAAAAGAGGCCATGTTATAACTTTTTTTCATGTTAATATGTCATTACATATTTCATGTCTATTATATCATTTAAATACTGTAATTGACAGCATGAATTTTGAAGTGAGACAGGTGTAACTGGGTTCCAGATCTTCAACTTACTGTGTGATTTCAGACAAGTTTTTTAACCTCTCTCAATGCCTGAGTTTCCTTATATATAAAATGGAAATAGAAAGTGCTTACCTCATAGGCATATTCTAAGGATTACATAACATAATAGATAAAAGAACAAATGAAGTACATAGTAATTAAGCACTCGACAACAAAACATTTTAAGTGGCTAGTATCCGCCAAATAAATGTATCCTAGTTTGTTAAAAATCCCCTATTGTCAAAATAAAATTGTTTCAAAATTCATAATATTATACATAGCAATGCAAGAAAGACTAAATCTAAATCTTTACATTATGATTTTTTTAAACTAAATTCCTAGAAGTAGAAATAGAAGTCAAAAGGAGTAACACGTTTTCTATGGGCAAAGTGCCTTCCAGAAAAGTACCAATTTATATTCCATCTGCATATATAAAAATATTCATCTCTTCAACCTTTCATCCATATAGAGATTAAAAAATATTCTTAAAATATTATGTACTTTTATAGACTGTTTTAGAATTATAAGCTATATGATTCTGGTAGGACATTCCATCATTTCGGAACTATTGAAAGTTTCCGACTTCCGGCCAAGATGGAGGCATAGGTAGACACACTTTGTCTCCCTGCACAACCAAAAGGAGGACAATAACAAATTTAAAAACAAAAAATAACCAGAACTGCCAGAAAAGTCAACCTGTATGGAAGTCCGACAAGCAACAAGTTAAAGAAGAAACATACATTCAGAGTGGTAGGAGGGACGGACACGGGCTGCCAGGGTGCAGAGGACCTGCAGCAAGGCTGCGGCTGGTGGACCAGGCAGTTCCACATTTGTGTGCGGATAAATTGGAAGGAAAAACTGAGGAGTGAGAGAGGCCATGCAATCCAGGGTTCCTGCGTGGGAAAAGAAAGCCTCAAAACCTCTAGCTGCAAAAACCTGTGGGGGTTTGTGGTGGTGGGAGAGACTGCTGGTCTCGCAAGAGAATTCATTTGAGACCCACAGGGTCCTAGAATGCACACAAACCCGCCCACCTGGGAATCAGCACAACAAGGGCCCAATTTGCCTGTGGGTAGTGGGGAAGTGACTGAGAGCCTGCCAAGAGCCAAGCAAGAGGCATTCTTCCCTCTCTGACCCCTCCCCGAAAGACAGCATCACAATGCAGTGACGTAGATTGCCCCACCCTGGCGAATACCTAAGGCTCCGCCCCCCAAGTGTAATAGGTGCACCAAGACAAAAAAATACGGCCCAAATGAAAGAACAGATCAAAGTTCCAAAAACAGAACTCAGCAATGAAGGGATAGCCAACCTAACAGATGCAGAGTTCAAAACACTGGTAATTTGGATACTCACAGAACTAGTTGAGTATGGTTGCAAAATGGAGGAAAAAGGGAAGGCTATGCAAAGTGAAATAAAGAAAAATATACAGGGAACCAACAGTGAAGGGAAGGAAACTGGGACTCAAATCAACAATTTGGAGCAGAAAGAAGAAATAAACATTCAACCGGAACAGAATGAAGAAACAAGAATTCAAAAAAAGGAGGAGAGGCTGAGGAACCTCTGGGACAACTTTAAATGCTCCAACATCCGAATCATAGGGGTGCCAGAAGGAGAAGAGGAAGAGCAAGAAACTGAAAACTTATTTGAAAAAATAATGGAGAACTTCCCCAATCTGGAAAAGGAAATAGACTTCCAGGAAGTCCAGGAAGCTCAGAGAGTCCCAAACAAGTTGGACCCAAGGAAGCATACACCAAGGCACATCATAATTACATTACCCAAGATTAAAGATCAGGAGAGAATCTTCAAAGCAGCAAGAGGAAAGGAGACAGTTACAAAGGAGTTCCCATCAGACTATCAGTTGATTTCTCCAAAGAAACCTTACAGGCAAGAAGAGGCTGGAAAAAAGTATTCAAAGTCATGAAAGACAAGGACCTACATCCAAGAATACTCTATCCGGCAAAGCTATCATTTAGAATGGAAGGGCAGATAAAATGCTTCCCAGATGAGGTAAAGTTAAAGGAGTTCATCATCACCTAGCCCTTATTAAATGAAATATTAAGGGACTAATCTAAGAAAAAGAAGGTGATCAAAAATATGAACAATAAAATGAGAACAAACTCACAACTATTAACAACTGAACCTAAAAACCAAACAACAAACTAAGCAAACTGCTAGAACAGGAACAGAATCACAGAAATGGTGATCACATGGAGGGTTATCAGAGGTGAGGGAGTGGGGGAGAATGGGGGAAAAGGTACACGGAATTAGAAGCATAAATGGTAGGTGCAAAATAGACAGGGGGAGGTTAAGAATACTATAGGAAAGGGAGAAGCCGGAGAACTTACATGTACAACCCATGGACATGAACTAAGTGGGGGAATGCTGGTGGGAGGAGGGGTACAGGGTGGAAGAGAATAAAGGGGAGAAAAGAATGGGACGTCTGTAAGAGCATAATCAATAAAATATATTAAGACCTGAAAAAAAAGTATTACCAAGAGTAAAGGCTGTCATTTCTTAATCATAAAAAAATTCATCAAAAGGATATAATTCTAAGTGTTTCTGTATCTAATAACTAAGCTTTGAAATTCACAAAACAAGCACTGATAGAACTGCGATGAGAAATAGACAAATCTACAATTGTAGCCAGGGATTTCAATGTCCCTCTCTTATTAGTTGATAGAACAACCCAGAAAGATTATAGAAAACTTAAAAAATACTATCAACCAACTTGACCTGACATTTATCAAAAACACTCAACCCAGTAAGAGCAGAAAATACGTTCCTTTTTTTCAAGTGCACAAAGCACACTTAAGATAAAACATATGTGGGCCATAATACAAGTCTAAATAAAAAATTTAAAGGAATTCCAGTCATACAAAGTGCATTCTCTGACCACAATAAAATTAAACTAGAAAACAGTAACAGAAAGAGGTCTGGAAAATCCCCCAAACATTTGGAAATTAAATATAACAGTTCTAAATAACCTATGAGTAAAAGAAAAAAAAAAACACAAAGGAAATTAGAACGTATTTCAATAGCCTGAACACACAGTACGCCAAAATTTGTCTCAAATGAAAAACCTCACTTTTCACTTTACAAAACTAGAAAAAGAATAGGACTCAAGTAAACAGAAGAAAGGAATAATAGAATTCAGAGAAGAAGGTAATAAATAGAAACCACAAAATAGAGAAGATCAATGAAACCAAAAACTGGTACTTTGAGAAGATAAAATATTTAGATAAGCCTTTAGTCAGATCAATGAGGAAAAAGAAGAGAAGATCCAAATGCACAATATCAGGAATGAGACGGGTGGCATCATTATACTTCTACAGATGTTAAAAGGAAGAGTAAAAAATTCTATGAACAACTTTGCTATAACAAATTCCTTGAAAACTATAGCTCACTCAAGAAGAAAAAATAAGCCTGAGTAACCCTACATAATCAGGGAAATTGGATTTGTAGTTAAAACACACACACAAAAGAACCTCAGACCCACATGGCTTAACTGGTAAATTCTACCAAATATTTAAAGAGGATATAAATTCTATACAAACTCTACAAAGGCATGATTAAGAGAAGAAAATTATATAAAATTAATGTTTCTCACTAAAACAGATAAAAAAATTCTTAACATCTGGCTGGAGTAGCTCAGTGGATTGAGTATCCGCTTGCAAACCAAGGGGTTGCTGGTTCGATTCCCCAGTCAGTGCACATGCCTGGGTCGCAGGCCAGGTCCCCAGTAGGGGGTGTGCAAAAGGCAACCACACATTGATATTTCTCTCTCTCTCTTTCACCCCTCCCCCTCTGTCTAAAAATAAAATAAATGAAATCTTTAAAAAAATTCTTAACAAATTTTTAGAAAATCAATTCTAACAATATATAAAAAGAATAATCATCAAATTATCCCATAATGGAAGGTTTGGTTTGGCATATGAAAATCAATTGATGTAATTTACCATATTAATAAACTAGAAAAGAAAAACCACATGATCATCTCAAAAAGTGTAGAAGAAGTATTGCATACAAATCTTTATATGTACATATGCTTTCATTTTTCTTGGGTGGATTTCTAGGAGAGCAATAGCTGGAATGTAACTCTGCCCCCAAAGATTACCCTAACAGGTAACTTTTAATTGGGGACTCTCTATCTGCCTGGTTGAGACTTTCTCAATTATCTGTAGTCTGAGGCTCTTCCTACCTAGTCCTTCCTTCCCTGTCTTCCTTCACAAGTGTCAGACTTGGATCACATTCCAAAAGCTCTCCCTGCCTACTCCTGGCTCCCCTCCATTTATAGTTCACAGTGCCTGTCTCAATAAATCTTGCACGTCTGAACTTATCTTGACATCAGCTTCCTGGAGGATCCACAATGACATAGGGAGCAAAAGATAATTTAGTTAATTGAGGAAAGAATCAGCTACTTATTTAAATGGGACCTGAGGCCTGGTCAGGTGGCTCAGTTGCTTGGAGCATCCTCCTGCACACCAAAAGGTTGCTGGTTCAATTCCAGCCAGGGCACACACCTAGGTTGTGGGTATAGGACACGTGTGCAGCAACCAGTTGATGTTTCTCACGTTGATGTCTATCTCTCTCTCTCCCTCTCTTCTTCCCTTCCTTCCTAACCCCTCCTCTCTAAACTTGATAAGCAGTCCTTGGGTGAGGACTAAAACATAATAATACAATTTTAAAAAGCCCTGGTTGGTGTGGCTCAGTGGATTAAGCACTGGTCTGCAAACCAGGGGGGTTGCCGGTTCAATTTCCGGTCAGGGCACATGCCTGAGGTGCTGGCCAGGTGCCCAGTGGGGGCTGCTCAACAGGTGGCCATACATTGATGTTCCTCTTCCTCTCCTTCTCCCTCACTTCCCCTCTCTAAAAATAAATAAATAAAATCTTTAAAAAAAAAAATACATGGGCCCTGATTCCACATTCTTCATGCCCAATATGATGTTTCAAGCTGCATTATAGTTGGCTTCTCTAGACAGGGAGTTGGATGCCACAGAACCCAAACATGAGAAAAGAGATACCCCCCACCAAAAAAAATTTAGTTTCAGTATACAATGGGCTTTTTTAGCTATTTCACTTGAACACTCATACATCTGCCTCAGGAAACAGAGCTAACTCTAAGTAAATCACCATCTTTTTTCCTTGTATTTTCTTGAACTGAGAAATAACTCTGAGATCTGGCGAGCATTGAAGGTATTTAAAATATCCTAAAGAACAAATGTGTTATCAGCCCAAGGTTTCTTCATTCTCATCACCAAGGAAAACCTCAACCCAAGGGAAGATGTTATGCCAACTTGTGACAGAAAACACTCATTTATATAGGATTTTGTTTATATTTTTAAAGTTTATATTTTGCTTATTTCTACCATCATTGTTTTAAAGGGATAGTCTCATGAAATATGCCAAAGTTTCTAAATTATTGAAACAAATCTAAAATGTATAAAGCCTACAATGACCAGTGGTTTTACTTTAGAACCTCAAGAATCATGTTGCCTTGCCCTGGCTGGTAGAGCTCAGTGGATTGAGCCTCAGCCTGCGAACCAAGGGGTCGCCAGTTCGATTCCCCAGTCAGGGCACATGCCTGGGATGTGGGCCAGGTCCCCAGTACAGGGCATGAGAGGCAACCACGCATTGATGTTTCTCTCCCTCTCTTTTTCCCTCCCTTCCCCTCTGTCTAAAAATAAATAAAATCTTAAAAAAAAAAAAGGAATCATGTTGCCTTGTTTTCTGTGGCTAATATGACTAAACCAATCCTCCATAACCTCCCTCCTGGACAAAAACTCTCTTCAACGATAAGACCAAAATATTCCTCAGCAAATTTTCAAGGGAAAGACCTTCTTAAATCTGACATTTGACCTTATAGCTTCACACTATAAATAGTTCTGAGGGATGAAGGTGACACCTTTACCCAAAAACTATATCAGGACATTCCTTTTAGAGAGGCATAAATTTGTCTGTCCTTAGTTTTATCTTCTTACAAAGTTCCCTTGTCCAGTTAAGTAATTCCTCTCTTGCTCTGTTAACACCCTTCAGATATTTGGGAATCTCTCTCTCTTTCTCTCCTGGATCTTATCGTTGCCAGAATTCAGTCAAGCCTACATGCTTAAAAATCTTTAACTGGTCTTCATAAATTCATCTATTTATCCCTTTCAGCACTACAGTTGCTCTCAGAGCTCACCACCTCCTGTTTCTATCATGCTGACACTGTGCTAAATGTAATACTCCCAGTGGGCTCTTGCCAACTCCCTATGCTATGGCACAATTCTTCTTTGTTCGCTGCCTAGAATAGCACTGGCTTTCCTTTGACTGCCAGATCACATTTCAAGCCCAAACCAAGTTTGTTATCTGCCATTACTGTCAAGTCTCACTTGCCCTCTGGGGTTTCATCCCCCTTGCCTGCCACCCCTGCCACCCCTCCCACTCTCCACCCCGTCAGATTGCTTGTATTTCCTCTTCAGCCTCTGGAACAAGAACAGAATTGTGCTCTAATGCTAATTCCCCAGACAAATGAATATTGTTCATATTTTGGCCTGATATTAGTACTAGAAATTGCTTATTGACAACTTCTATAGTCAGTTTTTTCCCTCCGTTGGATTCCTACCTAAGATCTTTCTTTGTTAAATCTTCAGTCAAACCTATATCCTCCTTCTAATAACTATTTTCGATAAAACAATAGGTTGTATACTCTCCATAGTTCCTGTAGTTCAATAAACTTTTACTAAGCACCCACTAGTTGCAGGTGTTGTGGATAAAAATGAATATACTGATTATCATGTATATAATGAGCACAGGTTAAAGAAATATAAAAAGAAGAAATATATAAAGAAATATAAAAACACTGGAAGATACATGACCAGTGTTTCAAAGGAATAACTCAACATTAAGTGTAGAGAAGATAATGGAAGGAGTAGGGGACAGAGGCAACAAAATCAGTCAGGTGTCAGCTGCAATAGTCCAGGTGAGATGTAAGGACTTTAAATTTGAAATTCTTCAGGAGGAAAACAATCCAGATGGCTACTTTCAAGCTTTCACTTACTGAGCATTAACTATGTGGAAGGTCCGTATAATATGCTTTCCATATTTTATCTCATTTAATGGCTACCATAACCCTGTCAGGTAGATACTAGAATCTTAAATCTAACATATGAGGAACCTGAGGCTCAAATTAAAGCTCAAAAATACAACAAATAAACCAACCACCAAAAGGAGTCAAATTTCTTAAAATGTCCTCTGTACTGTCACTGTGGGTTTTAGAACACTGGAATATATACTCTTAAATCCAGTCACAGAGAGCCTCATTTTCTCTATTTCAGTTCATTTACTCAGCAAATGCAAACTAGTACCTAGAAAGTACAAGCACTGTACATAAATCGCCATGAGTTTACAATTTGGTGGAAGAGAGATATGGCAATCACACAATTAAATCTGCAACTAGAAACTAATAAAGAATTTACAAAAAGAAAAAGTACAGGGTATTGTGAGAAAGCATATAAGAGAAGAACTTAATTTAGGCTTGAGGAAAGGAGATATAAGAGACGGTCTCTTGAGAAAGTGACATTTGAGACCTGAAGGTAGGATGAGTAGGAAGGATGACCTGAAGGTGAGCTGTTCTCTACCTCTTTCTGTGCTGAACCTGCTATCTCTAATCACTTCATCTCATTTGTTGAAAATCCTCACAACTAGTTCATGGCTCTGGGCCTTCAAAGTTCACAGGCATGACATAGCTAATCAAATGCTTGATCTTAATTCCTTTTTACCTTCTCCAATGACCTTGCCCTGGCAACCTTGTCAGTAACTATAACTGCCACACTTTTGGAATCCAAAATTTAAATACCATATTTCATCAAATCTAAGATGCCATTAATTGGAAGATTCACCACTATTTCATATACCAATGAGAAAAAAGTGTTACCAATTAAACTGACATCTCACCTTCAGAGATGCTCAAATGGAAAAAAAAATTCCTATACTCAACAAATTATGGTATCTTTAACTGATGACAATTACTAATCCTTTTATCAGTCTCCCACTCTTTTTTTTCCATTATACCTACTCTTTGGTCTCAACTATACAGAAACTTGACCCTTTTATACTATCCCAATCTGTTAGCTCTGCCTGTTAGCAAAAAATGAGATTGGAGTTTAGACACATGAATTTAGAGAAGCAGAACTTCTGTAACTTCATGACACCCTTGCACAGGCATAGCCAGAAACAAAGGAGGCAGATTACAGGAGTATTTGTAACTATCAGTATTTGTAATTTAATGCTTTAAAATACTTATCTCCCAAAATGTAACAGACTGATGACCGTAGAATATCACTGAACTTGTCTGTAACGATCCACACCAGCCTGTCCATATCATGCAGCCCACGTGACCCAGCATCAATACCACATGTCCTTTGCTGCAGAGAATTATTCTTCATTGTAATAATGGTTTATTTTTTAAAATCACTTTAGATTGCCCTGACTGGTGCAGCTCAGTGGGTTGAGCAATGTCCCATAGATCCAAACCAAAGGTCACCGATTCAATTCCCAACAAGGACATATGCCTGGGTTGCAGGCCAGGTCCCCAGTTGGGGGCCTGTAAGAGGCAACCAGTTGATGTTTCTCACACTGGTGTTTCTCTTTCTCTCTTTCCCCCTCTCTTCCTATCTCTCTAAAAATAAATAAATAAAATCTTTTAAAACCACTTTAGACTGATTCCATTATCTGAATGTTTCTGGTTTTTAAACTCACATAAATCTTTTCCTACATATATAATTATGCACTAAAACATCCTTTTAAAAATCATTCTGGTGTTTTTTCTTTTAAACTATCTAAACAGTAGAAATACAATAAAATCAGAACAGATCAGAATTCATTTGTGTGAATAAAGAATCACCTCCTATAAATACAAAGTCGAGTGCTTCTACACTACGTGGCTGGCGGTGAACACGTACACCACTCTCCTGACAAGTCATAAAAGCATGGAAGTTCTCCTAAAGTTGGGTTGTTCTCTTCTATACTATCACCTCCATTGGATATAAGAACTTATTAGTGGATTTTTAAAGTGTTTCTAAAAATAAAGAAGGGGTCAGCTATCTATGGCCTGCAGACCAAATTTGGCATGCTGCCTATTTTTGTGTAGTCCACCAACTGTAAAAATGGTTTCTACATTTTTAAATGGTTAAAAAAACTTAAAAATAATAATACATTATGGCACATAGAAATTACAAGGAATTCAAATTTCAGGTTCCATAAATAAAGTTTTATCAGAACAGAGCCACACTCATTTGTTTACATATTGTCTATGGCTACCTTTATGCTTCAACAGCAGAGCTGAGTAGTTACAACGAGACCATGTGGCCTGCAAAGACTAAAATACTTATTATCTAACACTTAACAGAAAAGTTTGCTGACCTGTGACCCCCCTCGAAAAATACTTATTTTATTGTATAATTCAGTGGTGTAGTGACAATTATTTCCAAATGGGCACAAGAGCTTGAACCAAGAGCAATTTAGAAAATGATGACCTCGAGTCAATAAGAATTAACAAAGCTTAAATGGTTTAATAAGTAAATTTGTCTTAATTCAATTGATATAATGACAGATATTGAACATCATACTGCAAATATGTCACTTTATAATGGTTCATCTCTTTTTGTTATTATAAGCCCTTACCCTTCATCTCTTCAATTATTCCCCAATCTTTAGTAAGAACTCTCCAAAACTCTAGAAATTTTAGGAAAGCTACAGAAAGGTATAGCCTTCAGTCACTGCAACTACCTAGATACCTTCCATAGCTGCCATATTTCCATGTTTCCGGAAAACAAAAAACAAAAAAGCAAGTGTCCTCATGAAATGTTAAGTGAACTGTGGCCAGTAGGTGGAGATAGTTTCTAACCATACTGGAGAAACACAATTTGATTGCAGGTTGTAGTGGAAATTTAAACTACCTTGAAATATTTAGTTAACTAGATAGGACAAAGTGATTTTTTTCCTACTTCAACAGTAAAACCAGGCTACCTCATATTTCCTAAATCAGATTTCACTGAGGGATCAAAACTAGAAAGGCTGGTCGTTGAACACTCCATTCCCTATAGGACACAAACTTACATACTTTTATTGGATGAATAAATCAAGGTTTTTCTTCTCCTGCTAATAGAAAAGGAACATTTTCCGATCATTTTGCTCTCAGCAAGGTCAGCATCTTTCCTCTCAAATCAAACCTCAGGCCTTCTTCTCTACTACTCTCTAGCTACTTGATTCTATAAACTGGGAGTTAAGTGACTACTCAGCAAGTGATTTTGATAACAACAAAAATTTTTTTATATACTGCCAATGAAAGGAACAGAACTGTGCTTCTAATTTCTGGGCCCGGGGATATAAAGCAATTTCTAGCAGTACGCAGGAGGAAGGAGGCAGTTTCTATTAGGCCTCAGGCAAAATAATTCAAAACCTCCTATCTCAACTCCTGACACTTCTGCCACCCAAGCACTCAGTGCTCTGGAGCTGTTCACTAGCTTTCCAAAGCTCCCAACTGGAGCTTTTCCTTGGGGTTGGGCTGTCCTACACTTTTTCAGTAACTCTTAGTTTCAGTAATGTGCACAAGTCAGCCAGGTGTTAAGATGACGCTTATTTCAAAGTAAAGCACACTAGGTGCAAAGGACTCAGAGGCAAACCCTACCACCAACACTATCCAGGGGATATATGCAGCACAAAGAATTTCTAATTGCATAAAAGAAAAGTAGTATCTTCCAGAAGCTCCTTCTCTTTAGAACAGCCTCCTCTCTACAATCCTTTCCTGTCACATCCCCAACCACCCTACTTACAGTAACACATTGTGCTAGGGACACAATATACACACACTCATGCACATGGTCTTAACAAGTTGGCTGCCTGCTTCAAAAAGATGGACGTTATCTTACACCAAATCTTAGAAAGAACATAAACTACTCACCAAACGAAAAATACTAATTTAGCAAGCTGAGTTTAATATAAAAATACATATTCACTACTTCTATTTTTTTAATTAGTCAATTTATTTATTTTTAGAGAGAGGGAAAGGAAGGGAGAGAGGGAGAAAAACATCCATGTGAGAGAGAAATATCCATAGGTTGCCTTCTGCACGTACCCCAACTGGGACCGATTTGGCATTGTTTTTACAAGGCTGTTTTCAGAAACCATTCTTTTGAGTATTGTTCTAAACCACTTAGGTTTAGCAAAACCAGAAGCCTCTGAAAATTTTATTTCCAGTTATGTGAAATATAGGTGTAAGCATCCCGGCCTTTCCACTTTAACAATCCCTAGGCATACACTCTCTATTACTTGCATTGCTCACCTCAGAGAGCCAAGTATTTAAATCCAATGAAAGCCAACATGGCACCAGAAAATAATTTTATATTTCCCCCCCAGATGTTTCTGATCTTTTGAGAAAGTACTTAATTGGAAGGGAGGTCTGTAGCTGATAGCATTTTAAGGGTACAATAGTCCTTCATTGGCTCCCTTTAGGTAGCCTCTCCTCTATTGCTATTATTTCCTTGATTTTCTACTTTCAACCAAATATGTTTTGAGTAATCCTAAATGATTCCCCCCCAAATGAAGCTCTTATAACCCTATTTCCAAGTTTCAAATCAGTTTCTTTAAATAACACATACTGAAAGGGGTAAGACTAAAGCAGCAGAGCCAAGAGGTTGCCTTAATGTACTAAGATTTCAGAATCTAAAGTCTGCCGTATATTCATCCTAAATCAATTCAGCAAATAAAAATGACATTATGAACGTAGGGAGCCTTTAGAAAGAGAGACTAATCTATTTTTGTCCTGACTTTGGCCAAAATATTTAAACCAGTGGCTTTGTGCATATAATGTATGAACTCCAAACAATGCCAGCAACTGCTGGGAGAATAAAGGATTGAACAAAATCTTTCTTGTTAGAGACAATTTGAGTTCCACCAGGATACCAGGTAACGCTCCAGGGATGCCTGTAGACAGAGTCTCATTTCAAGTTGTTTCTCTGGCCATTGTCTTTACCTTAAGACAGTAATTAGGCATAATTCTATAATTGTTTTTACTAAACATTCATACAGTTATTTATTGTGTGCCTCCTATGAATTGAGTGTAATAGTTGCAGTTTCCTGTTCTCAACCTAGGAACATACTCACTCATATGTAACATTTTTAAAGCTGCTGCTCTGGCCCTGACTGGTGCGACTCAGTGGGTTGGGCGTCGTCCCTCAGACCAAAGGTCACCGGTTCGATTCCAGATCCAGGTACATGCCTGAGTTGAGAGCCCGGTCCATGGTCAGGGAGCATGTGAGAGGCAACCGATCCATGTTTCTCTCGCACATCGATGTTTCTCGCCCTCTCCTCCCTCCCTTCAAGTCTCTCTAAAAATAAATAAAATCTTTTTTTTTTAAATAAAAAATAAAGCTGCTGCTCTGCAATGCACATCCCTCATAAAACCCCAATCACAATAAATTTAGTTAAATCCTTTAAAACCAGATTACTCTGGCTTCACAGAACAAGTCTGGCTGCTCAGCTTCAATTCCCTGGAGAGAAGAGAGAAGCTCTGCTCTATTATGAAGCCAGCTTGCCCAATCAAATTCCTTTTCAGAGAAAGAGGTCAAGGAGAATAACTGCTGTGCCATTTTTCAATTCTTCCTTCCATGAAATGACTGTGATTGACAGATGTTATTTCTTTGAGTTCCAATGGCCTACTGCCAACATCAACATTGTTCCTTAGTTAAAAGAATGGTACCAATCCACCAAGCTACAAGACTCTCTGTATTCCTAATACCTAACACTTTGCATTTGTAAAGTTTTATAATTTCTGAGGCTTACACACACACACACACACACACACATTTTCCTTTCCTCTCAACACCCCACTGGGAAGGTAGAACAGATATCCTCATTTTACACACTGGGAAGCAGCAACAAAGGCAATATACATCACTTGTCCAAGATGCATATGCACATGTTATGTTAGCTCATAGTCCTGATTTCCTTACATATCTTTGCAATCTCCTTAGTATGTTTACTAATCCTACCCCAACTTATTGAAATATTTACTAACAGAAGACAAGCATGTTCAAATGGTGCAGTGGTACAGTAGAAAGAGTGATATTTGGAGACTGAGACGAGTTCAAATGAGTCTTGCCATTGTTGATCTTAAACAAATAGACAGCCAGATATTTATTTCTCCAGCAAAATAGGTTTATTTGGGAACAAAATTCCAATTTGGGACCTGCGGTCTAACGGTGAACCATACGCAAGTCCAGAGAAACAAAGGCGGGGAATGCTCTTTTATGGATTTGGGAGAGGTTGTTATAAATGAGTCCATTGGAAGAAACTGAAAAGTTCAAAGTATAATGACTTTTCACAGGCTGTGTTATGGCTGTCTCCCATTGGCTGAGCTGTTGTTGGGCAAGGAGGATCTTCCTCCTGCTCAGGTAATAAAGTAGTATTACTTCCCATGGGAGATGCAAAGTGTATCTCTTACTGTCGGGGTTAATAGTGTGCACTGAGTGACAAATGCATGAAAGTTTTGTATCCTCCAGACTTTTTTTTTTAATCCCCACCCAAGGTGAGGACGTTTTTTCATTGCTTTTAGAGAGAGAACACTGACATCAAATGGTTGCCTCCCTATGCTCCTTGATGGGGGATCAAGCCTGCAACCTAGTTATGTGCCCTGACCAGGAATCAAACCTCCAAACTTTTGGTGTATGGGACAATGCTCCACCCAACTGAGCTACATTGGACAGAGCCTTCCAGACTTCATTTTAAATGAAGTTTGTGTTTTAATTTTCACACCATTTAAGGTGACTTAGGGTAAATTGATAACTGAAGTCACTTTCTTTATCTGTAAAATTCCACCTACTTCTCACAGATTTGTAAGAATTAAATGAGTTAACACATTAAATGTCTGATACCTAAAAGGCACCCAAATGTTATTTCCCTTCCCTGGAACAGTCCTAAATAGATCACCTGCCTCTTGAGAAAGTCTAACTCATCTGGTTTCAGCAACCCCTAAAAAAGAAGGGATGAAGATTAGGGAAATTTGGTGTTTTAACATTTTCCTGGCACTTCTTAGACATGTTGGGGTTTTGGGCTGTTAAGTCTAAGGAGCAGCTTTTAGAGATGTACTCAAACCAATTAAGGAAAAAACAGGAAAAGCAAATGTGTCTAAATAAATAATATTTATCACGGGCACACAAAGTAACTGTTCTACCAACTAAACATATATTTGAAAGCCAGATAAAATAAATACACCATTCACTCTCCCAATAAAGAAGAGCTCAATTGATGTTACTTTCCCTATAAAATAACTGGTTAGATCCACACAAAGAGAAATAATATGAATGTTAATCTAAACAATCCTCTTTACTACTACCAAAAATCCAAATGGGATAAAGCACTTTGAACAGCCAATAAATGAATAACTATGTTAACTGTGAAATAAATTCCTAAAAGTGAACTAAAAATTAATTTCTTAGCTTAGAACAAATCACATCTGAGTCTTATTCTCAATACCATGTATAAATATGTACTAAACCAACTTTTTTTCTGGGATTATACTATGTTTTAATAAGTAGTTAAGAGACAAATACTAGAAATATTTGAATGATCCAACATGTTAAGCCCCTGACCTGTAAGAATTTAATCTGTTCCTGCTGTTTTTATTGTTTTTCTGTTTGAAAAAAGTTGTATGTGTGTGTTGGGTTCCCTCAGATAAGTTTTATTCTGTAGTTATAATCAATCCATGGCTTCCACTAGAACATATTCAAGACCATATCCAGACACTGGTATTAATTGAAGAGGGGCATACATATATTTGCATAAAACTTATATTTGCTGCAAGAGTATTTTTTACCTCTCAGTCTTGGGAAATAAGCATGATATTAATTATAATAAATTTAGCAGTTATTTCCTGGTTTCCTTTTTTAGGAAGTCCTTTCCTCACTGTTAAACCTGAGCTTCCCAAAACAAGTTTTAAAGATGAAAAAATTTATTCCTAATTTATATAAGTACATTTTTATGGATATATTAGATTAAAAGTATTCCGTATTAATGTTACTTTCTTTCTCAGACAGTAGTCCCCCCTTATCTGTGAGGGATACATTCCAAGACCCCCAGTGCGTTCCTGATACATCAGAGAGTAATGAGCCTATTTATACTATGTTTTTGCGCCTTTACATACAGATACTTTACAGCTTCTCTGGGGCATATCCAAATTGCCAGTATCATGACTCTTGAGCTTTAGAGTCATTATTAAGTTTAAAATAAAGGTTACTTGAATATGAGCAGTGTGACACTGTGACAGTCAATCTGATAACTGAGATGTCTACTAAGTGACTGACAGAAGGGTAGGATCTCAAGTGTGAATATGCTGGAGAGCGGGAAGATACATGTCCCAGGTGGGATGCCGTAGGATGGCTTGAAATTTCATCATACTACTCAGCACAGCACACAATTTAAAATTAAGAACTATTTCTGGAACTTTTCATTTAATATCCCCATTTAATATTGACCTCAGGTAACTAAAACCATGGAAAGCAAAGCTGCAGATAAGGGGGGGCGGGGGGGCTACTGTATTATACTGAATTTTACTAAGTGTGAGAGAAAGGAGTGACACAAAGCCAGTCAGCAAGGAATTTTGCACAACCAGCAGACTCTATTATACATGCTATACAGCCTCACCTGTGACGATTACTGATTAATGTATTGGTTGTGAGTTATTTTCTTTGTCGTGTATAAATTCATAATAATGAAGAAAGCAGGGAGAGATGAAGAAAATAGGACTGCTTCTTCAAGTCTCATGTATGAGAATGCTATGAACATGCTAGTAACCACAAAAAAAGTTATAATAACCTTATCAAAGGAAGTGATGGCAAACAACTGTTACAAGCACTGTCTCTGCTATAGATGTTTAACACTTGCAAATTATATGAATTGTGTTTTTTACAATATGACAGATGATAATAACTTATTCTTGCCCTAACTGGTGTGGCTCAGTTCATGGGGCATTATGCCGCAAAGCAAAAGGTCACTTTGATTCCCGGTCAGGGCACAAGCCTGGATTGCAGGCTGGGGAGCGTACAGGAGGCAACCAATCAATGTTTCTCTCCCTTTTTTCTCTCTCCCTTCCCCCTCTCTAAAAAGAAATAAATAAAATCTTTTTTTTTTTTTAAAGAACTTATTCATATAGTATGTAGGGCCTTAATATTTACCTAAGGGGAAAAATTAAGATTCGTTTTTCTGGAAATAAGCTTTCATTAAAATAAAAAACATGTTTTGACCTGGCTGGTGTGACTCAGTGGACTGAGTGTAGGCCCGTAAACCAAAGGTCACCAGTTCCATTCCTAGTCAGGGCACATGCCTGGGTTGCGGGCTGGGTCCCCAAGTCAGGGCATGTGAGAGGCAACCAGACATTGATGTTTCTTTCCCTCTTTCTCCTTCCCTTCCCCTCTCTCTAAAATAAATAAATAAAATTAAAAAATATATATATATATAAAAAATAGGAGATAATAATAATCCTACTTATGTAATAAGGTTATGGCAAGAATAAATATTGTGTGTGTGTGTGTAAAGTTAAAGGAGTTCATCATCACCAAGCCCTTATTATATGAAATGTTAGACTTATCTAAGAAAAAGAAGATCAAAACTATGAACAGTAAATGACAACAAACTCACAACTATCAACAATTGAACCTAAAAACCAAAACAAACTAAGCAAACAACTAAAACAGGAACAGAATCACAGAAATGGAGATCACATGGAGGGTTATCAGCCTGGAGGGGTGGAGGGAGAATGGGGGAAAAAGTACAGGGAATGACAAGCATAAATGGTAGGTACAAAATAGACAGGGGCAACTTAAGAATAGTAGAGGAAAGGGAGAAGCCAGAGAACTTGTATGTACGACCCATGGACATGAACTAAGGGGTGGGGGGGTGCTGATGGGAAAGGGGGTGCAGGGTGGAGGGGAATAAAGGGAAAGAAAAAAAAAGAATAAATGTTTTGTGTGTGTGTATTCCATATAAAAGTGCTCAGAACAGTGCCCAGTATATTGTAGTTAGTTAGTTTTGCTTTATTTTTCTGAAAAATTTTGGGGGGGCTTATAAAATAAATGGATAAACTCATGAGGTACATGTATGTGATGATGTGAATGTTTGCTGCCAATTATAGTAAAGGAGAAAGAATGGGCATGGGGTGTGCTGCTGGGGAGGGTACTTTTTAATGTTATTTATCTTATAGCAAGAGAAGTTAAAACAAAGATTCTGATTTGTTCCTTTAAACAAAAATATAATGAACAGATTCACTGGAAACAATGGAGTAACAACCCTACGTCTGTCAACAAATAGCAATTAAGTAACACTCACTTTTTAAAACATACCCTTTTCTTTCACATTCACCCAGGATATGTTTTCACTGTTATAGTAAACATTTTTCAGCTCAAGCAGGGAAGCCATATTTGACACTGTTCCTCTGTCATGTCTCTAAAATGAACTCATGTTTTAAAATGCTGCTCAGACTATTCACTCATTCATTCATTTGACAAACATTTATTGAAAGCCATGCACTAGGTGCCAGGAACACAAAGATACTAAGACATGCCCTCATCTTCAAGCTTAGTTTGTTAGAAGAAAAGAACATGTAAAATTATCAGAAAAGAAATGTGCAATTAACAGCAGCAATGAACTGAAACATTTTTATATATTTAAATCTAGGACTTCGTAATGACACCAAAAACAAAACAAAAACCCTAGTAGATCACCCTTGGAGAATAACAGTGAATCCAATTCACTATTTTGAAAATTGGGCCCTGGCCAGGTAGCTCA
Organism: Mormoops blainvillei; assembly: GCA_004026545.1. Classification (NCBI taxonomy): domain Eukaryota; kingdom Metazoa; phylum Chordata; class Mammalia; order Chiroptera; family Mormoopidae; genus Mormoops; species Mormoops blainvillei. Next base: position 139,567 of record PVJD01000479.1, read on the forward strand.
GTTGGTTAGAGCAACGTCTTGATACACCAAGGTTGTGGGTTTGATTCCCCATCAGGACACATATGAGAATCAACCAATGAATTCATAAATAAGTGGAACGACAAATCAATGTTTCTCCCCTCCAAAATCAATAAAGTATTTTTTAAAAAGAAAGAGAACTGGTAAATAAAAGTAAAGAATCAAGCATTCATCCTGACTTTCCTGTTGGAACCATACCACTGGGTAATCAAGTAGTAGGTAAGAGGAAGTTTCCCTTCATGGAAGTACTCTATCTAATAAAGAATGACAGACTGTAATATCACCACTGTGCAGCTCTTCATGATTTAATGAAACTAAGTAAAGATCATCAATAGCTACTGACATCACAAAAAGAGAGTTAGGTATTATGCAACTCCTGATGGAAGTACTTACCACTCACGAAGAAGTTTGAGCAAACTCTAAGTACCAATTTAAAGGAAATGCAGAGGAAAAAGGAACATGTTAAAAGACACCGCAGAGGTGCAATCAGCAAAATTCAGACTCATAAAAACTCTTCAAGACAAAAAGACTCAGTTTTCTACAACAAAAAAATACAAAAGAAAAAAAGAGAGAAAAGGAGATGGAGAATCTTTTTTTTTTAAAGATTTTATTTACTTACTTTTAGAGAAAGGGGAAGGGAGGGAGAAGAGGGGGAAAGAAACACTGATGTGTGAGGTTGCCTCTTGCACACTCCCAGCCAGGGACCTGACCCGCAACCCAGGCATGTGCCCTGACTGGGAATCAAACTTGCGACCTTTTGGTTTGCAAGCCAGTGCTCAGTCCACTGAGCTGCACCAGCCAGGGCGAGAATCTTAAGAGATGAATCAACCATCTACACTGAACAGCATCCCAATTCCAACACACTGAAAAATATATATATGTATGAATGACATAATCAGAGAAATGCAAACACTCACTGGGCTTTTGATGGTATCAAAGAATTACCATTACATTTTTTAGTGTGATAATGGAATTGTGATTATTTACTTAAAGCGCTAATCTTCTGACATATACACAGATATATTATAGATGAAATTACAGAATGTCTAGAATTTGCATCCAATAATCTGGGGGCATCAGTGAAGCAGGCAGGGGTATACATGAAACATTTGGCCATGTATTACCAACTGCTGAAGCTGGGTGATGGGGTACATGTTTAACATTTTCTATTATAAAAAACATTAAAAGATACAGTAAAGATCAAAATGATCTTTTCATCATTTTGAGAAAGAAAAAGATTGTAAAGCACTTAGCCTGTACATCACAAATACTAGTTATAATTATTATAAAGTTTAAGGATTAGATTAGATGAACTGTCAGGTACTGTTCCAATCTGAAAGTCTAAAATTAAAATTCTATGACTAGATTATTTTAGAGGGCATTTTTATCTCTAAAATTCTTTTTCTTTTTTAACCCTCACCCAAGAATATGTTTTGTTTTGTTTTAGAGAGAGAGGAAAGGAGGGAAGAAAGAGAGGGAGAGAAAGAGAGAGGGAAAGAGAAACATCAATGTGAGAGACAAACACCAATGGGTTGCCTCTCATATGTGCCCAAACCATGGATTGAACACATAACCTAGGTATGTGCCCTGACTGAGGGTTGAACCCGCAACCCTCTGCTGTATAGGACGACACTCTAACCAGCTGAGCCACCTGGCCAGGGCTATCTCTAAAATCCTTTGATACTTCTGCAGGGATCTGGTTCAATTTTCTTCTCCCATTGGTTAACAAAACACTATAAAAACACTGAGCAACTACTTTTAAAAAGCACATGAACTGGGATTGACTCCCAGTTCAATGCTTGGAGGCTTCAACTATACTGCCCACTTCAATTCTGGAGTCTGGGTGTTATACTGCTTAATTACTAAGTTAAACAACCAGTACAGATGGTTGATCGTACACGTGGTGATACCTCTTGTGTTTCTTTTTTCCCCACACATAAACGGTATGGAAACAGTGGTCCAGAAACCTCTGGAGGTAATGCGATATTTTCAGGGAGTGCTAAAGATCAGAAGTATGTTCATGATAATACTAAGATGATATCTGCTTTTTTCACTACCATTATCTCATAAGCGTACAGTGATGGTTTCCAGGGATACACAGGGCAATGCACCAGAAAGAATGCAAAAGTAAATATGAAATCCAAGCTGTTTTTAATAAAGCCAGATATCAAAGAGATTTGCAAAAATATAAAACAACACTTTTCTTCCCAATAAATGTTTTCTTGTTTTATAAAATACAGTTATTTCTCATGAAAGCATTATTTATGTTAATTGGTAATGGGTTTATTATTTTCAAATAGAATATATTTTAAAAATATGTTTTAAATAAAAGTAACATGTTTATTATTTTTATCTTAATTAAATTTCAATTTTGTTTTAATTCCTAATACAGTAAATATTGATAGATATAAACCCACAGGTACCACAGCTCTTCAGGATACTCAAATTTTAAGAGTGTAAAGGATCCTGAAACCAAAAACTTTTAGAATGACTGCTCTAGAACACACATAATTCTGATTATGTCTATCATGATATCACCACACATTACCATTACATTTTATGTTCTATAACTCAGTTCTTTCATTTTTGTTGTGCTCTAAAACTGGTTTGATACACCTTGAATTTAGGTGGGAGGTGCGCAGGGGGTGTGGGGGGTGGTCCTTGTTGAAAGAAAAAGAGGGTTACTGTTTACAATTATAAAAACAATTTTAATCACATGGAGTCTACAAAGTCAGTAAGAACATTTCCCTTTGGAGAAAGGTTGGCAGTAAGTCCAAGGACCTAAGTTCATTCTTTTGAGATCTTTTTTTCCTTTTCATTAAGACTTGCTAATATTGGAAATTAAGAGTCCTGAATCCCAGTTCCCTGACACCATGGGGAAGACTTTGGCAACAATTTTTCCTGGTCAGGGCAGAAAAACTAGTCATCCCAGGACACAGAGAGCTATTCATTTCCTCCATCGGGAATCTCTGCCCAACTCTTCTAACAAAAACTTGAAGCTTAATTCAATTCAACAAACCTGGGTGAGCTCTTGGAAGGAATGACTCAAGGAGGCCACAGATGGGACAGAAAGAAAAGAATGCAGCCCTAAACATAGCTGATGCAAGCTTATAAATACATGTACTTACATTTATACATCAGGGAGGCTATATACATAAATACATCATGAAGGTCACATATGGTAGAGAAAGAAACGACTATAGCTCTAAACACCTGTGCAAGGAGTAAACACATAATTACAAACATAAATACAAATGCAAATGCCTACAGCTGGCTGCGCCATCCTCACTAACGCCTGAGCGGCACTGGGCCCTTTTGTATCATGTCTTCTAATCTTTTATATTTCAAGGCATTTTAACTAGATTTCACCTTTATAAAAATATTGTGGAAGAAATTTGAAATTTGTTCACCTTCCTAAGAGGAAGTTTATATTGGATCAGTTTATAACTCTATAAACTGATCCAATATAAACTGTACTATACTGTACTATTCCAGTTTGCCAAAAATAAAGTTCCACATACTAATGATCTGAATTTTGTATTTCTTGATAATACTTTCCTGCTTCGAAAAAACTTTATAATAATTTTCATTCTTGCTCCCTTTCAATTAATCAAGAGTTGCATATTGACACAGAAAAAGAGAAACCAAGAGTGAAAGTGACAAGCTAGACTCCTCTCCAAGGGGACCCATTCTGCCTCATCCCCAGAAAGGTAAGAATCTCATCGTCTCAGGATGCCTCCCGAACAGTTATTCCAAGCCTTTCTATGCCACCTAGAGGTTGAATTTTCCCATTCTTCACTCTTGTCAGGTGACTGTGTTTCCTCTCTGAGAAGACTGACAAACTCTTTTCATCTTAACTTCAGAATCACTCTCTACTCAAAAGTCAACCGCATCTCATATCTCTCATTCATTTATCACTTCCATCAATAGAATTTATGTCCTCATCACTTCCCTTAACCTATTCAGCTAAAGCAGTCTTCTTGCCTTAGGAAATCTTGAAAATAAATTATTTATAATAAAATAATACTCAAGTTAAATAATTCATTAACTAGGCTAGAGGACAGTGCTTCCTTTTTTGTTTTTTAATGCCTCCATTGTAGAAGGGTTTAAAAATATTAAAATGATTTTAATATTTGGATCTTCACTTTGTTTTTTAAAGCCTCAGGATATAAAATGTTCCTTTATTCTATTCCTGGGAGGTTTCTTTCCTGATGTCACAAGATCAAATCAGACCAGATTAGTAGACTGCTTATAAAATAAAAAATGACCACCTGATGTTATTTGGAAGCTATTATGAAACAAGATAGTGATATGGAGTTCAGGTCTCAGGGCGTGTAGTACAAGAAGTACTGCTCTATTCATACAATCACAGAACATAATAAAATCTCTTTGTTTTAAAGATACCCACTGAACTCTGCTAGAATTAAAGCAAAAGGAATTACCTAAAAAGCACCCAAAATACAAAATTTTAGTCTCCTGAAATGTTTGAGGAGAAGGTGGTAAAGTTTATTTCAAGTCTGGAAAATTCTAATAACTACTTTTGAAAAATATACCTGTTTGGTTTATGTATTTATCATGAAACCTTCTAAACATTAAAAAATAAAGAAAACAGGGACTTTCACTTCCAGCCAATATGGAGTAGCAGGCAAACAAATGAAGAAACAGCCAAAATATATGAAACAATGGTTTTGAGGACCCCGCTCAGCAGGCGATCAATGAAGGACAGTGATCCCTGAGAGACCAGAAACAAGTGAGGTGAGTTCTATGAAAGCCTCAGCTTATTGCCTTGAGGTCATTTCCAGGGCACGATTCAGGGAGGAGGAACCCAGGTAGAGCCCAATGGACCGTCTTAGCTGAGGAGATGAAGCTGAGAGTCAGGGGAGATCAAGACAGATAGAGTTTACGGGACAGAGTGCTGGAGAATAAAGAACTATATACATAGAAGACTCTGGAAATATGTGGTAGGTACCCCACCAGTACTAAGCAAAGTACTGATCAGTGATTGCATGTAAGGAGCCATTAAAAGGGTTAGAGGGAACACTAACTAGCACTTGAATAGAAGAGAGATAATGCCTATGCCTACCAACCAGCACGGAAAACCCTGTAATTTACAGAGCATGCATGGGTTAGTGTACTCAGAAAGGTCTTGGGGAATAATTAACCTAGATGGAAAACTGCTCTGGTTTCACCTAACAATCTTAAAAGCAAGACCAGAAAGGGTCAAACTGTATTGCTGACTTGACTGTGATACAAAATTTTAAAAAGAAAAAAAAAAAAAAAGACAGAAAGGAAAAGATCCAGAACCCAACAAGGTAAAATTCACAATGTTTGGAATCCAAGCAAATTTATGAGACAAACAAAGAAGCAGAAACATATGACCTACAAAGAAGAAAAAATAAATCAGCTGAAACACAGAACTGACATAAATGTTAGAATTAACAGACAAGGGCCTTAAAACAGTTGTATTTGTATTCTATTATTCAAAAAACTAAACAGAAACATGGAGGATATAAAGAAAGGCCTAAATCAAAGTTTTAGAGGGAGAAAATACAATGTCTGAGATAAAAAGTACACTGAATACAATTAACAACAGATTAAACAAAACAAGAGATGAGTGAGCCCTGGCCAGGTACTTAGTTGGTTAGAGCACCGTCCCACACACCAAATGGCTGCATATTCCATCTCCAGTCAGGGCACATACAAAAATCAACCAATAAAAGCATAAATAAGTGGAACAATAAATCCTTCTCTCTTTCCCCCTCTCTTTCCCCTCCTCCCCCTTCCTCTCTCTCTCATAAGCATGTCCTCAGTGAGGATTTAATTTTTTAAAAAATAACAAAAAAACCAAAAGCCCTGGCCAGTGTGTAGCTCAGTTGGTTGGAATGTCATTCCTTACACCAAGTGAGTTTGATGCCTGGTCAGGGCACATAACTAGGTTGCGGGTTTGATCCCTGGTAGGGGTGTGTATGAGAGGCAGTCGATCAATGTTTCTCTCTCTCTCTCTCTAGGATCAGTGAGTATATCCTTGGGTGAGGATTAAAAAAAACAATTCCATCTGTGCCTCTTTAATATTGGGTAGATTTTTACTTACAAATTCAATATATTTAATGATTATAGGTCCATTCAAGTTGGTATTCTTTCTTGTGTCAGTTTTGGTAAGTAAGCTTTATTTCTAATTTCTTTTATTTCTTCTTGGACCTATGAGTTACTTAGAAGTGTGTTTTTTAAATTTCCAGATATATAAGTTATTTTGGTCTTCTTTTGGTTTTATTTCACTCTAAATTGAAGAAAACATATTCTGCATAATATTCATTTATTGGTTTTGTTAAGATTTGCTTTATGAATTCAGTACATGTTCATTTTTTTTAAAAACTACTTAAAAATAAAAGTATATTCTCATCTACTAAGTTCAGGGCTCTGCAAAACCCAACCAAATCTAGCTTGTTGATCACTTGTTCAAATCTTCAAATTTTTTGTCTGATTTGACCATTACTTACAGAGAAAGATATGTTAAAATTTCCTGATTTTATAGATTTATCAAATTTTCCCTATAATTGTATTTATCTATTTTCTGTCTGTATTCTGTCTCTATATTTTGTATTCTATCTGTATTCTATCTATACACAGGGGTGGGCAAAACTAGGTTTACTACCATTTGGATTTTTTTTTTTGAGTTAATAAAGCTATTGTAATAACCATAACGTGCACATCTTTTTCCATACAAATAACTGTAAACCTACTTTTTTCCACCCCTGCATTTTGAGGCCATACTATTAGATGCATACTGATTTGGAATTATTATAGCATCTTCATTAATTATTTCCTTCATAACTTTTTGTGATAATTTTTAACTCTAATAATGATTTTTGCCTCAAGTTAATTTTGCCTATTACTTCTGCTATACCGGCTTTCTTTTACAATATGTTTTTTCATACCTTTAAATCACTTCGATTCCTTATGTTTTATTAGGAATGCCCCTTATAAACTGTATAAAGCTGTGTTAATTTTTATTCAATCTGACAATGTTCCAGTTATCTATTACTGTATTAAAAAACTACCCGAAAACTTAGTGGTAAACAATGATCATTTTATTATTCTCATTGCTCTGTGTGCCAGAAATTCTTACAGGGGAAAACAAAGACAATGTGTCTCTGATCCACAATGTCTGGGACCACAGATGGGATGACTTGAATAGATGAAGATGGCTGGGACGTCTCAACAGGAGCTATATGTCTGGGACCTCCGTTCTTCTCCAGGTGGTATTTGCTGGAGCTGGACTGTCCAACATGTTTCCTTTACTCACACACATGGCTGACAGTTAGTTGATGCCGGCTGTCTGCTGGTAGCTCACTGGGGCTATCAACCAGTGCCTACATATGTCCTCACCATCTGTCTCAGGCTTCTCACAGCATAGTGGCTAAGTTCTGAGAGTGAGTATTCCAACAGAGAGAATTCTAAGAGGCATAGGCCAAAAGCTGCAAGGTTTCTTATGACCTAGCCTCAGAAGTCCCAGAAAGTCACATTCAACTGGTCAAGCAGGTCACTAAAGCTGGCCCAAATTCAAAGGGAGGAGACAAAAAGACTCCACCTTTGAATGGTAAGAAGGGAAGAAAATGATGATGGCCACTTTGGAGACAAGCTACCACGTACCACCCTCTAGCCCCAACAAGTCTCTCCCACATGCAAAATACACTCACCCTCTCCTAAGACCTTCAATAGTCTCATCTCATTATGGCATCAGCTTGATGTCCAGAATCTTGAAATCTAATTCAGGTCCAGGTGTGATTGAGGCTTCTCAGATGCAGTTCCTCAGGTACTGCTACTGGAGTATAGTTCCTTTTGATCTGAATAAAGAGATAAATCATCTGCTCCCACACACCCAACACACAAACGTACAAGAGTGAGACTGATTCAGGATAACTACAATAGACACTCTCATTCAAAATATGAGGAAAAGGAGTTGCTGATCCATAGAAATCCTGAAATTTAATTAGACACGTTACCAGTTACTTGATTATAACCTAGTCCTACTCTCTGGGAGTGATTCCCCAAAACTCTTGGCCCCACCCTCCAAATCATCCTTCCTCTTACATAAGAGATGGCTAACATTTGTAATGGAGCAGTCTTCTCAGCCTGCCTCCTGCCTGTAGATGACTGTTAAGTCCAAAGGCCTATTTTCATTTTTTACCATTTCTGTTCCTTATAAATCCAAGCTGAAGCTGCTTCTGTTAGTTCAATTTATTAAAAACCTTCTAGGCCCTGCCCAGGTAGCTCAGTTGGTTAGAGCATTATCTTAATACACCAAGGTTGCGGGTTCAATCCTTGGTCAGGGCACATATATAAATCAACCAGTGAAAGTATAAATAAGTGGAACAACAAATCAATGTCTTCCTGTCTGTGTGAGTATGTGTGTGTGTCTCTCTCTCCCTGCTTTCCCTCCTTTCCTCTCTTTCTCTAAAAAAGCAATAAATAAAAATTTTAAAAAACAACAACACAAAAACCCTTCTAGATTTCCTATGAATCTAATAAAAGGTTTATTTACTCCAGCAGACAGAGCCACACCCACCTTCTCTAGCTTAAGTTCTGTGTGAGGCTATGGTAAGGAAACACACTTAAGATCATTAGAAACCCTAAAGGGTCTAAGAGGTATTCCCTTAAGATTTTTAGAAATCTTTTTATCTAGTTGAAAGGTTCTGTGAAACAATGCTATAAATCTTTCTGGGACCTTAACAAAGGAATTTACAGTTGTACCCTTGAGATCTTTACTTCGAGGCCATGTTGTTATATGATTTATTAATTTTGCTCTATTATGACCCTCAGAATGTATCCACTACATTTTATTCAGCTTTAGATGCACCTCCTCCCCTACCATTCTTACCCCAGCATCTAGCTCAAAATCATTATTAAATAAGATACTCAATGATATGAGTGATTTATCAAGATAGGGTTACCCTGATAAAAATATTATGTCCATTATGCTATGTAGAGCCCTGTGAGATGACACTTTAGTATAGGGCTGTTCCAAGGTATGATTCTTTGGCTTTTTCTTTGATTCTGTGAGTTACTCCTATTATCTTTATAATACACCCCCCCCATCCCTTTCCTTTTTTTCTCAAGTCTTTTTACAGCCAAAGAAATTTTACTGATAAAGGCTGGAACACTTTGTAATTGCTCAGCAGACATTTGTTTATAGAGCAAAATAGTGAATGAATGTATGAAAGCCAGTTAAATATGCACTGACAGGGAAGAAAAGGCTACAGAAACAAGGAATACATTGAAACAGGAAGATACTGACTATACCTACAGTAGGTTGCTGTACCAATATTATTATCCTCATTTTGTACAACTTTCCCTATTGCTCTCATCCTTGCTCTGGCTAAAGTCTTTGATGTCATCCTCAGCTCCTCTTTTTCTTTGAAACATTAATTAAATTCATTAGCATATCCTGTCTGCTGTACTTTCAAAACAGATGCAGAATTGAAACACTTCTCCCATCTTCACTGCAATCTTTTGGTCCGAACTATAATCATCTCTCATCCAGTTATTGCAATAACCTTTTAACTGGTCTCCTGGTTACCACTCCTGACCTTCCTCCACCTACTCTCAACCTTGTAGCCAGAATGATCTCATTAAAATTCAGGTCAGATCATGTCACTCTGTTCAAAAACTTCCATTGGTTTTCTATCTCATTCAGAGCAAAAGCCAAAGCCTAGAATCCTTAATGTGAGCTATTAAAGCCACATATGATCTATCTCCCTGTTACCTGCTGGCCTATAATTCCTTTTCTTTCTCTTTCTTACTCTACGCCAGCCACACTGACTTCCTCACTACTCCTTAAAATCACCTATTATTCTCTCCCCTCAGAAATTGTGCACTTACCACACTCTCTGCCAGAACACTATTTCTTCACTCTCTTATAAAAAGTAGCCCCTTTAAGGTCATGCCATTCAACTCTTCCTCTCTTCCCCTCCTTGTTACTACCACCTATTGAATTCCTCTCTCAGATTCTAGTCATCCTAAATTGCACCATTAACCTAAATTTATCAAATGAAAGGTTAAGTGGAAGTTGTTGCGTGGGGCTTCTGGAAAAGCCTTTTTTTCCCCCTATGTGCCCTTCCTCCTTCTTGCTGGTTATAATTCAGAAACAATGCTTTGAGCTCCAGCAATCATCTTGAACCACGAAAGTATCCCTACGAATGGAGCAAAGTGATAGGAGTCTGGGTCCCTAATCTTTGAGGAGCTATCATACCAACCCTGTAATGCTTATCTGTGTATTTCTTTACAAATAAAATATAGTACATACATTCTGAGGGTTACAGTTGAGTAGAATTAATAAATCATGTATATAACTTACTCAGAATGTAATCAATATCATAAATGCTGTAAAAGGTATAAAATGATGATTTTATGTGAACAAAGATAGTATATTTTGTGAGAAAATAAACCCATGTTCATATAAACCACTGTTACTGGGGGTTACTGTCATATGCACAGGTTTTCCAGTGCACACTGCCTATGGTTCTGCTAATAAGGAAGAAGTACAAACTGGATATCGCGTAGACAACTTGAATTTCCATAACACTGGGCGATTTCAACAATGCATAGGGCAGCCCATGAAAACCTTGGCCTTCAAGTTCCTTCATCTTACCTCTAATGGTGTTCTCCTCCATTCTACCTCAGCTAACCACTACACCAAGGCCACAACCCAGATCTTATTATCACTAGAAGCTGTTCCATCTCCAATAGCTAATTTGGGTATCCTGCTCTCTGGCTTCTTTTTCTAGCTTGCTTAATTACTCCTACTATGATCTCACATTGACTTTAGCTCACTGATCCTTTTACTTCCATCTGCTGCCCAGTCCCTTCATTCCTTTTCTTTCTTATCCATGATTCTTAGCCTTACATTCCATGAATCATTATTTTAATAACACTCTTAACATCCTCTGAGCTCCATATCAGTACACCCAATTTGTCTACTAGTCATCTCCATTTAGATGTTCCACAGACACCTCAAATTTAACATGTCTAAGATTAAGATATCTTCTCCCACCACCTATTTTACCTCCTGTGTTAATGAATAGCACCACCATCCAACCAAATGTCTCAAATGGCCATAAATCTTTCCTCTTTCACTCCTCCCCACAATAATCAGCACCTGATCTTACCTCTAGTAACTTAAAAAAAAAAAAATTCTATCTACATCTTTCCAAACCCACCGGGCCACGCCTCTACTTTGTGCTTCCATATCTGAAACAGATTAGTAACCATTCTTTCTCCATAAATACTAACTGGTCTTTCTGCTTCCAATCTGATGCATTCTTCCTATTCATCCAAAGTAACCTAAAATGCAAATCCAATTACAGTACGCTTCTATTAGCTCAAAGACATAAAGGAAAATTTCAGAAACCAGGGCAGCACGAGGGAGTGTAGAAACTAAAGCTGCCAGGACATTTTCTGGTCTCTCATTTCTTTGTACACCACAGCTTACTTTGAGTCACTAGAAACATGGTCACCAGGATCTCCAGGGTAATCCCCAAAGTAAAGAAATAAAATTGGATACATACAAATAGGTTCCTAATTATTCAAATGTTCACTGCCCCTCCCTGGTGGAAGTTTAGATGTTCCTGCCCAACTGATGTCAGGCTTGGCAATGTGACTGGCTTTAGCCAATGAAATGTAAGAAAATGATATATCCCATGTCTGAACAGAAGTTTTCAGAGCAATTATATGGTTCTTCTATTATCTCATTTCCCTCTACCACAAGAGAAATGTCTTGGGTAGAAGCTGCATCTCCAGCCTGGGTCCTAGAACACAGCCACATGATAAATATGCAGCATGAGATAAACTAGTGTTACTATAAGCCATTGAAACTGGAGGACTGTTTGTTTTCACAACATAACCTAGCCTAATCTCACTTAAACAGTATCTCATATGGAAAAACTCTAACTGGCCTGGTTTTGATCACATCCCCTGCTTAAACCCCTTCAATGATACTCATGGACCTACTGAAATCCAAAGCACAGTGTAAAGTCTCTTTCTGTATGGTCCTACTTTTCTTCCCTGCCTCATTTCCTGGGACTCCTCTTTATATTTCATATTCCAACCATACTAGATTATTTTAAGATTTCTCAATAAACCATGTTGGCTTTTATCTTCCATTTATTTGCATATACCGTTCTTCATAGAACAGGAGGAATATTATTCCTCCAATCCCACACCAATCCACCTAAAATTTCTACGCTTCCTTTAAAAATCCACTTAAATAGAAGTTCCTCTGTGGAGGCTCATGTAAACCTGCCCCATTAAACACAATTGGTTCCTCTTTTCTCAGTACACAAGGTTTTGAACATGCTCTATTAGCCCTTATCTTGCTATTCTGCAAAAAGTTATATGCACCTCTCCAACCATACTGGGACTTACTTCCCTGAGAGAAAAGAACATGTCTTATTCACCTTTAAAGCCCAGAAGTCTAATGCAGTCCTTGGCATATAATAAAGAATCAATATAAGTTTATGAAAAATGCTAACACACAGCATCTTTTCCTAACATAGGTGGATACAAAAAGATGAGACACACCCTTCTATCATGTTAAAAGATAATATAGGAAATCTAACCTATTCCACGTTTACTTTGCTTCCATTTTCTTCTCCTTTTTAATAATGTTCTTTTATTTTTTATTTTTTAAAGATTTTATTTATTTATTTTTAGAGAGAGGGGAGAGGAGAAAGAGAGGGGCAGAAACATCTCTGTCTGACTGGGGACCTGGCCCGCTACCTAGGCTTGTGCCCTGACCAGGAATTGAACCAGCGACCTTTTGATCCACAGGCTGGAGCACAATTCACTGAGTCACACCAGCCAGGGCCCATTTTCTTTATCAAGAATAATTTCCTAGATTAGAAAGATCAGAACACAGGTTAAGAGGAAACTGAAGCCTGAGACAGAAGAAAAGCTAAAAAAAGAGACCCCAAAAGCGTTTTAGTGTGTTCAGATTTCTAGCACCAGATAAATTATAGCCTAAGACATTGAGATCTCCACGCTATCTCATGGAAAAAGAATAGAAACTAGAACACTAGAAACGAGAAAATTATATTTCAATTTTCTCAATTTCAAACAATAAAAGGAGACTTGATTCTAGAAACTGCAGATTAACAGTTCAACAAGGATTCCCAGCAAAATTATATGTCAGCCTATGGTACTGTAGGGAAGGGTTGTAGAGAGCACCAGAAGTCAAAATGGGTTCAATAAGAAAAAAACAAAACAAACAAACAAACAAATGCTGACTTAGAAACAACATAGAGTGGCTCAAATATAATTTGTTGAAATGAAGATAAAGTTTCTTATGCTAGCTATATAACAGATTGAGAACTGGCTGAACCATCCTCAGATTATTAACCAATGGCTTAATATCAATCTGAATAGAAGGCTCTGATGTTGTCACAGGGCTTCGTATTTGGCCTTACTGCAGTAAATGTTATCAACACCTTGAAGATTTAAAGAGTGGCTTATAAATTTTGCCAGTGATATAAACCTGGGAAGATAACAACATGGAAGACATGGTATTATCCAAAATATCTGAACAGATAGAAACAACGGGCTGAAAATACAAAATGAAATTTAACAAGGATAAATGTAAAGTGCATTTATCTAAAAAAAGTATACTACTAGTAAGAAATCAATTTTAATACTAGTTGAAAGCTTATTTGACTGTAAGACTCAAGATAAGCCTTTGGTGTAAAATGTCAGCTTAAAAAGCTTACCTAAACTCAGGTAATAAATAACAGTATAGTGACCTGAACAAAGTAGAAAATTGCTATAGATCAGACAACTCCTGAGAATAATTTGGAATATGACCTCTTACAAGTAACACTGACCACACATAATAGACCCAGAAGAGGATAACCAGGTTGGTGGCAATGGGGCGGGCAAACTAAATCGTATTAAGAACAATTAAGAGAATCAGAAATTATTTCCACAGAGGAGAGAAGACCTGGGGTAAGAAAAGTAACATCGGAGCTGTTTCCAAGTAAAGTGGTGCCTTGGTACTCATTGGCTTCAGAACTCGTCAAACCTGGTACTTGTCGCAATTTGAAGAAAAAAAATGTTTTACCACATGGCACTTGCTCGCCACTTCTCACAATTTTATAACTTGTATGAGTCATGATGCCAACCCGCAAGAGAAAAAGCTTCATCGATTGTCACTTGCTCACCACTCCTCGGAATGAATTAACAACAAGTACCGAAGTACCACTTAGTATGTTACTAAGCCAACAAAGACAGTTGTTATACAGGAGTGTCTCAAATGATCTTAATGACAACTAAAAAGAGTAAGGCTGGAGGAAGAACTTAAAAACCAAAGTAAAAACATTTAAAAGCCTTAAATGAGCAAGCTACTTAGGATATCTGAGTGATATTACCCTAAAATTTAGAATTTCTTTCTTACATCAGATGATATTCTTGCCATATGAATAGTTTTTCCCATAATAGAAAGAATCATTGTTTTCGCTCTTCCTTTACAAAGAGAAAACTGAGGATGATGGAAGGTTACTTGATTAGCACCAACAACATGACAATGGTTAACCTTAAATAAGAACCCTAAGCTTTTTACACACTAGTTCTTTGTTATAACCACTTAACTCTTTAGGAAGATAATAAACAAGACAGCCCTGGCCAGGGAGCTCAGCTGGTTAAAGCACTGTCCCATATACTCCACGGTTGTGGGTTGAGCCCTCGTCAGAGCACATACAAGAATCAACCAATGAATACATAAATAAGTGGAACAACAAATCAATGTTTTTCTCTCTCACTTCCCTTCCTATCTTTAAAATCAAGGAACAAAAATTAAAACAAAAAACAAGTATAGTATTCAACAACTCAACCCCGGTTTGGTTTCACTCTTTTAAAGAAAATGTATTGATTTTTGAGAGACAGAGGAAAGGGGAGAGGTAGAGAGAGAGAAAGAGAGAAATATTAACTCCTGTATGTGCCCTGACTGGGGACTGAATCTGCAATCCTGGCATTCCCAGACAATGCTCGAACCAAACTACCCAGTCAGGGCTGGTTTCACTCTTACTATTCCCCTCCAGTCATCTAAAGCTAAATCCACAAAGAGTAAGCCTCCATTAAAATTCTAAAACATATGGAAAATGTTACTATTTGAAACTTAAACATTAAAACAAAAAATTAAGATTTGAAACCAAGGATTTGTCTCTTTGAGGCTACTTGAAAAGCAGCCTAGACACTATCAATTCTATCATAAGCCAAATCTTAGCTAACATGGTAAACTAGACACACACCACAGTGTTTCTCTGGAAACCTAAGTGGTTTTCTTTGTACAGCAGGGATTTGGTGCAGGGCTGCAGCTACGTTAGTGCTAAACGGCAGTGAGAAAAAGGTAATGGCAGTAAAGGTAAAAAGAGGTCATCACGTGTATGAAGATGATAAGCACATCTGAGATTCGTTTTGATTTATACACATATTAAAATGTGGCGTTAGCTTCTCAGAAAATTAAAAGAAGGCTAGAGTAACACAGGACTGCACGTTGTCCAAGGAGCAGCGTAAAACAGCAAAATGCTAGTCAGGGCTAGTTGTAAAAGAATGCCTTAACAGTGCCCACGCTTTCAACTTCCTACCCAGTGAGGCTCATTTACATTATAACGGTTGCCAAGGTTACTTGAATTCCATTACAGCTCCCTTCTCCAGTTGCTAATCTGGAGCACCACCTGGGTGGTATAGTTAACAACCAAAAACCTCAATTAAGGATAACTCAAAACTGAGTTCATGATCTACAAAAGGAGAGTAGTTCTAGTAACAAATTGCATAAAGGTAAGAGCTGCTTGTTTCTTATACTCTATTCTACCCAAAATCTTAATGCTACCTCAGGGAACTCTAGGAGTCAGTATTTTTATCTGCCGTAAAACAGAGATTCTTGTAGGAGAAGCAAGTTACCATAAATTTTATAAAGAGTAATGGATCAAAGCAATGATTACTTTATACCAAGTATTTTCCCCTTTGCTCCAATCAAAAAAGAACATTATCTAAAAGGACAGTGAAAATAAAGGGACACTGAAAAGTCTCGACTCATCACTAAGTATTATCATCTAAAAATAACAACATACAGTGCTGGCTATACAAGTAGTACCTACACCAGATACAAACAATGAGGCTAGCAAATTCTGTATAAAAGTAACAATTGAACAGAACATTCTGTAACAGAAAATGAGTTAATAGAGACCAAAAAAAAAAAAAAAAGGTAAGCTTTCAGAACCATGAATACCAAACACTCACTTTTAGTTAGATTAAGAAAAAAAATGTCCCAATGATAATTTGTTATCAGAATTTTTACTCTCAAAGGTAGCAGCAATGGGAAATACAGGCATATTAGTGTGTAGGTGTGCTCCTAGTCATGCTTCGAAGATCACTTCAGTGGAGAAATTAAGTCCCACTCCCATCATCCCTCAATTTAAGCAATCATTGTAATATGTTTAATGCGTTTACATGTTTTCTTGCAAATTGTAAAATGTGTTTTACTTAAACACATTTTTTTGTTTTATATCCTCATCCAAGGACATGCTAATTGATTTTTGAGAGGAGAGAAACATCAGTGAGAGAGAGAAACATTGACTGGTTGCCTCCTGACCGCACCCCAACCAGAAATTGAACCCACAACCTAGGTATGTGCTCTGACTGAGAATCAAACCTGCAAGCTTTTTGATGTATGAGACAATGCTCCAACCAACTGAACCACCCAGTGAGGGCTACTTACATACATTTTAAAATGTACATATATGCTATTATGTTATGCATCTCATTCTGTATCTTTCTGGTTTTAATCAGCACTGTTTTCTTTTTTAATTTTTATTTATTTGTTTATTTATTTATTTTTCTAAAGATTTTATTTAGTTATTTTTTAGAGAGAGGGGAAGGGAGGGAGAAACAGAGGGAGAGAAACATCAATGTGTGGTTGCCTTTCACGCAACCACCTACTGGGGCCCTGGCCGGCAACCCAGGCATGTGCCCGACTCGGAATCGAACGTGGGCCCTTTAGGTGCGCAGGCCAGCTCTCAGTCCTCTGAACCATACCAGCCAGGGCTATTCATTTATTTTTAATCCTCACCCGAGGATACAGTCATTGATATTAGAGAGAGAGGAAGAAGAAGAGACAAAGAGACAGACAGACAGACAGACATCGATATGTGAGAGAGAGATATTGATTGGTTGTCTCCCAAATGTGCCCCAACCAGGGATCAAACCTGCAACCTAGGTATGTGGCCTGACCAGAAATCGAACCTGCAACCTTTTGGTGTACAGGAAGATGCTCCAACAGACTAAGCTACCTGGCCAGGGCAATAATAATTCAGTTTATCTGATATATTAAATTGCATGGAAAACACTGTCAAATAAAAAGAGTTATATTTTTATGGTTGAATGTTAATGCAGATATTCCAGAAACTGGATGAAGTTTACAGAAATTTATCAATACCTTCATGGTCCAATTATTATATTAAAATCTTGTATGCCATAGCAATAACCAAATTTCCTTATAAAATGAACTCTCATGAGATCTTTAATCTCAATCATTTTAGGTCTTTTGTCATCCACACATAGTTTTTGTTTTACTCTTATTCTTCTCAGATAACGCTTGAAACTACCCACCCAAGATCAAGCAGAACAAGATTTAATTCCATGGGATGGAGTGAACTGATGAAGAAAGGTTATGATTTTTTATGGTCTTCTTCTTTGAAGTTTCGCTGGTTCTTTAATGTTCTATTTTCCAGCTATAAGGAACTCCTTTCCCTTTTCTTTTAAGCTATCTATATCTTACAGCAATTCAATAGCTTATAAACTGGTAAACAATAATGAAACATTTATCTTTTCTCCCTGCCTGATCCCTCCAGAATTTGAAAATTCTTAAGAGTTCTTACTTTCATGGCAATATAATTATTTTAATAAGTTCAATAAGAATCTGTTCTCCTTGTAAAAGAATATAATTATAAATACTGAATATATGACCAAGGCTTTGACTGGAATATCATATTTATAAATGATGTTAAAATCATATATGACTTTAGGGAATGAAGGTTGATCTTATAGAGCCAATGTTTACCAAGTCCTCTTGGAAAAACCATCTTGGTACCTGGCTTATATAATTCCCAGCCTCACAGGTGCATAATAAAGGTCACCTACTACCAGGTCCAGAAATTATTCCCCCATCTGAAAGTTTCCCTAGAAAGTTTCCCAGTCCAGAAACTGAGCTGACAGACTGTTCCATAACCCACTGAAGTAGTCTCTGAGTCCTGGGAAAAGGTCAGTCCAATTAGGAACTGAGAATAAGTCAGTCCAATAGGAACCTTGGAAGATATCTTGGGGACCTCAAAAAGAGATGTCACAGAATTCTATAGGTACTGCAGGCAAAGTCTGATATTGTGTTTCTAATATGGCTTCCTAACCCTGAAGGGTTTTTAAAAGTCTAATCTGAGATTCTTTATGAAAAGTTCCAATAAAGCAAACTTTAAAAGACCTGTGTGGGTAATTATCATTCTTGGTACACTTATTAATCAGGTCAAATCTAATGAAACCAGACCAATTTTATACAGAATAACCTAGTCTGATAGTCTGGTTATCTTTGATCAACAAGGGGGATGAGCGCTGGCTGGTGTGGCTCAGAGGACTGAGTGCCGGCCTGTGAACCAAAGGGCTGCCAGTTCGATTACCAGTCAGGGTACATGCCTGGGTTGCAGGTCAGGTCCCCAGTAGGGGGAATGCAAGAAGTAACCACACACTGATGTGTCTCTCCTTCTCTTTCTCCCTCTCCTCCCCTCTCTCTAAAAATAAAGAATTAAAATCTTTTTTTTTTAAAGGGGGGAATGACTGTAGAGAGAAATTTTTATGTTTCAATAGGAAACTATAGTATACTGCTGTGGGTTCTTAATTCTAGTTTCCTTAAATATCTGGCTACAACTCTCCAAACCAACATTTGCAATGACTTGGTATCACTAGTAACTAAAACTGTCCTTTTCCTAAAAAGCTAAAAGTAGAAAATTTGACATAAATGTCAAAGTAATCACCAAAATAGATCATGTATGGATCACTTTGTGCCTGCTGCTGTGTGGGCCACTCAGAAAGTTGACTGGAATAGCCAATACCATCACCAGAGTCATTGAAATGAAACCAGGAAATGCATTAGATTGCCTCTGCCTATCCTCACTCCACCATCTACGGATGCTTTGAGCCCAACATCCAGAAATCTTGGCTGACTGCCCTCTGGACTCAAAAAACTTCTGGTTTTTAAAAATGCCCTTCATTAAATGCCTGATTGCTCCCACCATGTAGAGACTTAACTCAGGTAGGTGCCCTACTCCCACCTATACCACTACCTCCTGAGTCACAACTGTGTAATTGCACCAACCTATTTCCAGGACTCAGAGACTACTTCAATAAGTTATGGAACAATCTATCAATTCAGTTTCTGAACTGTGAAACTTTCTAGGGAAACTTTCAGATGGGGGAACAACGTGGTTCAGAACACGTACTATAATCCCAAAACATGGTGCATGGCATATTGACTATTTTAAGCAAAAGGAATTTGAAAAATGGCAAGTGCAGGGAGAACTCTCTGACCTCCCCTCTTCCCATGAAGCAGGTCATAAGATCCTCATGTGAGAGGTGTTCTCCCTATATGCGGGGGAAAAAAAAGAGCATTCTTATCTCCAAAGATAAAGGGGCAGACAACAAGAGGAATCCTAACAAACAGGCTTGCTAAGTTTTCCTCAGTTTACTACCCTTAGCTCATACCCTTTCATCCTATAATATTTTCCCATGACTCCTCATCACACCTAGTATAAAAAACACTCAGGCTTAACCATTTCTTTAGTCTTCACTTCCTAATGAAGGCTCCCATGTTACATAAAAGTTACATTAAGCAAATTGATATGCTTTTCTCTTGTTATCTTTTGTCAGTCCAATTTAAAGGACCCAGACAGCGATCCTAGGACAACAGCAGTATCCCCTGTATTATCAAGCAGTATGATAAACAAATTGAGGGCTAATAAGGTCACTGAAGCAGAAGGACAGAGAATAAGGCTGAGAGCCAAAAATGTCAGCTCAAGCCCTGATGAGCAAGTTCTAACAGTCCTCCATGTTGTAGCAAGGTCATAGCAACAAAGCAGAGAGAAAATGAGTCGAGGCCTCAAATGCCAAATATGAATTCTTTATTCAATGCCACCCAAGTGAGCTGCTAAAATCAGAAGTTATTTATTAGCCAATCACAACTAACAAATGCTGACTCTTCTTCCAAGAAAAAAATTTAGGAATAAACAATGCCATTTACTAAAAAGATACCAACTTTCTATATGGTAATTATAACTGTCCCTTTCTGAAAACTGGTTATCTCAAAGCTTTATATTTAATTACTGAAGCAGGTTCCTACAAAATAACCCAAATCAGTCACATCTGTCTATGCCTAAAACCTCTCAGAAATGACATGAAAACAGTTTGACTAACTGGCAGAACCACAGCACAAATTTAATTTACAAACTGTAAAGATAAAGGGTTCAAATTTTTTAAATGTATATGTGTAAGAGAATAATAATAGTAACATTTAGCTTAATCTCTAAGGGAAAACTGGAAAATTTTTCTATTTAAGCTAAATAGACAACAATTCATACTCTGAAATGCTTTAAGGATTTAGAAAACGAAAATTCACCCTAAAGCCAAGCCAATTTACACTAATCACTACTCTTTACACAAGTGTCACAAAACAGACTGATTTCATCATTCTTTCATTCAAAACCCTTACTATCTGCCAGATGCTAAAAATACAATGAATAAAAAAGACTCAACCCTAGTAGTTTACAGTCTAAGGGATAAGGCACTAATTGGAAATATCTCTCTCTCACACACACACACACACACACACACACACACACACACACACCAGTCAACGTACATGAACCTGTGTCCTCATCCACAAGGAAAAGAGTGCTGCCTAGATCTTATGGGGATAGTAACAACAGGTTTGGACTATAAAATAAACTACATCTATGAGCCACAGGTGCAGTTTACTTTACAAACGCTTTATAAACACAAATATTTTACTTTAAAGGGAATATATCACAGAATCTCTCCCCACAGAAATGAAAACCATAATGAACTTTGCATTAGTGTATAATAAATGCTTCATTTTGGTGGTGGGGTCGGGAGGTCCGGGTCACAGTATAGATACCCTTGAATTAAACAGGGACAGGCAGCCTATAAACTGTCAATTTAGATGGCTTATTTAAAAAATTGATTCATAACCCAGGAAGAACAACAGGGGAGCAAGACAGACCTCGCAACCCAGGGTTCCAGCGCAGGGAAAAGAAAGCCTCAAAACCTCTGGCTGTAAAAACCTGTGGGCGTTGTGGCAGCAGGAGAAATCTCAGCCTCATAGGAGGGTTTGTTGGAGGAGCCCTCAAGGTCCTGGAACATACACAAATCCACCCAGGAAAAAAAAACAAAAGGACCCAATTTGCTTGTGGGTAGCCGCGGGAGTGACTGAAAGCAGCAAGAACCAACTAAGCAGCATTGTTCCCTCTCCAACCGCGCCCCCACATACAGCACCACAAAGCAGCACATGGGTTGCCCCATTCAAGCAAATACCTAAGGCTCCGCCCCCCTGCAACATAACAGGAGTGTCAGAGACAAAAAAAATGTGGCCTAAATGAAAGAATAGATCAAAGCTTCAAAAACAGAACTAAGTGATGAAGAGATAGCCAACCTATCCGATGCAAAGTTCAAAACACTGGTAATCTGGATACTCACAGAATTGGTTGAGTATGGTCGCAAAATGGAGGAAAAAGGGAAGGCTATGCAAAGTGACATAAAGAAAAGTATACAAGTAACCAACAGTGAAGGAAAGAAAACCAGGACTCAAGTCAATGATTTGGAATGGAAGAAAGAAATAAACATTCCACCAGAAGAGAATGAAGAAACAAGAATTCAAAAAAAGGAGGAGAGGTTTAGGAACCTCTGGGACAACTTTAAATGTTCTAACATCTGAATCATAGGGGTGCCAGAAGGAGAAGAGGAAGACCAAGAAATTGAAAATTCACTTGAAAAAATAATGAAGAACTTCCCCAATCTGGTAAAGGAAATAGACTTCCAGGAAGTCCAGGAGGAAGCACACATCAAGGCATGGCATAGTTACATTACCCAAGAGTAAAGATAAGCAGAGAATCTTCAAAGCAGCAAGAGAAAAGGAGACAGTTACCTACAAAGGAATTCCCATAAGACTATTAGCTGATTTCTCAAAAGAAACCTTACAGGCAAGAAGGGGCTGGAAAGAAGCATTCAAAGTCATGAAAGACAAGGACCTACATCCAAGATTACTCTATCCAGCAAAGCTATCATTTACAATGGAAGGGCAGATAAAGTGTTTCCCAGATAAGGTAAAGTTAAAGGAGTTCATCATTACCAAGCCCTTATTATATGAAATGTTAAAGGGGCTGATCTAAGAAGAAGAAGATCAAAACTATGAACAGTAAAATGACAACAAACTCACAACTATCAACAACTGAACCGAAAAACAAAAGCAAAAACAAAGTAAAAAACTAGAACAGGAATAGAATCACAAAAATGGAGAACACATGGAGGGTCATCGGGGTGGGAGGGGCGAGAAAGGGAGAAAAGGTACAGGGAATGAGAAGCATAATTTGTAGATACAAAATAGGCAGGGGGAGGTTAAAAACAGTATAGGAAATGGAGAAGCCAAAGAACTTACATGTATGACCCATGGACATGAACTAAGCAGGGAGGGGATTCCAGTAGGAAGTGGGGTGCAGCATGGAGGGGAATAAAGGGGAGAAAAACATGGGACAACTGTAATAGCATAATCAATAAAATATACTTTAAAAAAAACTGATTCAAAGTAAAAACTTAAAGGGTATCAGGTTGCCTGATTCTACAAGAGACAAAAGGACTGTTAATTTTATAGCTAAGAAATGTATGTCAAGCAGATGATATCCACTAAGACATGTCAATTTATCCAGTCCTTTAATCTTGCAAAATAAAGACACTATAAAGAATATATTAGGAGAAATTTGCCCTACTGACTGACTGTCAGCTAACATCATACTTGCTCATAAAAGACTGAATACTTTTTCTTTAAGATCAGGAATAAGGTGAGGATGTCAGCTCTCACTACTTCTGAGGTTCTGGACAGTGTAATAAGGCAAGAAAAAGAAATTAAAGTCATACACACTGAAAAACAAGAAGTAAAACTGATGTTTGTAGATGACATGATTCTGTATACAGAAAATCTATAGATCCCTCAAACTACTACTAGAACAATAAACAAAAACTCTGAAAAGAACTCAAACAGACATTTATATACCCATATTCACAGCAGCATTATTCATAACAGTCAAAAGGTAGAAGCAACCTAAGTGTCCTTGAACAGAGGAAAGGACAAATAAAATGTGGTAAGATACAATGTAGTATTCAGTCAACAAATGAAATTCTGATATGTGTTACATCATGGATGGACCTTAAAAACATACTAAGTGAAATAAGCCAGATACAAAGGGATGTATATGATTCCACTTATATAAGGTACCAAAAGGCAATTGCATAGAGATAGAAAGTAGCATATAGTTTCCATCGGCTGGGAGGAGGAAGGAAAGGGGAGTTATTGTGTAATGAGGACAGAGTTTTTGTTGTGGATGATGAAAAAGTTTTGGGTATAGACAGTGGTAGTAGTTATATAACACTGTGAATGTACCTAATGCCAACAAATTGCACATTCTTAAATGGTTAAAGTGATACTGTTTTATATATTTTACCATAGTAAAAACAATTCTGTTTCTATATACTAGCAATAAACAATCTGAAAATACAATTAACAAGTCCATTCACAATAGCATTAACAATGTTTAGAAAAAAATAACAAGTGTTAAGCTTATATTCTATAAGGTACAAAACATTGCTAAAAGCAATTAGAGAACTAAAAAATAAATAAGTTTCATGTTTGTGAGTTAGAAGTCTCAATATATTGTTTGAATAGGAATCCTCCCGAAATGACCTACAGATTCAACACAATACCAATCAAAATCCTGGCAAGTTGTTTTGTAGAAACTAAAAAAGGTTATCCTAAAATTTATATGGCAATTTAAAGGGTCTACCTTAGCCAAAATATTTTTTAAAAGAGGCAAATCACTGGTACAGAATACAGAGTTCAGAAACAGACCTATACATCTACAGACAACTGATTTTCAATGATGGTGTTAAGGCGATTCAACAAGCAAATGATAATCTTTTCAATAAACAATACTGGAACAGTTGGATACCTATATAAAGGGAAAAAGATGAGGCCCATATCTTACCCTACACACAAAAATCAATTCAGATTGGATCATAGACCTAAATGTAAAATCTAAAACTGTAAAACTTCCCTGACTGGTGTGGCTCAGTTGGTTGGCCATTGTCCTGAAAAGTAAATGGTTGCTGGTCTGATTCCCAGTCCGGGTACATGTCTGGGTTGCAAAATCGGTCCCAGTCAGGGCGCATACAAGAGGCAACCAATCAATGTTTTTTTCTCTCTCTCCTCCTCCCTCCCTTCTCTCTAAAATTAAATAAATTGAATATTTTTAAAATAAAACTATAAAACTGCTAGAAGAAATCATAGGAGTATATTTTTTGTGGCCCTCAGTTAAAAAATCCTACCAAAAGCAAAATCTATTTAAAAAGTAATAAACTGGACTTTATCAAAGTTAAAAAGTATCTCTTTAAAATACATCATTAGGAAAATGAAAAGACAAGCAACAGACTAGGAGAAAATATTTGCAAATCTTTTATCTAAAAAAGGACTTGTATTCAGAATACAGAAAGAACTCCTGTAACTTAAAGAAAACGACCCAATTTAAAAATGGGCAAATGGCCCTGGCTGGTGTGGCTAAGTGGACTGAGCGTTGGTCTGCAAATCAAAGGGTCACCAGTTTGATTCCCAGTCTGGGCACAGGCCTAGGTTGCAGGTCATGTCAGGTCCTCAGTGGGGGGCACGTGAGAGACAACCACACGTGGAAGTTTCTCTCCCTCTCTTTCTCGCTCCTCCCCTCCTTCTAACATAAATAAATAAAATCTTTTTAAAAATAAAAATAAAAATGGGCAAGTGATCTGAATAGACATTTTACCAAAGTATAAATACAAATAGCTAATAAGCACATGAAAAGATGCTCAACATCACTAGTCATGGGGAAATGCAAACTAAAGCCACACTGAGATAGCACTACACAACCACTAAAATGGCTATAGTCACAAAGGCTGATAATGCCAAGTTTGGCAAAGATGTAGAGAAACTGAAACACTCACATATTGCTCGTGGAATATAACATCATACAAACACTCTGGAAAAGGCTGCCATTTTCTTATAAAGTTAAAACATAAACTTAACACATTCCTAGATATCTGCCTAAGATAAATTAAAACGTGTACCCATACAAAGACTTAACCATGCTTGTTCACACCACCATTATTCAAAACAGCCACATTGGAAACAATCTAAATGTTCGTCAATTGATTAAGTGAAAAGTGGTACAGCCACACAATGAAATGCCATTTAGCAATTAAAAGGAAAAGTTATGGATACAAGAATGAACCTCAAAAACATTAGCTAAGACAGTGATTTTCAACCTTTTTCAGCTCATGGCACACATAAACTAATTACTAAAATTCTGTGGCTCACCAAAAAATATATTTTTTCCTAATGTCGTAAGAAAAATGGGTAGAATTTTGATTCATTCACACCAAAAGGCTATTGTTGTGTTGGCTGTTGTCATTTTTTAATTTCATAATCTAAGGGAAAAGAGATCAGTGCCTCTGATTAAATAGTCAGGTACTGCATGTTCTATTTTTTCATTTATTTTATTTTATTTTTCAGAGATGGGGAAGGGAGGGAGAAAGAGAGGGGGAGAAACAGCAATGTGTGAGGGAAACATCCATCGGTTGCCTCTCTCACACCTCCCAACTGGGGACCCGGCCCGCAACCCAGGTATGTGCTCTGACTGGGAATCAATCCTGGGACCTTTCAGTTTGCCGAATCCACTGAGCCACACCAGCCAAGGCTGCTACTGCATGTTTTAAACGGTGTGGCTCAGCTGGTTGGGTGTTCCACAAAATGAAAGGTTGCCAGTTAAGATTCCCAATCAGGACACGTGCCTGGGTTTCAGGTTTGGTCTCAGGTCAGGATGTATAAGAGGGGCAACCAACAGATGTTTCTCTCTTATAACAGTGTTTCTCTCTCTTTCTCTCTGTGAGTGTGAGAGTGTGTGTGTGTGTGTGTCTCCCCCCCTCCACCCTCCTCTCCACTCCCGTCCTCCCACTCTAAAAATCAATAAAATTTTAAAGTGAGAAAATATCATATTAAAAAAATTTTAACTTCCAAATAAAAGCCATAAGTAAAAAAACAAACAAAAAACCAAGCCACAGACCAGAAGATATTTGCAACAATATGCTATAAAAGGACTGCAATGAGTATATTATAAAGAATTTGTACAAATCAGTAAGAAAAGCCTATGAGACTCCAATAGAAAAATGGTAATGGTGAAAATGAAAATAAAAAGAAAAACGAGGAAGGGTATGAATATAGGCGACACTTTACAAAAAAGGAGATCCAAATGGACTACGAACATATTAAAAGATACTCAATCTCACTAATATCCTAGGAAATGCAAATTAAAACAAAAGAGATACCATTTTCCAACTATCAAACTAACAAACTTTAATGTCTGACATACCATGTATTAGTAAGGATTCAGCAAATATGAATTAACGCAACCAGTTTTGAAAGCAATTCAGCAGTATCTGGTAAAGTTGATACATTTTTTAAGCAACTTTGCTGATAGGGATGTGCCCTAGAGAAATTATCATATATGTGCATAATTAAGGATGTTTACTGCAGTAAAAAATAAAAATAAAAAAGAGACATTAATAGGGCAATAGGTGAAATGTGGTACATTCATACAATGAAGTACTACACAGAAGTTAAAATGAAATCAACTAGAAAAATCTACATGTATCAGACTGGTTAAAACTCAGAGTGAAAAATGCAGGTTACAAAACAGTATCTACTCTTACTATCATTTATATTAAGTTTATAAACACACAAAACAATACTACATATTGTTTGTTGATATAAAACTGACACTGATGAATAATACATAACAAAAGTATTTTAAAATGAAGGGGAGGTACTAACAGCAAAGTTTGGACAGAAGTTGCCTCTGTGATGGGAGAAAAGGGACAAAGGGCAATGCATAGAGAAGAGGTACAAAAGGGTCTTCAATTTTATCTACAATGTTTTATTTCTTTAAAAAAATCTCTACAAAAAATTCTGTAAAATGCTAGCATTTATTAAATTGGGCAGTGAGTACAATTCTCTCAATGCTCTTCCATATGCTTGGGATAAAAATTTTAAACAGGCCTCTTTTTGGAACCTTTATTTATAAAACAATTCTACTAATGTCTCTCTGGTGCTTAACTCACTCAGTGTGATAGAACTTTTCAAGAATTTAGGTACAGCCCTGGCTGGGTAGCTCAGTTGGTTAGAGTGTCGTCCCCGTAAGTCATGGTTGCAGGTTCCATCTCCAGTAAGGACACAGAACAAGAAGCAACACAATGCATAAACAAGTGGAACAATAAAAATCAATGTTTCTCTCTCTCTAAAATCAATAATTAAAAAAAAAAATTTAGATACAAACATCTCCTTTGCCCTAACAAGATATTTCTCAAAAAATGCTGCCTGAGGCACTAAAAAATCTGGCTATGAGCTACTATAGTGGTATCTATAAAGATACTACTACCCGCAATATCTTTATCAACCAGCACAATCAATGTGCCATCCCCTCCCACATCAATGTAGTTCAACATCTTTTAACTTACGCCTAAATTACTTCCCTGAGTCATTCTTAAGTTTCATCACACTCTTTATGCAAACTTATACCACCTACTACCCAATAAGTAAAAAACCCCAAATTATATCTCTTTCTAGTTTTAACATAATTTTCCCTTTCCGCCCTACATTTTTCAGTCCCACACATCCACAGAGGACTCAGCTTGAGTCCTCCCCATAGATGTAGTGTTTCTGCATCTTCTAACCCTGGGCAGATTTATGTGAGTCAGTATCAAGGGAAAAGTGTTAGTTGGTGCCAGGGGGAGCTAAGCATGGAACTCTGCTTAACCAGCAATCAAGGATGCAAGCTCCTCAGAGAAAGAGGAAAATGACTTTTTATCTAAGCACAATGAGTACATCAAACAGAAAATGATGCCCAGGAACAAGTGGTTCCAGAAACAGGAATTTAAATAAAAACTGGCTTTATAGCAGTCACTGTTCTGCAGACCCAATGGCAACCTGTCTGCTTTTCCTTCATTTTCTGGCTCGGTTAAAAGTACCTTAAAGAATATACTTGTCCCTTCTCAAAATAATTATGAAGAACACACTACTCAAGTCCCATGAAAATCTGAGTTTTAAGCATTACCCATTGGTTGTCAGCGTGTGTGTTTACCTCTCTTTGTGTGGGCCTCGGAGACATACGGGTCTCTGTGGGGTGTCTGTGTATATACGTGGAGGACTGTGGAGACTGTGGGTCACTCTGTGGATGTGTCTTTGTGGGTAGGAAGGGTCTGGGTAGAGAGGTCTTGAGGGGTTCTGTTATATGTGGGGAATCTCTGTGTGTGTGTCTTTGTACATCTGTGTCTGTGTTTCTGTGTCTGTGTCTATCAAGTATTCTTTTTACAAGTCCTATGGTAAATTTCATTATAAATTTCCACCCTTACACAAAACCTTAAAATGATTCTCTTGCCTCTCTTCTCTGAGGTTTCATAAAAGAGAAACAAAATAATACCATATGCTAAGCCAACAATATTCAACAGTAAGTGAAAATTGAGGTTCTAGTGGATATAAATTAGTCCAGAACCACAACTGCCTGAGATTACATTTCTAACAAGCTCCCAAGTGGTGCCAAAGCTTCTGGAATGGACCAGTTTGAGTAGCAAGAATCTAAAAGATTACAAACTTAATAAATTGCTTCTAACTACTGTATGATTAGATGTTCCATGTAGATTTTTCAGAGTATCCTCTGACATGTATATTAAATCAGCTCGAGTGTTATGTCTGACCATAAATTAGAAGTTAGCATTCTATTTTAAATATGCATCTGGTGAGTTTAATTTGAATGAGCCAGTCCTAAGAGGTGAATGATTTCTAAGGGTATTAAAAGTGTGAATTTCTATATTTGTAACAATAGAATCATGGAAACCTCAAAAAGGTTCTGCTATACTGTGAAGCCTCCGAGATGTACAACCAACTAGTTTCCTAAGGCAATACACACTGATTTCAAATCTGACCTCTTCAAACTGCAACAATTAATACTTCCAGTATTATTTATATCAAACTAGGCTGTTTATTTTCATATCTACATCCCTACCCTCTCCTTGAGGGCAAGAAATGTATTTTGCTGATTTAATAAGCCTACCATTTAGCAGTGTTTAGCATACAACACATAAATGGTTTTTACACAAAAAAAGTTCACACTGTTATCAGGAAGAATATTAAACAAGTATCCAGAAGTAGTAAAGTTGCTTCTCTACTTCTGTAGTACAGTTCAGCACAGGCCCTAAAAAGGAACTAGCATTATATCAACCACCTTTTCTCCCTTATGGAAATACAAGTAGACATGAATATAGTAAAAATTCCTATTCCATTGCTGTCTCCCAAAGCAGAATAATCCATGAGTTATCTCAGTCAAGCTTTATCCAACCAAGTTTTATTGAAAAAGAGACTTTATTTATCTGCCAGGAAAATAAGTCCTTCTTTAACCTGGATCAGGTAATATACTGTTAACTTTGAAAGGAAGATACACACAACAATTTAATCAGGGCAAAAAGTTTTCTTCCCACAGTCTCATCATACATACTCAATTCCTGGAATGCCTTAAAAAAAAAAAATCGGTGTCATTTTAGAAAAGGATCACACCGTATTACATTTTTCTAACTTAGTATAACTGCAGAAGGTAAGTTCCTCTCTAAGTCATTTCTGCATAGGATATGTATCTGAGATATAATTGAGGCTCCAATTTCTACCAAAGCATAATCTATATCTACTAAATAATAATAACTATGTTTATTTTAAATAATAAAATTTGCTAAAATAGCAAGTGCTATTTTACAAGAACTAAGTTAGTACTACCAGAATGGCTATTTTTAGTGTCATTCTTGAGTTAAATAGATACGGTGTTCAAACAGAAGTTACTTCTACATGTCCAGCTAAAAGTTAAGAAAGAAAAGCAGTTAAGAAGGACAAGTTATAGAGAAACAAACAAAACCCCCTAAAATAGTAAAATACTAAACTTAATTTGCAGACAAATGAGCTATCTTACATTACAAATAGTCCCTATCTCATATTACAAACAAAAATAAACTCCAGATGAATTTAAGACCAAAATATATTAATGCAAACATAGAAACGGTTGACGAAAATATAAAAGAAAAAATTTGTTTATAATCCTGGGGTAGGAAAGGCCATTCTAAGATACAAAATGTTTAAACCATAAAGAAAAAAACTGGTCTATCTTACTACATAAAAACTTTAAAAATCATAAACAAAGTAATAAGTCAACAAGAAAAAGAGTAGGAAAAATGTTGGTACATATACAGAAAAAATAAATATCCAGAATTATGAACAATTCCTATAAGCCTACATGAAAAAGACAAGTTAATATTGTTACCTACTTTGGCCCCTGTTGTATCTCCAGCACTTGGCACGCAGTAGTCACTCAATAAATATTTGTTAATGAATAAATATGAATATGCAATTACAAGAAAAAGAATATAAATTGCCAATATACACTTAAAATTTTCCTCATAAAAGATGTAAAAAAATCTAGTATTGGTGAAGTGGTAGTGAAAGAGCTGTCTTAAAGTTCTTTTTTTTTAATCCTCAACCAAGGATGTGTTTATTGATTTTAGAGAAAGAGACAGAGAGGGGGAAGAGAGAGAGGGAAAGGGGGAGAGAGAGAGAGAAACATACATCGCTGTGAAAGAGAAATACCAATCAGTTGCCTCCTGTACAAGCCTCAACCAGGGATTGGACCCTCAACCTAGGTATGTGCCCTAACAAGAAATCGAACTCACAACCTTTTGGTGTACAAGGCAACACTCCAACCAACTAAGCCACCCAGCCAGGACAGAGCTATGTTATATATAGTGAGCTGATACTTAAAGTGGTACTCCATTCTTAAACGCAATACGACATTATGCATTAAGTTGAAAAATGTGTATATCTTGCAACTCCAAAATTCTACTTTGAGATATCCATCCTAAAGAAACACTTATATAGTATTTTTATTCAAAGAGAATGCTACAAAAAGAGTAACTATATCACAGTTTATAAAGAAAAAAAAATTAGTTAAATGTACATCAACAAAAGAATGGTTTACTAAACGACAATGGGGCCCTAGCCAGGTGGCCCAGTTGCTTAGAATGTTGTACTAATTCACTAAGGTTGTGTGTTTGATTCCCAGTCAGGACACATGTAAGAACCAACCAATGAATATATTAATAAATGGAACAACAAATCAATGTGTCTCCCACCCTCCCTCCCTCCCCCTTCCTCTCTCTCAAATCAACAAATTAAAAAATTTAATATTAATAAAAATAAACCAACAATAGTATAGACTTTGGAATGCAATTCAACAGTTAAAAAGAATGAAATAGATATATATGTACTAATATGTAAAAAACTCCAAGATGTGTTAAGTATAAAAAAAAAAACCCTGCAAAATAATGTACATATAGTATGCTTTTATTTGTGTACAAATTATAACTATAAACTTCTCTATGTGCAAACATATGTGAAGTCAGAGAAAAAAGTCAAGAAAGACAAATTGAGAGTAAAAGTCACCTCTGGGAAGAGAATGAGACTGGTTGAGGGCCAAGGATGGACTGTTTTCCTAGACTGAATAATTTTACAAAGAATATCTGCAAGTGTTACTTGTGTAATTAAAAAAATTTTTGATCAGATTGAAAGTGACCAGAAGGAGGGGGGAGGGAGATAATGGTGGAAAGAAGGGGAAGGGATCGGACAAAGAACACGTATGAACGACCACGGACATGGACAACAGTGTGGAGATAGACTGTGGGAGCAGGCGGTAGGATGGGCGGAGGAGGGGGAAGGGGAAAAAAACTGTGACAACTGTAATAAAATAAAAATAAAAAATGATTTTAAAAATATCCAGTTGTTCTAACACACATAAAAATAACAATTTTTTAAACAAAAGAAAAATAAACACAATTTTACTGATATGAAGGAAATAAGAAGGACATTATTTGGGGATTGGACAAGGAGATAAAAAATTCTATTTTGGACATGTTAGTTTTGAAGCCCAACTGCAAGTAGGCAGTGTACACATGACACTGGCTGGCATCCAGAAGAAAGGTCTTGGCTAAAGAAAACATCTGGGGAATTGCTGGCATGTAGGTGATACTCCAAGACATAGGAATGGTGTGGATGACTTAGGGTGAAAACACAATGGAAGAGCAGAGGGCCCAGAATCAAGGAGAAAGGGCCAACAAAGAAGACTGAGAAGGAACAGCCAGAGAAATAAGAGGAAAACTAATAAAGAACAGTGTCCTGGAAGCCAAGAAAAGAAACTGTTTTGGTAAGAAGTCAGAGTCAGATGATGCCAAGAGGTCTGACATGATGAGGACTGAAAAACTGGTGACCATGTTTCTCAATATGACAGGCACTAGCACTTCATCAAGAGGGCTTTGTTTGGGTCAGAGTATAAGGGCAGAAGTAGGCTAAAGAGTTCATGGGAAAAAGTGTACATAGCATGTACTGAAAACTCGTTTAAGAAGCTTAGCTGTGAAAGGATTAAAAAGATAGGAGTAGTAGAAAGGAAATATGAGGGTAAAAGGACATAGGGTTTTCAAAATGGGAGAGGTTAGAGCAAGTCTGAATAGTGCAGGAAGATTCTAATAGAAAGAGGAAATAACCACAGGAAGACTTTCTTTAAGAAGACAAGACAGCCCTGGTCAGATAGCTCAGTTGGTTGGAGCGTCGTTCCAATACATCAAGGTTGCAGGTTCGGTCCCTGGTCAGGGCACATACGAGAAGCAACCAGTGAATGCATAAATAAGCAGAACAATGGAATTGATGTTTTTCTCTCTCTCTTCCTCTAAAAAGAGAGAGAGAGAGAGAGAGAGAGAAAATGTGATTAGAGCACCTGTGAGGGGACTGGTCTTTGCTAAAATAAAGCAGGGGTTCCCAACCTCCCTCCTCTGGGTCCTCGGACTCCCCTCACATTACCACCTGAGCTCCACCTCCTGTCTCCCCCCTCCCCGCCCCACCCTGTGGCAAAACTGTCTTCTATGAAACCAGTCCATGGTGCAAAAAAGGTTGGGGACCACTGAAATAAAGGACATGCCCTCCATCATAACAGGTGGCTATGAGTAAGAGATAAGCCCCATATGCAGGTGGGTTTGTAGATTTGGGAGGTGCAAAAATGAACAGATTCCCTTTGGTAGCTTCTATTTTTATAATAAAGTATAAGGTATATCCTGGTTTAAAAAGAAGACTTGGGGTGGTGAACACAAAATACAATATACAGATGATGTATTATAGAACTATACACCTAAAATCTGTATAACTTTATTAACCAATGTCACCCCAATAAACTTCATAAAAAAAAGAAAAGAAAAAATGAAAACACAAGAGATTAGAAATAGAGCTGGTATGAAATAGTCATTTCTAGTGAATGGGAAATTGAAATTACTAGAGAAATGTATAACATTGCTAGGCAATACTGATTATGCACATGAGATTGACAATTATAAATTTGATCTGCCTGGTTTTCAGATTTTCTCTAGCAACTGTCATCCCCATGAATGCAGACAACTAAAAAGGCAGATGGT
Organism: Mormoops blainvillei; assembly: GCA_004026545.1. NCBI lineage: Eukaryota > Metazoa > Chordata > Mammalia > Chiroptera > Mormoopidae > Mormoops > Mormoops blainvillei. Next base: position 173,524 of record PVJD01000479.1, read on the forward strand.
TAGGTTTGACCAGTGCATCACTCAGAGTTCCACAAACAGCAGAAGGCAGCTCTAGCTGAATAAACAGAAAAAGAGTTTACAGATAGGATATGAGGTAGCTTTCAGAGCAAAAAACCTGCTTCGGGGCTACACAGCTAAAACCACCACCCAAAATCATATACAAAATGGGCTTTGGAAAAATATGTTTGCCAGTGCCAAGCAGGGGATGCTGCGGCTTAGGCAGCACTATTATAGTTATGGATACCAGGTGCCATACTAGCAGCATCCCCACTGTTGACCATGTAATTGGATCATGCTGCTAGAGGCTGCCACTACATGGGAATTTGCTGATAATGGAGGGGCAACTTGTAGATCTTGAGATGCAAAAGGTTGCAGAGTGGTCTTAGCAGCAGCCTAAGTGCTGTAGTTTAAGCAGATTTCACACAGGAATTTGGTCAGAGAAGTAGGGGACCGGCAGTGTGGCAAAGCCTCCCACTGTTGCTTTGGGCAGTGTTGTATCTTGCTAATCCTAAAGGCGTCAGAGATTGGCAAAGCCTTGGCAAGCTAATTACTCTTCTTGAAACTATGTTTTCTTGTCTGTGAAATAATAATATTCATCTGATAAAGTTGTTCCAATTAAATGAGATAGAGAGACAGATGTCTGGCAGAGACTAGGTATTCAGCAAGTGGTGGCCATAAGTGAAGAGTTATAACTGAAGCCAAGAGAAGAGCTTCCAAGAAGATGTAGTCAACAATATCTAATCTTTTAGACTGATCAAAAGGGTTCACTTTAGAACACTGCAGGAGATAAGTTCGTAGGGAGGATGAAACTGGTTTTAGTCTCAGGTTACTTAGCTTTCAATGACGATTTTGCAGTATTCAGAAAGACTTTAAGGAAAAGCCTGATTTATAGTCAGAGAAATTCCACTAGCAGCTCTGAAACCTCTGTACCCTTCCTTAATATAGATTCTAGCTATGAAAAACTAGGTGCCTCAAATAGATACATTTCCACTTGAAAAAGAGAATAGAAAATCACCAGCTATTAATGCAGTGCCCAAGAAGGAAAATAGTTAATTGAACTGTTGTAGAACATAGTTGGGGAAGTGGGGGACTGAAATGTCTTAAATTATTTAATTTAATCAGAATAGTTTTAGGCTTATAGCTGTTACAGAAGAAATTTCAATCCACCACTTTCTTCTCTGTTCACTCAGCTCTCAGCAAATCTCAGGCCATAGGTCATTCAGACTACAAACAGCTCCTACACTCAAGGAAGCACACACCAAAGCACATCATAATTACATTACCAAAGATTAAAGATAAGGAGAGAATCTTAAAAGCAGCAAAAGAAAAAGAGTTACCTACAAAGGAGTTCCCATAAGACAATCAGCTGATTTCTCAAAAGAAACCTTACAGGCAAGAAGGGGCTGGAAAGAAGTATTCAAAGTCATGAAAGACAAGGACCTACATCCAGGATTACTCTATCTGGCAAAGCTATCGTTTAGAATGGAAAAGCAGATAAAGTAAAGTTAAAGGAGTTCATCACCACCAAGCCCTTATTAAATGAAATTATTAAAGGGACTAATCTAAGAAAAATAAAATGACCAAAAAATGAACAGTAAAATGACAACAAACCCACAACTATCAACAACTGAACCTAAAAAAACAAAAACAAAAACAAACTAAGCAAACTGCTAAAACAGGAACAGAATCACAGAAACGGAGATCACATGGAGGGTTATGGGGAGGGGGTGGGGGGAGAACGGAGGAAAAGGTACAGGGAATAGGAAGCATAAATGGTAGACAGAAAATAGAGCGGAGGAGGTTAAGAATAGTATAGAGAAGGGAGAAGCCAAAGAACTTGTATGTATGACCCATGGACATGAACTAAGTGGGGGAATGCTGGTGGGAGGGGGTGTGCAGGGTGGAGGGGAGTAAAAGGGAGGAAAAAAAGCAAAAAAAGCTCCTACAAATTCCACAGAAACCGGATCAAACCTACTGAACCTTTCACTGGGTAAATGGAATTTCGGCTCCTGTAACTGTGCATACCACCTGAACACAGTGGCAGGGCAGCAGACCAGGGCAACTGCCACACTGGTCCCTCACTCACCTCAGCTGCACCTCTCTGAATTAGTTAAACAAGAACCACCAGAAAGAAACTGCATACTCTTTATAAACTCAACTTGACCAGAGTCTGAAAAAAGGTGCCAACAAATCCTTTTGTTTTTCCTTTCATTGTGGAGGAAGGGAACACTTTCAAGAAAATGATACACTAAAGAAACTTGCTCTCTCTTTTTCATGAACTCTCCATTTCTTGAGTTAACTGGCCCTCAGTTTTTCCTCAGAACATCAAGTACACGATTGCAACTTCAGCTCTGAGCAACCTCCTGAAACAGCTCAATGTTCAACCTTTCCCAATCAGGTTCAAGGAGAAGAGAGTTCACAAATTATAATACAAAAATAGCGCTGCTTTCTCAAAAGTTTCATACATGTTCACATAAATACATGGTAAGACCACTAAAGAAGCTCAATAAATAAAAAGAAACTACCTGTTAATGAAATAAAAACATCCACAAAAAAATACGCAGGTTAAGGTTCAATCTGAGTTTTGGACATAGAAATACTTCAATTGAAAAGTGAGTTTGGGCTTTGAAGTCAAGCAGATTATAGAGTTCCATCAGCTCCACCACTTTAATGAGTGTATAACCTTGAGACAAATTCCCTGATTTCCTCAACCCTCAATAAAACAAGGATAACACTATCTATCTATGAGAGTTCTTAAAAGGATTAAATAAAATAGTACATGTAAAGCTCTAATACAATGCCTGGTACACACAGGAATATATATCAGTACACTTTCCCTTCTAACTTGAAAAAAGTTTTATTACAGATAGATTCATAAAGAAGGTAGGACTTAAAGAACAGGGAAAGACTGTCAGCTGGACAGGAAGAGGAGGCATATTCCTTAGGTACTCCATATTTATTTATAATTTAAAAAATAAGAATAAATTTCTCAGATTGATAGTTAATTACTAATGTGAAAATGCATTACTGACCTTAAAATGTGTTTCCCTAAATAAAATGCTCTTCTTCCTCTCTTCTAATTTTACAATTCTTTGAGATTCTACATTTGTACAATTTTCCCCCATCCTCTTCCTAAAGCCCTGACTCAGACCCTTATTTGGTTTTGAGATGACCTAAGGCTTAAACCAAACACATGTACCTTAGAGGTCATAAGTATTCTCAAAGATCTCTGGGAGAAGACCAGAACCAATCATCTACGAAGTTAGAAAGAATCAGTGTGGCATAATGAAAAGGACATGGGCTTTGGAAACAGCTAAAGGTTTCATACAAAAAATAAGTGCAACCTCTGCTACTTTCTAGATGTATGACCTTGGGCAAGGCACTTTACCTCTCTGGACCTCATTTCCTTATTTGTAAAGTGGAAGATAATGTCACCTGTATCTCAAAGTGTTGTTGTCAGGATTAGAAAAAACGCCTACAACAATTCTTGGCGTATACAATAAAAGGCCAATTAATGCTAATTATTATTAGAGTTAATATGCCAATTGCCTTACTGAACATTTTGTAAGGCTGTACTTTCCTAACTGGCAAAAGGAGTCACACTGCTTCCACATTCCCATGCCTACATCCAAAAAATTCCATTTAAATAACCCATAATTAACCAAGTCAAGAACTGAGAGAAGTCAGGCAAGAAAGCGCTAACAGGGCTCAACTCATTCTCTGCTGACGGCAACAGAGCCAGTGCAAAGTAGATACCTCTACCAAAAAAATCTGCTTGAACATGGTCATGACCGATACTGACGTAAGTACAAGCTAGTAGCGGTTCTTTGCTCACAGCCTTACTTCTTCAGAAGCCTTACTTCTTACTTACTTCGTCAGAAAGTTTTAACTTCTCTGAAATAAATCCTCTTCTGCCTTGTTTTTCTGGCTGTGCTGTGACATTCCTATAAGCCCATTTTTGAGAACACAAGGAAGAAACCCTCTCAACTTCAGCACTCCACTCATTGTGGAACTTCTCTTCCCATTTCACCAATCACTTCTTTTGGAGATTTTTGGTTTGTTGGGTTCACTTAATGTGAACTTATGAAGAAAAACATTATATAAAAATATATCAGTGCCACAATGATAAGATCTGGTCCTCAGAGCATCAAAAATTACATGATACAACTTGTGCCAAAGATAAGATGTGACTGAGTAACCTGCACACCATATGTTCATTCTTACTAACTACTGCACTTGGGAATTCTGGCTTTTGTAAAAAGTTTATTTCCCTTGTGTGGCTGAACAGAGTAACAGAACTAAGAAAAATGAAGACAGATACATGAATAGAGTAAGGGAAACTATCAATGGAAAGGCAACTTAAGAATAATAAACTTGTATGTGACAGTTACAAAATTAAAGCAACAGTTACCAATTACAGAGCTAAAGGCAGCTATTTCAATTCCTAAGTAACCCCAGTCTCTCCCTACACTATATAAAAGCAGAAGGGAGTCAAGGTCAGAATGATTAAATAAACAATCTAAGAATCAAGAAAGGCTAAACATACCAAAATATCACACTGTAGCACCTTGGTGAGGTGACTTTCATCATGAGGAAAGAAGGGCAGTCTCATGCACTTATTTTAATCTAACCAATTCAATTTCAAGAAAGTTAAAGATTTTGTCCCCAGACAGCAGCTTGGCAATGCCTTTAAGTTGTGTCATACAGCTTCATCCTTGCCCAGAGTTGTACCTGCTGAACTTCCAGCACAGAATTTATTTATTTTTTTTGGTAGCAATTAACATTGTAAGGCAAGCTCAGCCCTGTCTTCCATAGCCCTGAGGTGCTGAGTAAATCTAGACTCATGGAACCTACATTTTAATGCTGGAAAAACAGTAAGAAGGCAGTTTGGCAACAAGAAAAAAAAGGTCAAGAAGCAAACCTAGAATTAAGAAAAAGACTGATATGCTGGCCTGTGATTTTTAAACTTCTTTTTATAGAAGCTACTGAATTATGTGTACCTTTCAGAGGAGGTCATGGTGGCATGCACTCAGGCTAAAATGGGAGGAGGAATAAAATAAATTCTTAATAACAATAGCTATTATTTTTAAGCCACTACTATATGTGCCAAGTTCACTGCTAAAGCCCTCTACAAATATTTCTAATCCTCAATCATATTAGTGTCCTCATTTTATAGAAGAGGAAACCAAGACTTAGAGAATTTGGAAATTACCCAAAAGCTACTTAGTTGGGGGTACCAGGATTCAAAGCGGGTCTGCCTGACAGTAAATCCCCTGTACCAAAAACAATTTGTTAAACACTCTTACCCTCAAGAGATCTAATCAAATTACAGATTTTACACAAAAAAAGATCCTTAATCAAAGGGCAAGATTTGGCCAAAATTATAAAACAAATGAACTAGTCGGAAACATGTTTTAGATTTCCAGGCTCATATCTAGATACCTTTTCGTCCTATTAATTCCTCCCAGAGAAGTTTCATACTGCAAACAACAAGGACACAGCCCTAAAGCATCATTAAACATATTCCTTCAGACTTGTCTTTGACATCACCTGCTAATCATCTATGTTTGGGTAGTCAGAATGAAAGGGTCATCTGCTTTATACCTTAATCATGAGGTTATTACAACAAAAGGCTGGATCCAAGGTTCCAATTCAGCGGAGTTCTGCGGTGAAACCAATGTGGACTTTCCATCACTTTAGTGTTCTGATAAAGAATTAAAAATCATTCACGAGAAAAACCATAAATCACTGTGCTCATATTGTACTTCGGAAATTAGAGCCATAATCCTTTTTCACATGATCCACATCTCTGTCTTTTCCAATATTTGACCCTTTTGTTTTCCCTGTGCTGATTTAATTTCAGGAGAGAAACACACTATGCATAATCACTGTAAGGGTAATTCCGAAGTATCCTACATGTAGGTACACTTACTCCCCGCTGCTCCGAGGCTACTGTCTCTTCAAAACCACTTAAAGGAAGCTGACAGCTGAGAGAGAAAGCCCCACAATGACAGCCACTCCCAAAAGTAAAAGCGTTTCTTCCTAACCTTCCAGGTCACAATAAAAGGAACCAACAAAACAATCACTCTCCGTACACAGTCTAGTGATCCTGGTGGCCGACTCCTGAGCAGACAGGACAAACCTCTAAAAAGAGTGATCAGAATCTCTCCATTACCCTTCTACATTCGGAGAAGAGGTACGGATGTTGCAGCAGAGTGAAGGGCACAGCATCAGTACTGCCCTGTGGAAGCGGCTGACCACAAAAAGGCATAAAGTCAGCATCTGCACAGAAACCAAAGAACTGAGGATTTCAATGGGAGCTAACTACTGCTTACTCCTAACTGCAATCAGAAGAGATCCTTCCACCCTTAGTGCTGGGTGAACCCTCGTAAGCGGTAAGGTTTTTCTGTACCATCGGGGTCTTCTCCCCAGAGTGTCTGAAAAATAACACGGGAGTACACTGGGGGCGCGGGGAGGGGTGGTATTAGGTGCCTCTCTCTCCTCTCCCTGCCCATTCCAAGTAGTAGTGGAGAGCGCTACCTCCATGTTATTCATAGCGAAGTACGGCCGCGCCGGCTGGAGTCCCCGCTCCCCAGCCCTGGGGGCCGGGTGGGGGCATCTCTGAAAGTGGGTTTAAGGGGAAAGGGGTCTTTCTGCTTCCCAGATCAGAAGGGGGGGGGCGTGGAGGGTGGTGCTGCAGTGCCAAGAGGATCTGCGTGCGGTTCCCCCTCCCTCAATCGACACGAGAGGCAGCCCGGCGCCAATACCTTCTTGACTGTGCGCGGCGCCTCGGTCACGGTGCCGTCGGGGCTGAGTAGGGCCTCGCTGCCGTCGCGGTGCCGCTGGTGCTGGTGATGTGGGTCGCTCCGCTTCATGGCCGACGCCTGAGGCACCTTCCCGGCGGCAGGGCTGAGAGCAGCAGCAGCGGGCCCCGAGCCCGGGCCGGGGGCTGGGGGCCGCTCGGCAGCGGGAGCTGGAGCTTCGGGGTCCCCGCCGCCCGCCGGGGGAGCCATGGCGCTCACGGCCGCCGTGCTCAGTCCCAGCTGCGGCTCCGCCTCGGAGGGGCTCAAGTCCTTCAGGTCCACCTCAGGCACTTTTGCGGCAGCCGCTGCTGACACGACCTGCACCGACATCACCGCCTCCCCTGCAACCGCCGGCTCAGACTCCAGCTCCAGCTCGGCCCCGCCTCCCGCCCCCCTTCCCCTGCCCTCCCCCATTCCTCCACTCCTCCCCTCCATCGCCTCCGCTCCCGCCTCCTGCCTCCGCCCGCCCGCCCGCCCGCCAGCCCCGAGCCCCCGCCCCGCCCGGCTTGGGCGCGAGGCGCCACGGAACTTGTAGTGCGCTTGCTCCGGGCCTCACGCGGTGGGAAGACCGTGGGACCTCAGCCCCCGATCTACCCTGCGCGCCTCCGGGGGCGGTGCCCGCGATGCCCCCTGGGAGTTGTAGTTTCCGTCGCCCTCCCTGGGGCAAGTGGGATTCTGTAGGATAGATGGGGCTCTCCGGTCAGCGACGAACCGAAAGAATAGGTGACACGACAAAGGAAGGAGGAGGGAGAGAAAGTCTCCAGAGGAATTACGGTTTCCGTGGAGGGAACGCCAGAAACCTTAGGGTTGGGAAGGTGGGGGTACGAATGACCCTGAAAGCCTGAATTTCCTCCTTGTGTGCACGTTTGCGATCACGTGAGCAGCACTTAAAGGAAAAGCCGCGGCGTCACGTGAGAAGAGCTCCTTCCTCAGGCTTCAAGTTGGTTGAATTAACTGCTTTAGTGAAATTGGTATTCTGACACCTTTCCGAATTTAAGTGACATTGTTTTTGGAAGGAATAAAATCCTTGCTGTGGCAGTCTCTGGCACGTTCTGGGTGTGGAAGTTTAAAGCCAGTCCCACAAGAAGTTACATATTATTAGGTCGAAATTTCAAGGCTGTGCAATTTTGCGTTTCTTTAAACGAGGCCAAACCTTTGACCTATTAATTCTACTACGGAGATAATCTGAGATGAAGATAAATCTATTAGCATAAAAGAATTTAAATACAGTATGAGTACTGATTTTTAAGGTCTCATTCTATAAAGATATATCATTTCCAAATCACAATAAAAGGAATTTGAATCCTTTACCAATTTTGTTTTCTACTATGTGTCTTAGAGATACCAAACTAAAAACTGCTATCTGACACAACAGAATGACGTTTGCAGAATGTAATATTGTGGTGCCAGTACTGCGATTGAGTGTTACACTCTGGGTATTAAATGGTCACATCCTACTTATTTTTATAGAACACTGGTCCCATAACAAAAAGAACAGCAGCTGGAAATTTATCTCATTCAACGTTCAGGGATAAAGGGTTAACCATTCCTTCCATTATTTTCTGCAGTTAAATCCCCTTTTCATATTGAAATCCAATGACAATTAAATTAAGGTATTTTTTTCAAGCTGCTGTCGAAGAGGATGCTGAAGGCCATGACAGCATACTGCAACACAAGGACTCTTCTGCCCACCAATTCTGGTGCACTTCCAAAATATGCCCAACAATCCATTTTTATTTTTGTCCAAGAGGTTGGATGCCAGGGATTAGATATAAGCACAGGTACACACAGGCAGCAAGGTTAGTGTCAACAGACTCTGAAAATTGAAAATGGCTGATATAGTGAGGCCAGCGAAGTCCCGGCCACAGCACCCACCTTCTGAATACTGAATTTTTAAGCTATGAGAGATGGTGTGATTTAATTTAACTTTCTGTGTACTTTTCTGTATTATTTTAAATTTGACATTTATTTTAGGAGGTGTAAGCACAAAGACATGTATGGCGGTTTTATTTTTAACAACAAAAAGCTATCTGAAACTACTTTAATGTCCAATAAGAAGGGAATTGTTTACAAACTTTGTTTGCTAAGAATTTTTTTTAATCTTCACCCGAGGATACGTTTATTGATTTTTTTTAATTTTTATTTTTTTAGAGGTAGAGAAAGGGGGAGAGAGAGAAAGAGAGAAACATCCACGTGAGAAACATCAATTGGATGCCTCACGTACATGCCTGGATCAGGAATCAAACCCACAACCTTTTGGTATATGGGACAAAGCTCCAACCAACTGAGCCATTCAGCCAGGGCTCCAAGAATTTTTTTTTTAATGATAGAGGGAATTGAAATCTTTTGATAACATAATAAACTAAAAAGAAGCAGGAAATAAAATTGCATACTCCATGAGATGTTACCTATGTAAATAATACCTGAAAAAACCAAAATACATTAAAATGAAGTTGCCTCTGCATTATAGATTATGAGATAGTTTATGCCTTCTCCATTCTCAGAGAAACTGAGGTAAAGGCGATCTTATAGTTTATGTTTACCCAGAGAGTGATAGCCCTGGCAATTCCAGAAGGCCACTAGACATCCAGTCTTCTGAGTAACTATCTTCCCCCTGGCACGAAGGAGAGGGAGAGCTCCATCGGACCTACAGAATCCCACTGGCCTTAATCTCCTTCCCTGTGCTACCACTGTCTCGGCAGTCTGTTCATTTGTGGAAGTTGTTCTACCCCGAATGGAGTCTCATACCCTGGCCTTCAAATTTGTGCCTGATGCTATGTAGTGTCAGGCATCTGAGCACTGCCATTTCTACAAATCCCGCAAGTACCAGACGCAAGGACTTCTTAGGCTTTCTCTTCACACTCTGACTTTCAGAATTTCCTTCCTGTTATAAAGAACCAGCCCAGACCTTCATCCTCCAGCTGTCGGGGCAGAGATTAGCAGCTCTATAACTGATTTCTTTCTTCTCTCTAATGCACAAGGGAGCTGTGGTACAGCCACCTGGCATGTGTTGGAGCTCATAGGCAGCAGCTGCCTACCTGGACTGCCACTAGAATTGATTACTAAGAGGATGAATTAATTCGTCAGTGGGATATGGTTACAAAACATAAGGAGTTGGAGCACTGGAAAGAAACTGATATTCATCCTTTATTTATTCAGGCACTGTCCACTGGTTGGAGTCAAAGATCGTGGCACATTCCTCAGCCACTCTTAACTCCATCCCTCTATCCAGTTGCTGCTTCTGCCATCTTTTTTACTGGGAGACACCAAGCATAGTTAAAGATGCAAATACCATACTGCAACAGGGTAATTAAGCATAAGTTTATGAACTGTTTAGTTTATGAAATATTTAGACTGTAGGCCTTCCTTCTTGACTCATTCAGCTTCCAGGCTCTGGCAGGCAGGAATGTATCTTTCATGAGGGAGATTAAAAGAACTTCTCTGAGGTATCTGATGGGTACAAGAGAGAAAACTTGAAGATATTAACTTGAGAGTTTCATAAGGAAATAGACCAGCCACACCAGCCTTGGTGAAGACCACACATGTGTTCAGAGTTTCCAGAAAACCATTAATGTCACACTCAACTACAAGTAGAAAGATAAAGTCACCAGATATATGAAGAAAACTTTTAATATGAAAGACAGAGACCGACACAAGAAAACAGAAAAAGAGTAAATAACTTGGAGGAAACAGAGGCTATGCACGAAGAAAAAATCAAGACCCCCCAAAATCATTAATATTCTTAGAGACTAATAATATTGTATTGGTGAAAGAATATGCTGTTGCCCTGGCTGGTGTAGCTCAGTGGATTGAGCATCGGCCTGTGAACCACAGGGCTGCTAGTTCCATTCCCCAGTCAGGGCACATGCCTGGGTTGTGGACCAGGTCCCCAGTTAGTGGTGTGCAAGAGGCAACCACGCATTGATGTTTCTCTCCCTTTCTCCTTCCCTTCCCCTCTGTCTAAAAATAAAATAAATAAAATTTAAAAGAACCTTAAAAAAAAATAAAGTCAGAAAACCTTCAAAGAAGAGAAAAAGAAAGAATATGCTGTTTCAAGAAGTGAACATTCAGAAAACAAATGAGACCTTTAAAATGAAAGCATTCTAGACTGCCACTTGAGCCTGAACCTTGGCTTCTCACCTTCCTTCCTGAACAACATGAGCTTCAGCACCCGCTCTAGCTTCTCCACCAACTACTGGATCCTGGATTCTGTGAGGTTGCCCAGTCACCAGGTCCAGCCAGGAGCATGGCCAGTGTCTATGCAGGCACCAGGGGCTCGGGCTCCCAGATTTCCTTGTCCCACCCCCTCAGCATGCAGGGCAGCTGGGGGTCTGGGGCAGGGACTTGGCTGTGGGGATGGCAGGGGGTCTGGCGAGCATAAGGGGGCATCCAGAGAGAAAAGGAGACTGTGCAGTGCCTGAATGACAGCCTGGCCTCGTACCTGGACAGGGTGAGAAGCCTGGAGGCTGATAATTGGAGACTGAAGAGCAAAATCCAGGAACACCTGGAGAAGGAGTGACCCCAGGTCAGAGACTGGGGGCATTATTTCAAGACCACCAAGAACCTGAGGGCTCCGATCTGGGCAAATTCTGTGAACAATGCCCGCATCGTTCGGCAGATCGACAATGTTCATCCTCCCGCTGGTGACTTCAGGTCAAGTATGGGATGGAGCTGGCCACGTGCCAGTCTGTGGAGAGTGACATCAATGGGCTCTGAAAGGTCACTGATGACACCAATATCACTTGGCTGCAGCTGGAGACTGATCGAGGCTCTCAAGGAGGAGCTGGTCTTCATGAAGAAGAACCACAAGGAGGAAGTAAATGGTCTACGAAACCAGATTGCCAGCTCTGGGTTGACCATGGAGATGGATGCCCCCAGATCACAGGACCTGAGCAAGCTCATGGGGACATCCAGGCCCAGTATGACAAGCTGGCTTGGAAGAACCAAGAGGAGCAAGACAAGCACTGGTCCCAGCAAACTGAGGAGAGCACCACGATGGTCACCTGACACACCGCTGAGATGCGAGCTGCTGAGATGACACAGAGCTGAGATGTAAGGTCGGTCCTTGGAGGTCAACCTGTCTCGATGAGAAATCTGCAGGCCAGTTTGGAGAACAGCCTGAGGGAGGTGGAGACGCACTATGCCAGGCGGATGGAACAGCTTAACGCGATCCCGCTGCACCTGGAGTCAGAGCCGTCCCGGACCTGGGCAGAGGGGCAGCGCCAGGCCAGGAGTATGAGGCCCTGCTGAACATCAAGGTCAAGTTGGGGGTTGAGATCGCTAACTACCTCCACCTGCTGGAAGAAGGGGAGGACTTTGATCTTGTTGATGCCCTGAACAACAGCCACTCCAGGCAATCCATCCAAAAGACCGCCGCCCACAGGATTTGTGAACTGCAAAGTGGTGTCTGAGGTCAACGACACAAAGTTCTGAGGCATTAAAGGCAGAAGTGGTGCACGCCTTGGGGCAGGAGGCCAATAAAAAGTTCAGAGATCAGCTCGGGCTTGTGTAGCTCAGTGGATTGACCATCATCCTGCGAATCAAAGGGTCGCCAGTTCCATTCCCCAGTCAGGGCACATGCCTGGGTTGCGGGCCAGGTCCCCAGTAGGGGGCATGCGAGAGGCAACCACACATTGACGTTTCACTCCCTCACTTTTTCCCTCTCTTCCCCTCTGTCTAAAAATAAAATAAATGAAATCTTTAAAAATATATATTAAGAAAGTTTAGAAATTAAAAAAAGAGTAATAAAAAATAAAATGAAAGTATTCTAGCAGAAAAAATTTAAAACTCTGTAAACAAGAGAAAAAATAAAAAACAGGAAAGATGCATTCTATCTTTACTCAGGTTGTTGAATGGTGACTTGTTTTATGGTTTTTATATTTGTGTCTAATGCATGTTATAACATGATAGGTGCAATGCATTGTGTAGCTAGTTTTTCTGGAAAAGTCTTTTAGGAATTAATTGTTTTTCAGATTTTTTTTCACTTTTTTTCCTAAATTTTATTTATTTTTTGACAGAGGGGGAGGGAGGGAGAAAGAAAGGGAGAGAAACATCAATGTGTGGTTACCTCTTGCATGCCCCTCACCGGGGACCTGGCCTGCAACCCAGGCATGTGCCCTGACTGGGGAATCAAACCAGCAACCCTTTGGTTCACAGGCCGCCGCTCAGTCCGCTGAGCTACACCAGGCAGGGCAGATCTTCATTAAGTTTTCCAATTTCCAAAAAGAAAGAAAGAGGAAAAGAAAAAGTGAATCAGAGGGCCAGTCCAGGAAGTCCAACACCTGAATAATATGAGAGCCATAAAGAGGTAAGAAAAAAATGGGATGCATGGGTTGGTAGTCAAAGAAATAATTTTTAAAATCTCTCTAGACTGAAAGATGAAAGTACCTGGAATGAAAAGAGCCATTAGGTGCTGAGCCTAATACATGAAAATAATACAGCATGTAAAATTTCAAAATTTTGGGACAAGGAGACCGTCCTTCCAATGTCTGGAGGGGGTCAAGGAAACATTTTTACAAAAGCTCAAGAGTCAGAAAGATATTGAACTTCTTAAAATTAGTTCCAGAAGCTAGAAGCTAATGACGTCAAATACGACAGACTCTCTCTTTGCCTTCTGCAGAGAATAAACTGACAGTCAGCCGACGCTGGGAAGGGCGGTCATCCAATTGTAGAGTTAGGTAGGGGATCGGGGATCAATCCTCCTGCTTTTATTTCTACCCTCTGAAGTACCTGCTGCCTTCAGTTCAGAGCCTTTTGGTGGTGCTACAATATACATTTTCCTAACTGTTGTCTGAGACTTTAACTTTTCAAGTCTGCTAAAGTTCCATTTATCATTTTTCTTCCCAGCTTTCAAAGTGGTTACTATGAGCTACACTTGGAGCTCCTCCCTACGCCACCTTTTTTTGTCCTTCTTGTGGGGAAAGAATGAAAAAAGAATTAAATCTTTGTCCTCTATATTGGGAAGTAGGTTTACAGTTGTGAGTATGTGAAATAGAGTTTATTCTTATATTATTATTATTAATTACATTATTTTCCTAGGAACAACTGTAAACCTACTTTTTAAAAAGATTTTATTTTATTTTTAGACAGAGGGGGAGAGAGGGAAACATTTATGTATAGTTGCCTCTCGCACGCCCCCTACTGGGGACCTGGCCTGCAACTCGGGCATGTGCCCTAGACTGGGAATTAAACCTGGACCCTTTGGTTCTCTGGCTGGCACACAATCCACTGAACGACACCAACCAGGGCTGCAAACCTACTTTTACTCCACTGTGTATATCAAATTATAATATTGGGCTGGAAGGAAACCCACTGAACTGAAGCAGCTTTTTTTCTGTCAAGGAAGGGGAAGGTGAAAGGAAAAATGGGACAAATATTGGTCAGAGGACTTTAGCTAAATCTGTTACATTTTATTTTTTTTAAATAAGGTGGGAGCAAATATGATAAAATGATATGATAAAAAGAGCTCTTATTCCTGAGCAGTGTTTAGGTTTTTCTTTGTGCCTTTTCATGTATCTTTTTACTTCTTAGATTAAAAAGAAAAAAATGCTCAGGCAAAGGAAGGGGCGGAGTGGTGGAGAGACTGCTTAAAAGAAGTTGGGACCAACAAAGGCAGGCCTCACAACCTACGAAGATGGACCACTGAATTAGAGTTTGATTTTGAGTTTGAGAGCGGTAAGAACCTAGAACAGCGAACGCGTGGAGACCTCTTTTCAGGGCAGCAGCTGGGCCACCAGGAGTCCCACAAACCAAGCTCCTCTTGGGCCCTGAGGTGTTTCTCCTGGAAACCTAATTCAGTAGCTTTGGTAGGAAAGTGACCTCTATGGCTTGATCATAGGATCTGGTGTTCCTATTAAAATACTGCAAAATTTCTTGGTTGGGGGAGTGCTGTACTGGACCTCCAGATGCCTCGTAAAGTCTACACTCACAAAAGGCGGGCTCATAGTGCCCTCTAGTGGTCAAAGAATCTGTCAACCTCCACAGCTAGACATAGGTAACATTTCTCGGCTTTTAAAAGCCTAGAATGAACTCCCACTACATCCCATTCCCCACCCTTTACATAAATATCCCCACTTAAAAGAAACGGATGGAGGGAATGTCCATGGAGATGAAAAGAAGAAAGAAAATTGTTAACATAGTCTCTTATTTCAGAAAAGATCATTAGACAACACTAATCAATGTTGCTATTTTGAACACTGTTGTTAAGGTTAAAAAAGTAGTTATACTACTGCTGAGAGAAGCAGCGATGGCCAGAATGAGCGAGGTAAGCAAGGGATACAGGGTGGCCAGAGGAAACACAGCATAGGAAACCTGGATAGAAGGACAAATCACCAGTCAGAACTGAGAGTGAAAAGAGTTTGATTCAGAGTCAGGAAGTCCTTGGGCACAGAGTCTGTCACTTACTAGCTGTGAGGCTGTGGGCAAGTAATTTTTATTCACTGAGCTTGTTTTTACAAACAAACAAACAAACAAAAAAATGAGCCCCTGTGATTCCCCTGAATTAAACAAGAGGCAGAATGCAGTGCCCAAGAGCCAACTCTGGAGCCAGAGTTGGAATGGGATCCAAGCATTGCTACTTACTGTGTGGCTTCAGGCAAACTATTGAAATTTTTTGTGTCTCAGCACCTTGGGGGTGTTAACGGTGCCCCAAAGGTCTGTCGTGAGATTCGAGTTAATCCATGTGAAGTGCTTGGGAGAGAGCCTAGCAAGCATTCAGTAAGAGTTAGCTGTTATTATTATTTTAATAATATACATGTAAGGTACCTAGACTATCGTCAGATCAGTAGTTAGTTCCCCTTCCCCTGTAGTCTGGCTCTGAGCAAAATGCTTGCATCCCTGCAACATGAGCTACTCCCCAGCAAGTCTGGCCAATACTCCGCATACCCTCCCTGTATCTGTCTTCCACAGATCTCCTTTCCACATGATCCTGAGTCCTTGCAACCCAGTTCCCAGGCATCTACTGACATCTTTCTGGAGGAAGTGGGGCCAACAGGCTCCCTTCAGGGAGGTATGAATTCCTTTGACTGCCGAAGGGAGGAAACCATGTCAGAATGCACTCGGTCCCCCTGACATCCCTTGGAGAAGGCAAGAGACTCCTGGAGGCGCGGGCCAGACGTGCCACAAGGAGCCATGCTCCTCTACACTAGCAGGGATGCTTCCTTCCAACTGTCACTCCAAGGGCAAGCTGTGTTTTTCCCCCCTTTTTGTTGAAGTTGTGGGGGTGACACTGGTTAACGAAATTATACAGGTTTTAGGTGCACAGTTCTACAACACATCCTCTGTGCCCTGTACTGTATGGTCACCACCCCAAGTGAGATGTGTGACCGTCACCATTTATCCCCCCCGCCCCCATAACCTCCTCTATCTCCCTCCACCCCCGCAATCACCACAGTTACCCGTGTCCATGAGTTTTTCCTTTTTCTTTTAGGTCAGGCCCCTCCCCACCCACGTGTGTTCTTAATCATCTAAGATCAGTGTGCAGCGAGGCAGCTGTGGCCACAGAAGAGCTTTTGTCCATGTGGAACAGCCAGCACATTAAGCTGAGATCAGCCAGACACCTGTCTGTCATGACCTCATTAGCGCCAAGCTCTCGGCCTTTCAGAACAGCCTGAGGAAGAAGTGGAAGACAAACGAAATCAGGACCAGATAAACAGTTAGGTGGAGCCTGGGCCCTATGGAAAGGAAGCACATGGAGAGTTTATATAAAAACTTTTATTTACTGTTTATATTTCTTCTCCCCATCCCGAGCCCCCACCTGGAGCCCAGTCAGCTCCTCAGGCTTCCTGCTGCCTGGTTCTTGAAACTGGGGCCTTGGGGACACAGAGGAGGACAAAAGAGGTTGGAGAGCTCTTCACCTACCAGTTGTGGAAGCTGAAGGAGGCGTCCCTTGCCTGCCTGAAGCTCTAGCAGCTTCCCAGGGTAGCCCTTTAAGTCAGAAGACCCGCCCCCCCTTGGATGGATACAGGAAGAGATAACGTGTCTCGGAGACCCAGAGGCTCCCCCACCACTCACTGCTTCTAGACCACGCCAAGCTCTACAGCTGGACAAATGTCCTTCTTGGAGATGGAGCCCAGCAACACGGGTAGGGGCTGGGGGTGGGATGGAGAAGGCTGCCGCTCTGGGTCCTAATCAACAAAACAGGAAGCAGGAAGAGGTTGGCCTGGTTGAACTGAAATGGGCAAGGGAAGGAGGGAAGGAGGGCGCAGGAGAACACAGGGTGGGTTGGTGGCCTGGGGTGGGGCCGGCTGGACATCTGTGAAGAGAGATTATAGCCCCTGTGGGAGTAGGCACTCCCAGCACCTGGATGAGGGAGAGGGGAGCCCTGTTCCCACGTAGACAAAGGCCTAATAACACAATAAACATTTTTGGTCTCAGGTTGCCAGGAAAGGGCACCTATTAGTACAGAAAGGGGCAGCCAGCCCTCATCTGCCAGACACGGGTTTGGCTGCCTCCCTGGCCGCTGCAGCCTCCTCCGGGTACTGTCACTCCTACCTCTGCCATGACTGCCCCACCAGAAACCCTGCAAACCCCCTGACCTTACTGCAGGCTGGGGCTGCCAGCCAGACTCCAGCTGGTGGGGCAGAAACAAGGGCGCTGGAGCTCAGGGCTATTCCCTGGGTGAGGCCCACCCAAGGACACGCTGGGGCTCTTTCCCACAGTTCTGCCACGGGCCAGACATCTAGAACCCTCCTTGGAGGGCACTGGGCCCTCGGGTTCTCTGGAAGAAGAGGTCCTGAGGAAAGACTCTCAGGGAGGAAGAAGAGCCTCAGAATGTTCTTTGTTGCTATTTACTGTCCCAGGTCCAGCTCTCCTGGCTCAGAAGTCTGAGTCTGCATCCATGAGCTCTGCCTCCATCAGGTTGGTGCGCGAGTGAATGGGTCCCAGTCCCTGCCGGCGGCCCTGGGCCCAGGCCATGGGGGCTGGGGCACTGGGCAGAAATGGATCCTGCAAGGGACTGGGCTCTGGGCAGAAGGGGTTGGAGACCAGGGTCCAGGCTCTCTGTCGGCAGGATTCCCCGGCTCCCCAGGCACTGGCGGCCACCAGGCACTTCTGCCGGGGCAGCTGCGGCAGTCTGGGAACAGCACTGGGGGCAGAGGCGGGGGCTGGGTGGTGAAGCTCCGGGGGTGGTGCCAGCGGGCACACCTCCTTCTTCCTCTTCCTCCGCTTCTTCTTACGGCCCAGGCGCTTCTCCAGCTCTGGGGAAATCTCTGCCTCAACTAGCCACAGGTTGGCTTTTTCCTCGGGGGGCACTGATGATGGGAGAGAGAGCATGAACCCGGGACCCTGACTCTGTCCACATCACCGCTCTCTCCTCAGACCCCCACTTTGAGCTCTAAAACCCATAGCTCTAGACCTCTGGGGCCTCAGTCCCACGTTTTAGATCTTCCACAGCCTTCCCTCACCCCTCGCCTTCTGGCAGCTCCTGGTACTACAGTTCCAGTAATCCCCAGCCTCTATGTCCCCCACCTTCCTACAGAAACCTGAACCCCATACCTGGAGTTGCCACAGGGGTGACGGACACATCCTGGGGCAGTATGGCTCCTCTCCGAGCCACCATCTTGGTGACATGCTGAGCCCAGGCGGAGGACACATCAGCTGAGGGCTCATTGAGGTCAAAGGCCAAGCCCGCTGTGGGAATGGAAGGATAAGGAATCATGACAGCCCAGTCCCTCACAGTCAGCCATTTCTCCCTTATTCAGCGCCACTCATTCACCTTCCCCTGCCGATGGCTGCCACGCCACCCTGCACAGAAAACCCACCCTGGTAATCCCAGTGATCGCTACCCATTCCCAAATTACAGAGCAACTGACACCTTGCGCACCCAGAACGAGAGTGAGACCTCACTAGAGGCCAGAAATCCAGTTCCTGAAAGCCTGACTTACTCTAGTCCAGGGAGAACAGCTGGAGAAGACAGGAAAAGGGGAAGGGGGATGAGTCCTCTGGAACCAAAACAAACTGCTGAGCCCAGGGCAAAAAGAGAGAGGGCAGAATCGCTGGGGATGGGTCGGGGCTGGAAAAGAATGACTGTGAGGAGAGGAGGGAGCACTGCAGCCCTCACAGCCTTCCGAACAGTCCCCATGTCCACGCCGGCCCAGCAGGGAATGGGGCTGGGCGCCGCAGGTGTTAAGGGGCCCCAGGGGAGGAAAGGCAATGGAACTCACCCACAGGCCCGTCGTGGGAGACGGTGTGCATGCTGAAGGAGAGCTCCTGGCCCGGGTTCTGCAGCAGCTCGCGCCGCTTGGAGAAGGCCTTGGCGATCATCTTGCTCTTTTTGATGCGTTTGGGCTCATCATCACTCTGTCCAGTCAACCTGAAAGCAGCAGGGGTGAGGGAGGGAATGTGGAGGGGCAGCCACTTCCCATCAACTCTTGAGTGACCATGGAATCCATCCCCTCTAAGCAGGGGCCTCCAGAGGGCCTCGAGTCCCTCAAGGACCTTGAGGAGTAGAGGCCTATTCTGCAAGGAAGGGGCCCTAGAATGCAGGGCTCCTGTGTGCCCAGGTCTCAAATAGCTCCACTCTTAAAAGATGCCGGCAAGGGGCTCAGTACCTAGCCAGGGCTCCCAAGGTCAGGAGGTGTCACTAGGGGGCAGTGGTGAGCCACAGAGAAGTTAGCTTGGGGCAACTTTGCACAGGCTTAGAAATCACACCTATGCCAGCCTGTGCTGGGCAACATGGGACCAGACAAAGCCTAATGATAGGGACACCTAGGTTGAGAGACTGAGGCCTCGGAGTCAGAACGGGCTCGCTGCTGACCCCACCTGCACCAGGTGCGTCTCCAGATGAGCAGCGTGGCCTTGGTCCAGACCCAGGTGCTCATGGCAATGCCGGTTCCAAACATGGCAAACAGATTGATCTTCTCCACCAAGAGGCTAGGGCGATTCTTGATCTCACAGTCAGGGATGGGCTTCTTGGTGGGCAGCCCGATGGTTACATTGGCCTGGCACCTATGGTGAGGGGTGGTGGACAGGTGAGGCTTTCTGGGTCTCCTGGGTGGGTACCCAGACAGTCGGCACTGATTAGCAACCCTGCGTGCTCATTAGAGTCGCCAGGGAGCTTTTAATAACTACTGATGTCTGGGCCACACCCCAGACAGTTAAATCAAAGCTCTAGCGGAGAGACTCAGGCGTCCATGTGGTTTAGAGCTTCTCAGACTGCAAGCTGGAGCCTTGAAGGCGTCTAAAGCAGTCGATGTGGACTGGTGTTCATTTTAATAAGCATTTGTAACTGCTGTTCCTGGAGTCATTAGGTGCTGTACTTCTTTCAGCAGCTGAGATGCCTTACTCTCTGATTCGTCCTCATTGTGACATAAAATGCACAGGCAAGTTAGCAGGCATTAACAGGCTACTAACTCATCACAGAGAGAGGTAACTACTTCTGTGCAGGGCTCTCCCATAAGCTCTGTAAAAGAGTACGTGAGAATTGGAGAGAGCAACTTCTGTGGCCAACAGAGTCGGTCAGAGAAGCCAAAACACGAGCCGGCTTCTTAACAGTTACAAACACAACTGTCAGACAGCCATGGGGGTGCAGAGTTGAGCAGGGACTTGGGGGCCGTTTATCATGTTGGCAAATTACAGAGCAAGACAGGCAGATCCCTGCTGGACAGCACTGACCCTGTAGTCCTGGCTCTGGCTCCCCCAAGTCCCCAAGCCCCCTTCCTGCACTCACAGCACGTAGTCCCGGAAGCTGCGCTCCCACTCAGCCTGGTTGAAGAAGTCGTAGAAGTGGCAGCTGAAGGTGATGAGGACAAAGCCAAAGGCCAGGAAGCCAAAAATGCCTGTGGAGGGCCAGGGGCGGGCATGAGGGCACTTGAGGCAACTGTGGGAGGCCCCAATGGGAGGGAAGCGGGCATGAAGAGGCAGTCTTGGCGTGAACTTGAATTCTTCCACCTGAGAAGGTCCCTTTCTTTCAAGCTGCTACCACCACCCCCCCACCACCACCACACACACACACCAGCCTTGTCTTGCCCCATGGCTGCTAACTTGTGCCGCTGACTTATGACACCCTACAAGACCCTATCATGCAGGTCCCACAGCTCCAGGAGGGTGCAGTGTTGGGCTGGATAGCACCCACTCACCCAGGCGCAGCATGGTCTCATTGATCTTGCTGGCAGCCTTCTCGCTCAATAGCCCAGGGTGGTTGCTCTTGATGGAGAACAGAGTCATGACTCCTGGACAGAAGGGACACCTCAGACATTAGTGGGGTGAGGTCACTCTCCTGAGGGGGGGGAGGTGTGTCGAAGGGAAGCTCCCATGGCCCTGGAGTCCAGGTCTGATTATTCCCGTGCTGGCGTCAAGCTTGGGGAACTAGAGACACCAGAGAAATGGAGCAAAGCTGGTGGCAGGTATGTCGTGGATGGGAAAGGCTGGGGCACAGCCAGGTGGACAGTAGAGAAGAGAGAAAATGTGTGTTGGTTCTGGCCCGGCCGCCCTTAAGAAAGGCTGCTAGGTCAAAGCTGTTCTGCCGGAAAAGGCATAAAAAGAGACTTGAGGACAGTGCTGTTCAATAGAAATATGGGCCACATACATAATCTCAAATTTTCTAGAAGCCACATTAAAAGATTAAAAAGACACCCGTGAAACTAATTTCAGTGTATTTTATAAAGAGTATACCACTGTTTATTATATCATCATTTAAATGTGTAATACATATTACAACTTATTAATGAGTGTGCTATGTCTTTGAATTGCAGTGTGTGTTTTACACTTAGGACACACCTCAGTGTGGACTAGTTTCAACACGTGTGGCGAGTGGTTACCCAATAGGACAGCACAGGTACATAACATAAATCAGAGGCCCAGACACTGCCAAAAAGAGGGAAAAGAAGTGGGCTAAACAGAAGGCTGACCTTCTGTGGAGGGAGGAAACTGAAATTTCCAAAAAAAAAAAAAAAAAGCAACAAAAATGAGCTAAGAAGATACAGGCTTATTGTGGAGGTGACAGATTGAGACAGGGAAATTAGTGAACAGAGAATCTGTGCATGTTGTGAAAACTGTGTGTGAGTGTGTGTTGTGGGCAGGAAGGAGGTGAAAAATCAAGCTCCGAAACATTGAGAGTATATATACATTTAGAGGGAGCACACTACACTGAAGTCCCCAAATTGGTCCACGTGGACAAAGCAGGTAACCTACCACACAAGCCCACCTGGCCACGGGCTGAGGGGAGGTTGGAACCAGTGCAGGTTCCACTCAACAAGCCGTGAGTGTGGAACAAGGCTCTGGAGAAAGGGGTGCGTTTTTCTGGCCAGCACAAAGGCGCTCTCCCACATCGAGTGCCCAAGGTTCTGCGTCTGCCCAAAGGGGGCACTTTCTAGGCAGACAAGACCCAGTGTGACCTGGCTGAGGTCCCACTGAGCAGGCAGCAGAGCTGGCAGCGTCTAGCTCCTACTTCCGCAAAGCTGGTGCCCAGCGGATTTTTTGCCCTAGTCCTGGTCTGGTCCTCGCTCACCTCGGATGAGGAAGTAACCTCCCACAATGAGCACCAGGCCAATTGGGGCCAGCACGAAGCCAGCACGGTATCGGTAGTTCTTGTAGCCCACAAAACAGATGCCGCTCACGGAGTCCCCATCCACCTATAGCCAGAAGGGGTGGAAGGGACAGATTTGGTCACTGGCCCCCTCACCCAAGTCCATCCCACTCAGGACCCCAGTCCCCTACCAGTTACTATACCTGGGCCACAGCGAGGATTGCCACTGTGAGGACAAAAGGGAGTGACCACGTGAGCAGGTGGAAGTAGGAGGTCTTTCCAGAGAGAGGCTGGTAGGTGGTGCCCAGGGCTTTGAAGGAGGTATGCCAGGCATAGGTGAGGACCACAAACCAGACAACACCAGCCATCAGGGCATAGTATACAATGACAAAGATGATGACACAGGACAGAGTCTCGTTGGAGCTGCACAGACATGTGGAGTGTCATTTGGGGAGGCCATTCTGTATTCCCTCTACCAGCTGTCTCTACTCTGTCTCCAGAACCTTGGCTCTAAGGTCTGGAGGTCCCTGGGAGTCAGGGCTTGAAAACAGGACCCGGTCAGATTTGAAGAGGATACAGAAGAGGCCCCTTTGAACAGATGCAAACAATCAAGATCCTAATACTGAAATCAAGGTCCTAACGCTATAGACCCTGGGTGCAACAAGGCAGACCTGAACCCGACCCTGAAATCTCAGGGTCAAGTCCAACCTGTCAATTTCGCAGTAAACACCCATTTCAGCCTTCCTCCCCTCCCCTCTGGGCCCCCAAGACACCTACGTGGGCTCCCCAAGCCTCATGGTGCCATCGGCGCGGCAGACGATCTCCCGGCGGGCACCGTCCATGAACTGGGCCAGCCAGCCAATGCTGCCCACGAAGAAACACGCATTGACGTAGAAGAGAATAACCGCAGGGTAGCGGTTGGAATTCCGCCAGTCAGCCACGAAAGTGGCCTAGAAGAGAGAAGTGGGTTCCGTGATGCTGGGGTTATTTTGCTGCTGCAGACACTCTTGTAACCCCTCTTACGACCCTTCCCCCAGGGAACCCCTCCCAGCCCCACCAAGCCGTCCTCTCCCCACCTCCCTCCCTGCCCCAGAGCCCAGCCTCTCACTGATAATCCAGCTCCCTTCCCACTTTGCAGGCTGAGTGTCCCGGACCTCCCCCGACCCCTCCACGCTGGGGCCTGCCCTCGGCTGACCAGGGTGAAGAGCGTGCAGAGGCCCGTGACGGCACCGAAGGCTGCGATGTAGCTGTGCATGTCCTGGTGCTCGGCCTCCGTGAAGAGCGGGTTCTGGCACTGGATCCCACAGCCCTCCACATCCTCGTACCAGCTCTTGGGGTTGTCGGTCCGAACCAAGGGAGCCTCACACTGGCCTGAACTGTTGAACTTGATGTTCTGCACCTCATTCTGGCACAAGGGAAGGGGAGAAGAAAGATAGTGCAAAGGGGAGCATGAGGCTCAGGGCGGCCTTTGGTTTAGTGAGAGGTGCCAGGGCAGCATGGTAGAGTGGCTGAGGGCACAGGTGCTGGGGACAACCTGTGGCAAATGATTTGACTTCTCTGTTACCTTAGTTTCCCCATCTATGAGGTAGCGGAGGTGGGAGAAGGATTCGTTTGGAATGTGGTGTTGGAGGAGAGCTCTATGGATACCCTGGACCACCAGAAAGATGAACGAGTGGGCACCAGAGCGTACGAAGCCTGCAATATGGCTGGAGGAAAAAATGACCAAACTGAAGCTGCCCTATTTGGGGGTACATCATGAGAAAGTAGGGTTCTTTGGAAAAGGTATTAATGCTGGGAAAAATAGGAGGCGGAAGGGAAAAGGAAGACCGAGTATGAGATGGGCTGACTTCATAAAAGAAGCCGTAGGCATGAGTCTGCAGGAGCGGAGCAGGGCTGGTGAGGACGGGACATTGTGGCCATCGCTCATTCACGGGGTCCCCAGGAGTCGGAGCTGACTCAACAGCATTCACACACACACCTACTTCATGGTGGGGCTTAAGGGGTAAATGGATAAAGAAAATATAAAATGCTATCATAGTATTTGGTGAGTAATAAATAATACCAAGTAGCATTATTACCATCATATTATCATTATTATTATCACTTATGAGCGCCCCTCATCACCCAGAACTAGCACACATCCCGCCGTGGTCTCTGGCTGCTTTACAGGTGCCTCGACTCCCTGAGAACACAACCAATGTCCTCAGGGTAGGGTCCTGTCGTCTGTGACCACGTGACCCCCTAACACCTGACAGAGCTGGTGCTCAAAATACATGTGTGGAACACAGTTATCTTTTTATTAAAAAATTAAAAAAAAGGATGATCACTGATAGATGAGCCCAGCCTACAGGCTTCAGTCTGGATTTGTGGCCTGTTGACCCCATGGCTGCTGACTTGGGGGTCTCCCAGGAGAGAAGGTCCTGAAATCAAGGCCCTAATGCTATAGACCCTGGGTGCAACAAGGCAGACCTGAACCCGACCCTGAAATCTCAGGTTCAAGCCCAACCTGTCCCTTTTGCGGTAAACACCCATTTCAGCCTTTCTCCCCTCCCCTCTGGGCCCCCAAGACACCTATGTGGGCTCCCCAAGCCTCACGGTGTCTCCCCTCCTGCCAGGCCCTGCCCTATGGCCCCAGACCCGAGAGCATGGACCTCGCCTCCCGGGTCACTCACCGGGCAACCCTCGGGGAAGTGGTCGGGGGTGCAGCGCAGGAAGTCGGGCCAGCCCCGCTCCCTCTCCACAATGGCACAGGGGCCTCGGGTGGCTTGGCAGAGTGTGCGGCTGGGCAGCTCCACCCGGTCGTTCTCACACTTGGGCATGTACACAGCACACAGCAGGGGCTGGATCACGGCCCAGCAACGGGGGGCATTCCGGAGGCCTGCGGGGTGATGACAGTGTGGACACATGGTAGTGAAGACCCCTCCTCATTCAGACCCACAGACACAGCTGCACCCCCTATTCCCCAGGCCTAAGGCGTCCCTCTTCGCCTCGCTGCAGGCCGCTACTTCTTGGAGCTGTCAGGCGAGGTATTTCTCAACCTCGCCTGCATTTGGGCAGGACGAGTCTCTGCTGCAGGACTGTCCCATGTATCGCAGGACATTTAGCATCATAGGACCTGCCCAATAAATGCCAACAGAACCCCTAAGTCACTGTGACAACCAGAAAATGCTCCCTCCCAAGCCCCATGCCAGGGATGGTGACTGAAAGAGAACCTGAAGAGGAACTTTCTGGGATGCTACTCATGTTCCATTTCTTGCTCTGGCACTGGAAGCCGGGGCGTATTCACCTTGTGAATATCAAGCTTATGATCTGTGCACTTTTCTAAATGTACATTATATAATTCAATTAAAGTTTTATAAAAACAGCCCCTGATACCAAACGCCCTGCTAGGGAGTACAAGAACCTCTGGCTGACAGCCCGAGGTTGATCTATCTCTTACCTTTTCTGGGGCATTTTTTAAACGCTACAGGCCTCTCCCAGGGGAAGGAGGGTGGTGGGACCCACCCCTCACAGGGCCCGTGCTCCAGAACCAGGAGTCGTTTCCCCTTGCCAAGGTCCCAGGACCCCGGGTCCTCTTACCAAGCCGAAGTGAGACAGAGAACAGGTGGGAGCTAAGAAGAGGTAGTCAGGGGAGCCAGGCGCTCCAAGGCCCGAGGAGGAAACAGGAGATCAGATGGAGAGAAACAGAGGAGGCTGTGTCCAGTGCAGAGGGAGGAAAGGAGGTGTCAGCGAGACAGAAACAGCTGCCCCAGTGGCTGGGCTCGCTCAGCGTCCTGCCCCCTTCGCCCCTCCTGAATCATCCTTGCTTCAGGAGCACCTATTTCCCAAACAAGAAGTTGAATTAGGAGAAGTGTCCGAGGGCATGAGAGCCAACATGGGTGCTGGCCACACTGCTGGGCTGAGGGGTTGGGGTTGGGGGGTAGGTAATTGCTCTTTTTCGGGGGGAGAGGCAATATAGTAGAGAGGTAAGGAGCAGAGACACTGGAGCTGGCCTGCCTGGGCCCAAATCTCGGCCCTACCACTTTCTCGCTGTGTGGTCTTAAGTAGGTTACTTAATCTCTATCTCTAGCCTCAGTGCCCTCATCTGTGAAATGGGAACAGTGCATTTACCTTGTGGGACTGTTGACAAGAGTGAGATAACAAGTTAACTGCTTGGGACGGTACCTGTCATATAGAAGCACTTGGGGAATGTTTAGCTGTTATTATTATCTCTCTGAGGCCCCGGACCACTCCCCCGCTCTCGCTGTGAAACAGCCTATTCCAGGGGCACAGAGCAAGTTTCTGTCACTTAGGAAGCAATGATCTTGGGCCTGGCTCAAATCGGAATCATTTGGGGGAATCCTTATCACTCTGGGTAGAGAACTCACTCTCAGGAATTCTCACTGCGTGGGTGTGGGTGGAGAAAACAGCAGTGGGTGCCAGGGGTTGGGTGGGAGGGGAGTTGCCTACAAAAGGGGTAGCATGAGTGACTATTTGGGGGTAATGTGGTTCTTCTCTGTCTTGAATGTAGTGGCTGGTTATACAACTTACGTGTTTATCTAAACTCATAGAAATGTACACTAAAGAAGAAGTAAGTTTTACTGGATGTTTATTAAAAATTTGGAGGGGGCTCACTAGAGTAAAATGTATTTTAGAGGAACAGCGGGCAGTTGATTAATAAAAATATTGTTATTTTTTTTCAGGATTTTGTGATATTTGTGGTAACATCAACTTTTAAAAATACATAATTTGTTGCTTTTAATTTTTTCATTTTAAATATTATTTCATTCTTAAAGATAGACTGTTAGATGAATCTTAAATGACAATGGAAGGGCCATCTAAGGAAAAAGTAAGCTGGACCTTTATCTTGTTTCTTACATAAAAATAAATTCCAGATGAATCAAAATAATTACATTATTTAAAAAATTATGCCCCGGTTGGAGTGGCTCAGTGGGTTGAGCGTCAACCTGCGAAGGAAAGGGTCGCCATTTTGATTCCCGTGTTCGATTCCCTGGTCAGGGCACATGCCTAGGTTGCAGGCCAGGTCCCCGGTAGGGGGCGCGTGAGAAGCAACCACACATTGATGTTTCTCTCCCTCTCTTTTTCCCTCCCTTCACCTCTGTCTAAAAATAAAATAAAAAATTTTTAAAATCTTTAAAAAATTAAAGTACTAAAAGAAAAGATGAGACAAGGTCTTTGAAACCTTGGAGTGGAGCAGGTTTTTTTATGTAAGACACAAAACCGAGAAGCTATGAAATAAAAGATTTAAACAGAATCATTAAAAAGCAACGCACTGAGAAAATATATTTTATACATACTACAGGTAAGGAGCTAATTTTCTTATATGCATAAAGCTCTTCCAAATCAATAAGAAACTCATAAGCCTATAGAAAAACGGTCAAAAGACAAACAAAACAGGTCAGAGAAAGACAAACACAGCAGATCAGAGAAAATGCAAACGGCCTTTAAGCACATAAGGAGATGCTCACTCTCACTCTTCATAAAATAAATGTGAAATAAAACTATGAGATACAATTTTTTAAACTCAGAGAAAGATCAAAATATTTTAATGTGTGGTATTAGCAAGAGTGTGGGGGGAAATGGCACTTTTGTGTTTTTTTAGTAGGAATAAAAATTACTAAATACTCGTGGAGAGTATTTGGGCATTATCTATCAAAATTTAGCACTAGCAATTTCACTTCACATACAAAGATAATTTAGAAGATTATTCATTGCCACACTGTAACAGCAAAAGGGAAGAAACAACCTGAATGTGTATCTATTAATAGCAGACCAGCTACAAAAATAATCATACATTAGTATAATAGGACACTATTCAGGGTAGAATTATTCACTTTGAAATGGAACTATCCCCAATACGTCTTGCTAGATGGAGGTAACTGAGTGGAGAACAGCCCCAAGAGTGTCCTACTACTGTTTGTGGGAAAAATAAAAATAAAAACTAAGGACACATCCACATTTGTACGTATGTTGGCACTCTCTAGAAGGACACACAAAAACCAGTGTTGGTGGTTGTCTCTGAGAAGGAGAAGTGGGTAGCTGGGAACACAAGTGGAGGCATTTAACTTCTGTTGCTTTTGAATTTTGTACTAAGTTTAAAAGTAATTAACTTAAAAAGTATATGCAGATTACTGAGATAAGGAAAGCTTCCCAAAGAAAAGGGAATGAGATTGGTAACAGGGAGAAAACGGACATCAACGTTACCTGTGTTGTTTTATTTTTTTATTTTAATAAAATATGAAACAAAAAAATAGGGACACGTTTTTCTGCACTCATAAAATTTTAAAAAAACATTTGCCACAATTTAAACTTTGAAAAGGACTTTTTGTTTGTGTGATTCTGATGAGCAGTCAAGTTGAAAACCTTTGTTCTAAGATTGGGTTAACATTAGAAAATTTAATCAATGTAATTTACTACAGTCATAAATTAAAGAAGAAAAAAAATCATATGATCATCTCAATAGATTCAGAAGTAGTTGACAAAACCAACAACCACCCATAATAAAAAGATAATTGACCAATGAGGAATAGACGAAAACTTCCCCAATTTGATAAAATGTAACTACAAGAAACCTACACGGAACATCGTAGTTAACAGTGAAAGGTTGAAAAGCTTTCACTTTAGAAACAGAAAAAGTCAAGGACGGAGATGCTGCTACTATTACCACTTCCGTTTAACGATGTACGGGAAGTCTTAAGTGGTGCGGCAAGGCAATAAACATGAAGACATATATGACTTGGAAAGAGAAACAAACTTGTTGTTCACAAATAAGATAACTATGTGTGTAGAATAAATTTATCGAGTTTACTGGACTCAAAATCAATTGCATTTTCATATACCAGCAACAAACGGAAAACGAAATGTTAAAGGGATCATTTATAATAGCATAAAAATTATCAAGTACCTAGGAATAAATCTAACAAATGATATTTAAGAACTCCTTGCAGAAAAACTGTAAAAATAATTAAGAAAATGAAAGATCTAAATAGAAATATATAATGAAGTGACTGGAATACTCAATACTGTAAAGATGTCTTTTTTTTTCAAATTAAGCTAAATACTCAATGTAATTGCAATCAAAATCACCAACAATTATTTTTATATTAAAGCACAAAGAGTCAAGAATAGCCCAGGCTGTCTATTAGATGCTGCTGTACTATACAGGAGAGGTTCTTAGCCTTGAGTTCACGAGGGATACTTGGAGAGAATTTAGAGACCATGAACTTGGATGGGAAATACAATTACATCTAGCTGAAATTCAGCATGTCCTTCCATTATAAATGTAAACAACATAGCGCAGTAACGTTAGCAAATAGAAATCAGATCATTTTGTTGCAGATATCTCAAAATATTGTCACTGCTCATCACCGCCTTGATATTACAGTGGTTATTAAACCCACGCCAGACCTTATAGTGTATTAGTAAAGAAGCACAAAAATACTAGATTGTGACCTTTTAAAATATTTGATAACTATATTTCAATATAATTCATTTCCTTCATAATGCTAAATGCTTCCTTCCAATTCGATATGTTTCACTTTATGAACTTAAAAATACTACACTGAGAAGGGGCCCATAGGTTTTCCCAGACTGCCAGACAGGTTCATAGCTCAAAGAAGGTGAAGCGCCATGTTATAAAGGTAAGAAAATTAAGATGGTGTGGTACTGGCAAGAGATAGACAAACAGACCCATTGAATAAAGATCCCAGAAACAAATATATATTTCGACACCTGATTTATGGCAGTGCACTGGAGAAAGGATATCCTCTTTAACAAATGATGCTGACAATATATATCTGAAATTGGAGTTCTAAAAAAAATCAACTCCAGGTGATTTATGTGCCTAAAATGGAAGGAAAATCTATAAAGTTTTGAGAAAATAGCATAAGAGTATAAATTCATGACTTTGAGGTACAAAAGGACATTTTAAAATAAACACTACTCCTAAAAAGTTTAATAAATGACTACCTTAAAGTTCACAACTTCTGTTCAACGAAAGACATAGAGAATGAGAAGGCAAGCCACAGAATAGAAACCTTTTCAGCACATACAACCAACACAGGACTCATGTCTGTGAAGACCTACAAACCTTCTAAAAATGACAGCGAGCCCCACAGAAAAATGGGCCAAAGATTTGGACAGACACTTCACAAAGAAGAACCCCGATGGCCAGTAAACATTTCAAATGGTGCTTAACCTCACTAGTAATCAGGGAAATGCAAATTAAAATCACAAATACATACCACAACATATCCACTAGTTTGGTAAAAAATTAAAGGCAGACAACGGTGACTATTCTATAGGGCTAGTGGGAGTGTACGTTGGTGCAACCACTTTGAAAAACTCTTTGGTATTATCTAGTGGAGCTGACGTGTGCATGCCCTATCTTCTCTAAGTACGTGCCCAGGTGCACCAGGATATACGTAAGAAGCACTCGCAGCAACGGTATGTCCAGTGGCCCCAAAACGGGGACAACTTAAATGTTTAACAACAAAATGGGTCAATAAATTGGGATCTATTCCACAGTGGAATACTATTCAGCAATGCAAAGCACGAGCTGTGATAACATGAATCTTACAAAATAATGTAGAATAAAAAAAACAAGACACAAAAGAATACACATGGCATGATTCCACTGTATAATGTTCAAAAACATGCAAAATTGAAATGCACTTTTTAGGGATTCCAAAACTAGACAGTAAAACTACAGAGGAAAAAGGAAATAATTATCCAAAAATCAGTGTAGTGGTTACTTCTAAAAGAGGAGGGAGGGGGACGTGACTGGAAAAGACAAAGGGGGAGTTTCAGGGGGTCCCACAATGGCCTAGTTCTTGATCCAGGTGGCTCTTTATAATTATTTGTTATTAAGTACCTCTGTGTTTTGCGTATTTTCTGTATACATGCTCATTTCACAATTAGAAAGTTAAAAATCTGAAGCAAATATGAAAATGTGGACCCATGTGTGTTATTCTATATTTCTTTATTTTTTTGAACTTCCGGTATCATTTATTTTTCCTAGAAACTGGGTATAATTACGTGTAGCAAACTAGTGCTCAATACTATTCAAGACTCATTTTAGGTTCTTTAAACTACCTCAGCATTTGTAAACATGTGTTATTCCGTATTTTTATACTTTCCGTGTCTGTGTGTGTGTGTGTATGATCCGGCACAAATAAAGCCTCTTTTCTTTATGAAATCATAATCATGTCATTCTGTAACGTAACAATATCACACTCGAGTATACCATATGGCATTTCAGGTGAGCTGTTCAAATGAAAACTATAAATTATCACACCCACATTTTTACTCTGCCGACTACGCTCACGCAGGCCTTACTTCTGCCGGACTCTGTACACATAAACTGATTTTGGTCATCAGCCAGCCCGGTTTGGGAACGGCTCTAAGGAAATTCCTCCGGATCTGACTCTGCAAATAACTCACCATCACCAAAAACATCCCTCCTCTCATCTCTCAACTCGATGTCCGAGAGGCAAATGAGGAATTCCTCCCAGGTTCCCTGGCTTTCTCCTACTGGATGCTGCAGCTGGGTGACGGGGACACACGGGCCTGTGCACACGCAGAGCACAGCAGTGGTCAAAGAGGCTACGTGCTGGCTCTCAGGGACCTGCCCCACTTACCAAGCCAGATTTGGCTGAAGGTGGACCATGACCTGGATATTATGTTTGTCTGATCAACCCGGAATGCCTCAGAGGAGGCATTTTCAAGCTATAATGAGAAAGATGCTGGATGCCTGAAGAAGCCCACTCCTGGAGAGCTGGAAGATATAGGAGACGTCCGAGTTCTATACAAACCTAGAAATTGGCCCAGTCTGAGCTAGGGACTTCCTCACTCAATGGGATGCTTCCAAAGGCTCGGCAGTCCGGGTGGAAGAAGCACCTAGTGGCCACCTCTCTTCAGCAACTCCTAGTCCAGATCTGCTGGGACCCTCCACAAAGATGTCTAACTCCAATTCACTTGGCCAAAGCTGAACCCATGGTTTCTTCTAAACCTGCTCCTCCTCTAGCATTCTCTGGCTTAATGAAAGGGGAGGCATCACCTTCCATTCAAGGCCTCCATCCCACACATCGGCAAGTCCCATTGGATGTAGCTCTGAAACTGTGGGATCTGTCTACTTCCTACGGCCTCTTATCCTGGTCCTGATCCCCATCACCTGGACTCCTTTGAGCACCCTCTAAACAAGCAACCAGCCCCCAGGATTTTCCTCCAACCATGGCTTCTTCACATGGTACTCAGAGATCTTTCTAAAATGCAAATATGATGACCTCTCCCCCTTGCTTAAAAGCCTTCAATGGCTCCTTCTCATCTTCTGGACAACATACAAACTTCTTAATATGGGACATGAAATTCCTTTCTTTTCTAATTCTCTAGGTCTTTTCTCTTATAATTCTCTCTCTCACATGCTTTGATCCCGCACTACTGAAATGGTTAAACTTCTTAAAAGTATCAAGCCCCTCACCCCTTCGCCTTAGCCATGCCATTTCCTCGTCCTATCCCTTCCCATCCGACCCTTCCTTGGTCCAGGTATTTCCTGCTTATTTCTCAGGTCATGGGATAAACAGTTCTTCTGTAGGGAGGGTCTTGCTCCATAAAGTCCTCTGCGTGCCTTTGGCACCCTACTTTGTCACAATACCTTCCACAAATATTGCTAAAGCCTGTTTTATGTTCCGTCTTTCCCTCAACGGCAGGGTTCACGTCTGCCTTGCTTGTCTTTATATGCCCCAGAACCTGATCCAGGATGGAGCCAGCACCCAATACCTAAATAAATAAATGACTAGGTAGTTGTGTGTACTCAGAGTTCAGAGGCTTTCAGAAAAAAAGTAATGAACAAGTAGTCTCTGCTTTCAAAAGATTACAGCAGAAGACAACCTAGATCATTTTCATCCTTCACCCACAAAAATATCTCCAAGACCCACGTGACACCGACCAGGTCCAATTCCAAATCAAGACCCCCTAACTCAGGACAGGACCAATCACTGGCCAGTAGCCACAATTCCCAGCTGATGGCCTGCCTGTGATTCTCACTCTTGGTTCAGGTTGACTTTACCCACCCACTGACTCAGCTCATACCAACACCTGCTTCTGGTCCTGCTTCACAGAACATCCCAAAGAAGGACCCAAAGCAGAAGGAAAACAACCAGAACTACACACGGGAACGGGGCTGAGCTGAGGGATGCTGGGCAGCAGTGGCGAAGATCAGGGTGAACTAAGGATCTGGGCTCAGTGCTGGCACCTCTGCAGGAACCCGCCCCGCCAGAGGCATAGCCAGCAGGGTTCGGGGTTCGAACATGCACAGCTAGCAGGTGGTTCTAACTCCTAAACTTTCCTGCCAAAACCACTTCTGCCTACTCAGCAGTTGCTCTCAGGAGCAGGAGTAGGGGCTATAATGAAGTTCATACCCTTCCTTCTGGCTTTGATAGTCACGACAGAAGGGTGGCATCACACATGCATCTAACTTAGGGGAATTCAACTATTGCTCCCTGCAAAAAACATAAATAGAGAGAAACAGAATGTCCTCTTATAGTGCGGGCAACTCAGAACCGGGTGAGATTCCAGTGCTGAGAGGTTTATTTGGAGTGTCCGTACAGCTGGCTCCTAAACTCACGCCTTATCTCAGGCAGTGCTCAAAGAAATATTGTTTATACCTTTCGTGGTCCTTTTTTATTCTTTCATCCTTCTGTTTTGCATTTATGTAACTTTAAAGACTAAAATGATAGTTTCTCTATAAGCCCCTTCTTGTATTACTATTTGTGACACATTTCTACAAACATGTTAACATAAAGAGGGCATATGTGCAAAATCACAGACCTTATGTTACAGTAATTTATGGGTTTTCCAAAGCAACTATCGATTACATATGGTCTTCGCCAACATGCTGACCTGATAACCCACAAAGGATGAAGCTCCACCATGGGCACCATCCTCCAAGTTCCTCACCTGGCGTCTGCATTAAGCCAGGAATGATATGGCTTTGTCCAACATCTGGCAAAAAACTTTGAGAACTCTAGTGGCCCAGTTGACAGTGACAGGCAACCTACATACACTTCCCCATCAGGATCATCACTGGCAGCTCCCAGGGCAGAATGGAGACAGCAGATGTGGGGTGCTAGGGCAGAACTGGGACTGCAACACTCCAGCTCTGTAAAAAGGGGGTTGCCAGATCTGTGCCTGGCTTTTGGATTTTATTTTCTTTTTTCAAGGTCAGTTTTGAATCGCACTGGCTAGAAGCAAAGGGTGACAAGGCCAGTTTCCTTCCTGAGCATCCTTCAAGCACCCAGCTCAGAAGAGAGACAAATGGGGACATAATTCACTCCACACTGCTAAGGAAGGACCTGTCTGGGTTCCATCTACAGATCTTCCAGCAGTACCATAATCCTACCCTGAGGCCAGGGCTCCGGGAAGGCCAGGGCTCGGGGACTCCAGGTCACCGTGTAAGTATCCACAGGCTCTCATCATCCCAGACTTAAGTGCCCTTCCACAGCCCTGACCAGCCCAAGAACCCAAACTTCCAAAGAACACACAAGTAACTGACACAACAGTTATATTCCTTCACAATCTCAGACAAAAATCAGAGTCCCCATTTTTCAGATGAGGAGACAGGGAAATCTGTGAAAGCAAGACCAGATTAGGGTTCTTTGAAATTCCTGTCTCCCAAAACAGTATTTCTGGAACTCTCTGGTTACCTTTTTTTAAACAAGTATTTTTATTGATTGACTTTAGAGAGAGAGAGAGGAAGGGAGGGTGAGGGGGGGAGAGAGAGAGAGAAGAAAAAAGAGAAAAGGTGAGAAACATGGATTTGTTGTTCGAACTACTTACGCGTTCATTGGTTGATTCTTGTACGTGCCCTGACCTGGATCGAACTCACAACCTCCGTGTTTTGGGACCTTGCTCTAATCAACTGAGCTACCTGGCCAGGGCCTCTGATTACCTTTTAAATTATTCATTATCAGAGGGTTTCTTATCCTTCACAAATTTCACTCATTTCTCACTCCCCACCCTTCATGCCTAAATCTTCTATTCACATTCTTCTCTTTTTCCTCTTCAACTGGATTTCCTGGTCTCTTCTCCAAGGTCTAAACATCTGAATCACTGAGGACCCAGCTTCCAGATTGGCACATATCTGGAGCATCTCCTCTTAAAAAAAAAAAAATCCTTTCTTGTGGCTCAGAGTCCCTTCGTGACGGGCTCCTAGTTCCTCCGCATCCTTTGCTCACCCGCCCTGCTCAGGCCCTTTGTGATCCATTTCCCCAACTTCCTCGCCCTCCTTCCTCATCACCGAGGGTCCTGTCCTGCACACAGCCTGCCCCAAAGTTTCAGACTCTCTTTCTCTAAGTTACCCGGGTGCAGCTCCCGCCCTCTCCAGAGCTCAGGCCTGAGCCTCTTCTTTCCCGGAGTCCCCGTATCCCGCCACAGCAGTCCCCGGACTCGGGCTTCTGCGCGCTTACCCGACCAGAGCACGAGCTTGCCGTGCGCTTCCTCCTGGGACTCCGAGTCCCCGGCCAGCAGCGTGGAGGTGGCCTCGTAGGGCAGCGCCGAGCCCAGGCACACGTTGTAGCGCAGCGGCTCGCAGGGGGCAGACCGACCGCAATGGCTCAGCAACGGCGGAGGGCCAGTCACCGCCGCGCTCCTTCTGGGGCTCCCGCCCGCGTTCCGCGGCCCAGGCCCGGTCGCGTTCCCGCTCAGGGCCATCCCCCGGCCCGGGCCCCCCAACAGCAGCAGCAGCAGCAGCAGCCGCCCCAGAAGCAAGAGCTCCGGCCCCCGTGCAAGGCGGGCAGCGGCCATGGCCAAACCCGCCAACTCAGCAGAAGCCCCGGAGCCCCCGGGCCCACGCGCAACGTTTGGGGCCACGGAAACGACTCAGGCGACCTGTGCGCCCCGCAAGTCCCGTGCTGGGCTCCCCCGGATGCTCCGCACGCCGCGGGCCCTCAGCGCCCAACTTCGAAAACTTTGGAACCTGGGGCCCATGTTGGGCAGCGGAGGCCCGGGCGGGGATGCACAGCTCCCTCCCCCTTTCCCTGCAAATACAAGTTGTCTTCAGCCCCGGGAGCTCCCGGGGCCCCCAGTCGGAAGCCCCATCCCCTCTTCCACCATTAAAAACCACCTCCGGGCCCAGCGATGGAGGCCAGGCGCGGGCCGGGGGTCCGGGGCTAGGTCCCCGGCGCCGCCCCCGCGCCGGCCCGCGGCCCAGCCGCCACCTTCGCCAGAGCGCGCCGCAGCCCCCTGACTTCTCCCCGCAGACTACCCGGTTTCCTTTGTTGCTCTAGCTCGCTAGGCTTTCTGGAATGCACGGGCCTCGTCGAGCCAAGCCCGGCCCCCCTCCTCCGCGGCTGGGGGAGGGACTGGCCGAGGGAGGGAAGAAGAGGGGAGGGGGTGAGGGAGAGGTGGAGCACGAGCTCCGGCAACCCTGGCGCGCAGCGGGTCCGGGCCAGGGGCGCCGGGGGCGCTGCCCGCCGCCCTT
Source organism: Mormoops blainvillei (assembly GCA_004026545.1). Taxonomy (NCBI): domain Eukaryota; kingdom Metazoa; phylum Chordata; class Mammalia; order Chiroptera; family Mormoopidae; genus Mormoops; species Mormoops blainvillei. The sequence goes on from PVJD01000479.1 coordinate 210,266, forward strand.
TCCAAGACATAGGTGGAAGTCGTGCCCCAGAGCGGCACCGAGACTCAGAGGGCACTTTAGTAAGCCCGAGGATCGTTCAACTTGGTCGTCTGCAGGGAGTGAACTCTTCTGGCTCACGGTGGGAGAGATTGGGGTGCCTGAAGTCAGCGGAAACCCCTACATCCCTCCCCGCTCCCCATCTCGCCAGTCTTTTCTGCTTTTGGTTGGATGTTTCAGCTTGTCCCGGGGCTCCGTGGAGAAGAACCAGGGTTTGGGGTACCCCCTTGTCCAAACCCTTCCAGCTCGGGACCTGAGAGATGACCTCAGAGTAACTCAGGCCGCTGTCCTGGCTGCTGTTACCTGTGGGCGCAGGTGTCTAGAAACCAAACGTGCCAACCTCAAGCCTTTACTGCTACAAGTGTGTGGTCCGAATTGTGATTTTCAAGGGCTGGCCCTGGCGTGTCTTTGGTTGTGTCCAAAGGAAGCCAGTCCATCTTTGATGGTTCTTGCTGCTCATAGGCTGCCGGAGGAAGTTTCCGCGGCTTTCTTTTTTTGCTCTGCTCACTTTGCCTTTCCTCACTCACTTCTTTGCCTGTGCAAGTCTCCACACTTGATTTCACAGTTAACACCTAGAGCCAGGGATCCAGCCAGGAGAGTAGACCAGCATTGAGCAACTTTTCCGTGTTGCTGATGGGGCAACACACTAGGGTGGCTTTTCCCGTTTTACCTCCTACCCTGCTCTCTTCTGAGCAGGGTAGCTGAAATGGACTAGCTGTTAGGTTTGGTCGTTTAAGAGCAAATTAGTGATTGCCCTTCAGCTACCATCCTCAATTGGGGGGTGGGGGGGGCGGAGAGAATATATAAATTTAATTCAATTTAGCGAGTCCTTCTGAAATCCTAGGATGTACATCACAGCACCATAATAAGCCGGTGCCTTTTAGTGTGGCGCCAAGGCTTGCCCTCAAGAAACAGTAATGCATTATGGCAATGCAGCAAAGTCTCCTCCTCCGGGACAGGGACCTTGTCCTATTCTCTGTATACACATAGCTTCTGGTGTGGTAAGATATGCGTATCAATCGCTCAGTAAATAAGCCGCCTAAATGAGGTGTAGAGTGAGTATCCTACAGGAATAGCAGGCAGAGATCAGTGTGGGTAGAAATGGAGGAGATGGGATTTGGATCCAAGCCCTGAAGCGTGAGTAGGAGGAGCTAGATGAGAGGAGAGGAGTGGAGCTGGCATTACAAGCGGAGGAAACTATGACTGTGGCTCACAGCATGACTGGCCTGGCAATCAGGACACAGTAAGGGATAAACAGGGAAATTGATTGGTAAGAAAAGGTGAATAACATACAGAGAAATTAAGGTTTAATTCTGTTGGCAATAAGAACACAGTGCAAAGTTTTGACAGAGGAGCGATATGTTTAAGAACATTAATCAGGTGACATGAAGATGGTAGGAAGGTGAGAGGCTGGACAGTTTTGAAGAAAGTTGCTGGTGATTTGTGGAAGAAATGGGAATAAGACTCTGTCATCAGGGCATAATATCCTCACTGGAAACAAACATTATGACCTACTTCAGTTATTTTTTCTGTGATATAAATGAAATGACTTTTATAACACGTCCAAGGTTTGAGCCACGGAGAAAGTTGTCTGTTACCACACGGACATTCTGCTTTGTGAACATTCTCCACCTATTTTCTATCTGGTTGTTACTGTGGCAGCTTTGAAGCCCCGTGGGATTTTCTCAGTATTCCATGTTATTAGGGAGAAACCTATATAAGTGCTCCGACACCTTCTTACCTCTCTGCCTAAAAATCCTTCAAGTATGAAGACTCTACCATTCCTTGTCTGGAGTTTCTTGGGAGGTATGAGGAATAATCATACCATTGTAATGTAGCACCTTTATACTGGGATATAAGAGGGTGAACTGAGAAGATCCTAAGGTGGTGTCTTCCAGCCAGAATGTTCTTATGTTCTTCAGAAGGAAAAGATATTCTAATTTCTCATCTCTCTCTCTCTCTCTTCCCGCCTCTCCCTCTCCCTCTCTCTCCCTCCCTCTCCCTCTCTCGGTGTATGTGTGTACACATACACTTCTGTTCTCTTGGCTTCAGCATTCCTCTCTGGGAATCTTTCCGGCCTACACAAAGGCCAGCAGGAAGGTAGACTGAGAAAATTCTCAGAGTACTGTCCACAGTTACTGGGCCAGGTTCCCACCAGTAGCCATGGCTGCGCATTGAAAGTGTCTATTTCCCCAGAAACAGAAGGAAGTAGAGATTCAGGAATCCTGTCAGATAGCAGGTTTGGGAAGGAAGGAAAGTGTTCAGTGGGGACGGGGGAAGAGAGAATTTCCTGGTGGCTTCTGATTGGCATTCAGGGTCCTGGAGGAAGCTGACCCTAACAAGACTGCCAGTATCTTTTAGCGACTCCTCAGAGTGACTCAACACTCTCCTGGTCTCCAACCTCATGGAAGGCTGCAAAGTTCTCTTCTGAGCCTGAGCCACCCCCCTACCCAGTTCCTCAAGAGTCTTACTGCCATCTACATGTCATAACACAGTCCTTTTGTGAGGGCCATGAGAAGCTGTCCTGTGTTGACAGTGTGTTAGAGTACTTGATTTGCTACAAGTAGCTTCTTGATTTCTGAGTCATTCTCATCAAATATGTTGGCGTTTTGAAGTCACACATTCAATACTGGCTCTTTGTGATTTGCCTCTGGGTCTTCCACTCAAAAACAATGAACATGAAAGTATCTGTGGGATATGGATGGGTATCCTTGAAGCCTTGGTTGTCTCCTTATGGTTCAGTTGTCACACTGGTTAGATTTTGGAGCATAACTGTTGCCAGTTCTTTCTTTTTCCAGTGTTTCTTATTTTGCAACTAAGAGCATCAAGTTGGAGGATGGGCGAAATGAGAAAGGGGCTTGATAAGGTACCTCTTCAGAGAGGCAGCTCAATAGATTTGGAGTTAGAGACCTCAGTTGGGCCCTACTAGCCAAGGACCTTTGAGCAACTTATTCTAAGCCCCTATATCTTCTTCCTCCACAAAAAGTAGATGTTATCAGTTGTGTACCTATATACCAGCAATGAACAATTTGAAAAGGGAATTAAGATAGCAATTCCATTTTTTAAGCATACAAGAGAATTAAATATTGAGGAATAAATCTAACCAAGGAAATTAAAAACTTGTACACCTAAAACTATAAAACGTTGCTGAAAGAAAATTTAAAATACCTAAATAAGTTGAAAGACATTCTGTGGTCACAGACGGAAGACTTAATATTGCTAAGGTGTCAATACTACCCAAAGTGATCCTTGATTCAATGCAATCCCTATCAAAATTCCAACAGCCTTTTTCACAGAAATGGAAAAGTGATCCCCAAATACACATAGAACTGCAAGGGTCCCTGGACAGACAAAACCACAGCCAAAACAATGCTGAAAAAAAATAATAAAATTGGAACACTCACACTTCTGATTTTGAAACCTACTACAAAGCTACAGTAATTAAAACGCCGTGGTACTGGCATACAGACAGATGTATAAGCCAACAGAATAAACAGAAAGCCTAAAAACAAACCCTCACATATATAGCCAATTGATTTTTTTAAGAGGTTCTAAGACCACTCAATGAGAAAGGACAGTCTTTTCAACAAATAGAGGAAAATCAGATATTTATATGCAAAAGAAATGAAGTTGTATGCTTACCTTACACAATATGGAAAAATTAACTCAAAACGGATCAAAGACCTAAGTTTAGGAGCCAGTACTATAAAACTCTTAGGCGAAAACTTTGGGAAAAATATGCATAACACTGGATTTGGCAACAAGTTCATGGATATGACACCAAAAGCACAGGCAATAAAAGAAAACATAGATAAACTGGACTTTGTCAAAATAAAGAACTTTTGTGCATTAAAGGATACTATAAAAAAAAAGACAACCTATAAAATGGGAAAAAATATTTGTAAATCATATATCTGATAAGGAATTAATATCCAGAATATATAAAGAACTCCTAAAACTCAACAGCAGAACAACCCAATTTAAAAGGGAGCAAAAACTTGAACAGACATTTCTTCAAATACATACAAATGGCCAATAGACACATGAAACAATTCTCAGCATCGTAAGTCATTAGGGAAATGCAAATCAAAACCGCAGTGACATACAAGTTCACAACTAACAGGGTGCATATTTTTAAAAAAAGAACATGAATAATAAGTGTTATCGAGGATGTGAGGAAACTGGAACCCTTGTGCATTGCTGGTAGAAATGCAAAATGGTGCAACTTTTGTGAAAAATTTTGGTGGTTTCTCAAAAAACTACCTTCTCAGGACCCAGCAAGTCCACTCCTGGGTATATGTCCGAAAGAACTGACGGCAAGAATTCAGATACTTGTACACTGATGTTCATAGCAGCACTAGTCACAGCTGCCAAAAGGTAGAAACAACCCAAGCTGTTTCTACCATCAATAGGTGGACAAACAAAATGTGGTATATCCATAAAAATGAATATAATTTTGATACATGGTACAATATTGATGGACCTTGAAAAAGTTATGCTTAATGCAATAAGCCAAACACAAAAGGACAAATATTAAAAGATTCTTCTTATATGAGCTTCCTAGAATAGGCAAATTCATAGATACAGAAAATAGAATATAGTTTACTAGGGCCTGGGGAAGGGAAGAAAGGGGAGTTAATGGTATACAGCCTTTTGGGGGATGATGAAAAGTTTTGGGTCTAGATAGTAGTGATGGTCACACAACATACTAAACATATTTAATAGCACTGAATTATAAACTTACAAATGGTTAAAATGATAACTATTATGTCATGTATGCTTTTTCTGCAATTAAAAAAGGAGGAAAAAAAGCATATTGCTACTTAGCTAAAAGGGATCTAATGAGGATTAATATTAACAAGAGAAATCTTGGTCCTTAAATGCTTAAAAATTGTCAGTTTCACTTCCCTTCTTTTATCTCCAACATCCTTCCTACAGTGCCATTTTAGTAGTTCCTGGAAGTCCACCTAGTGGCCGACATTGTAGAAATGTCTGGCTGGTTTGGTAAAGAGTAATCTTACCCCATTCCAGTCTGTGACTGCACACTGTGACATTTTAGGCCTTCTCGGGTTCTGTTTTTAAACTGAAGAACACAATTTTCCTCTTCTCAATAAATGCCACCACCATTTCATCTACCCAGCTGCGTTGGCTAAGAGCCATGGAGTCATCCAGGATTCTCCCCTTACTCTATTATCTCACACACAATCCGTCAACTAACCCTATCAGCTACATCTTCGAAATATGATGTCTAGATTCCAACTACTACTCATCACCTCCACAGCTACAAACCTGGTCTGAGCTACTACCATCTGTCATCTGAGCCACTCCAAGAGCTTCCTAACAGGGCTCCCTGTTCCCCCTTACCGTCCTGTAGCCTATTCTCCAGCCAGATGCCAGGGTGATCCTTTTAAATATGTCACATCAGCCCTGGCTGGGTAGCTCGGTTGGTTAGAGCATCAGCCGGTACACCAAAAGGTTACAGGTTCAATCCCCGGTCAGGGCCCATACCCAGGCTGTGGTTCAAACGCCAGCCAGGGCACGTAGTGGAGGCAGCCAATGTTTCTCTCTCTCTCCCTTCCTCTTTCTCTACAATCAATAAAAACATATCCTCGGGTGAGGATTTTTTAAAAATTGCTTAAAAAATAAAAAATATGTTATATGATTCCATTCCAGTGCTCAAAACTCTCTGCTGTCACTTCATAACACTTAAGAGTAAATCTTCAAGATCTCATCATGAGTTCACCAAGGCACTGTCACCCCCTAGCAACTTCCTGGATCTCATTGGTGCTACTCTTTTTCCAGCTCACTCCGTCTCAGGGATGCTGTTCTCTCTGCTGACCCTCTCACATACCAAGCTCCTGCCTTAGGACCTGCACTCATGTTCCAAGTTCACTCAAGTCTCTTCTCAAATATTTCTTCTCGAGAAGGTATTCCTTACATATTGCTACAAAGAAAATTACATACTTCAGTATAAATCTAACAAAAATATGTACAGGATCGGTATGATGAAAATTATTAAATACTGATGAAAGTAATAAAAGATGACCTAAATCCTTGGAGAGAAACACTGTGTTCATGGATTGGAAGATTCAATGTAGTGAAGATGTCAATTTCCCATAAAATTGATTCCCTAAACCTCTCGGTTTAACACAACTTCTATCAAAACCTCCGGAAGTTTCTCTGTAGACATAGACACATTTATTCTAAAATGTATATGGACCCCCTGGCTGGTGTAGCTCAGTAGATTGAGCGTCAGCCTACGAATCAAAGGGTCGCAGGTTCGATTCCCCAGTCAGGGCACATGCCTGGGTTGCAGGCTGGGTACCCAGCAAGGGGTGCACAGGAGGCAGCCACACACTGATGTTTCTCTCCCTCTCTTTCTCCCTCCATTCCCCTCTGTCTATAAATAAAAAATAAATAAAATCTTAAAAAAATAAAATGAAATGTATATGGAAAGAGAAAGACACTAGAATAGATAACATAATAGTTTTTAGAAAAGAAGAAGTGGGAGAAATCACTTCTAAATATTAAGGCTTACTATATAGCTACAGAAATCAACAAAGTGTGATGCTGGCAGGAAGATATACACATTGATCAATGGAACAGAATAGAAAACCTAGAAATGTGACCACAAATATGCCTAATTAATTCTTGACAGAGTAAGCAAAGAAATTCAATAGAGAGATAACCTTTTCTTTTTAAAAAAATAGTTTTTAAAAAATCCTCACCCAAAGACATGCTCATTGATTTTAGAGAGGAAGAGGCAGGGAGTGGGGGACAGACAGACAGACAGACATTGATGAGAGAGAAGCATTGATCGGTTGGTTGCCCCCTGTATGCACCTCGACCAGGGACTGAACCCACAACTTAAGTGTGTGCCTTGACTGGGGATCAAACCCACAACCTTTTGGTGCACGGGATCACATTCCAACTAACTGAGCCACCACCCAGGGTGAGAGATAACCTTTCCAATAAATGATGTTGCAGAAATTAGACATTCATAAGCAAAAATGTGAAACTCAACCTAAACTTTACACCTTACACAAAAATTAATTCAAAATGAATCATAGGACTTAATATAAACAAAGAATTATAAAACTTCTAGGAAAGAACAGGAGAAAATTTTCAGGACTTACATGAATAGACAAAGAGTTCTTACATTTGACACCAAAAGAATGACCCATAAGAGGAACATTTTATAAATTAGACCTCATCAAAAATTTTTAAAACTTTTGCTCTGCAAAAGTCACTGTTAAGAGAATGAAAAGACGAATTACAGACTGGGAGAAAGTATTTGCAAAGCACATGTATGACAAAGGTCTAGTATCTGGAACATAGAAAGAACTCTCAAAACTTAGTATTATAATAACAAATAATACAATTAGAAAATGGGAAAAACGTGCAGACACTTCACCAAAGAGAATATATAGGTGGCAAATAAATATATGAAAAGATATTCAACATCATTAGTCATTAGAGAAATGCAAATTAAACCACAATGAGATATTCCAACACAATTATCAAAATGGTTAAATTGAAAAACAGTGATTAACACCTAATGTTGGCAAGGCTGTGGAGAAAAGAATCGCTCATACATTGCTGGGGAATGTAAATGACAGAGCTACTCTGGAAAACAGTTTGTCAGTTTCTGAAAACAAAACAAAATAAAAACAAAAAACAAAACCGTACATACATTTACCATACAACCCAATAATCACACTCCTGGGCATTTAGCCAAGAGAAATGAAGACTTATTTCCATGAAGGAACTTGTACACAAATGTTCATAGCAGTTTTATTTGTCGTATTTCAAAACTGGATACTAACCGAATGTCTTTTCATGGGTGAACGGTTAAGCAAACTATGGTACATCCATACCATGGAATACTACTGAGAAATAAAAAAGAACAAACCATTAACTCATGTAACAACTTGGGTGGACCTCAAGGGAATTATGCTGAGTGAAAAAAGTTGATCTCAAAAGGAGACTGCTGCATGATTCTATTACTGTACCATTTATCATTTATGAAATAACCTAATTATAGAGGTGGAGAACAGATTAGTGGTTGCCAGGGGTTAGTGATGATGAAGGGAGGTGGGTGTGGCTATAAAGAGGTAATACTGACATCTACTGTGTTGATGGCACAGTTCAGTATTTTTTTGTCATAGCTTTATTGAGTATAATTCATAGACACAGTTCAGTAGCTTGATTGTCGTGATGATTACACAAGGCTACATGTATGATAAAATTACACAGAACTATGTGCACACACTCTTATTTATAACTGGTGATGTCAGTTCCTTGGTTTTGGTATTTTCCTACAATTGTATAAAATGTTAACATTGGGGAGTATTAGGAAAAATGCATGGGGCTTCCCAGTATGTTTCTTTGCAACCTCCTGTGAGTCTAAAACTTTTTCAAAATGAAAAATTTTTAAATTTAAGGCATTAAAAAAGAAACATTTTTATCCAGAATAGCACTTCTTCTGTCACTCTCTGCTCTCACTCCCTGCTTTACTTTTCTTCAAAGCCTGTATCTCCACTTGACATAGGATATACAGTGTATAAGGTATAACATTTTGTATAAATCTGTCTCCTCCAGTACACTTAGAAAGTTGTATTCTCCACTGTATGCCCAATGCTAGAATGGTACCTTTTTGAGAGAACATGTGAACCTATCTCCCTGCAGGTGTACATTTTATTTATTGTGTATATACATAAATTAGCCTTTACAGCTTCCTGTCAGAAATAAGGCATCTACCCCAGCCTCTCCATTCAGAAGAATTTCAATTGCCTTTTTTTTGGTAAGAACATTTTAATACATGTAATTCTCTAGTGGGGAATGGGTATTTGATCCCATTCTGTTCATTCCTTCCTGGCTCCAGTCAGGCCTTTGGGAATATGTCCTCCTTTAGTGTCTTTCCGGGATAAACCTTCAGCTATGAGAAGACAGTGAAATAAAGGTCCTTGAATCTGACAGAGTAGACCCTATGGTCCTTTAGGAGGTCAAGGCTTCAGACTGTGTTGTTCAAACAGAATGAAACAATTTTATAAGAAAAAGAAACATTACAAAGAAAGATCATTAAACTCTCAGCCATCTGTCTTATCACAAATGGTCATAATACATTTTATTGTGCATTTGTGGGAGGCAAAATAATGGGTTCTGAAGATGTCCACATCCTGATCCCCAGAACTTGTGAATATAAGATCTCACATTGCAAAGAGGACTTTGCAGATCGACAGGATTAAGTTAAGGGCCTTGAGTTAAGGGAGAGTAGTCTGTATTTAGCAGGTGGGCCCAATCTAATCACAGGAGTCCTTATGAAGAGCAAACCTTTCCTGTCTGCAGAGAATCAGAGACATGGTGTCGTGAGAAGGACTTGATCTGCTGTTGCTGGCTTCAAAGATGGAAGGAGGGGGTTTCAAGAAGCTAAATAATGCAAGGAAAGAGATTCTCCCTTGGAACCTCTGGAAGAACGCAGTCCTGCCAACACCTTGATTTTAGCCTAGTGGACTCCTGACTCACAGAACTATACGATAGTAAATTTGTGTTGTCTTAAGCACTAAGTTCATGGCAAGTTGTTACAGCAGCAATAGAAAACTAATACGGTATCTTACTCGGATTATAGCCTTTATGTTAGCTTTGCTTGTAAGCAACAGAAACCACGTTGAGCTTCCTTAAGCAGACAATTCAAGCTTTTCTGTAAGCGATGTCTCAGGAAGCGCAAGTCGGGATGGCCACGGTGCTGCAGAAAGGTTGTGGGACCACAGTGAAAGCTGCCACCAGAAGTATCCTTCCTCTGCCCCCTTTGCCGCCCCACCCCTCCTCCATTCCTTTCCATTCTCTTCCTGTAAACAGGCCTTCTCTGCTACTCAGTCCGCAGGTGTAGGAAGGCTCAGCCTCCGCTTCCTCTTGCCTTCTCTTCACTGTACCAGTCAGGCCAGGCCGCGGCTAGAATCTCATTCTCAATTCTGAAGTCCCAGAGAAAGAACTATTTGGAAGTTTGGGCTAGGTGCCCATTATGGATTGAATTGTGTCCCCCCAAAAAGCTATGTTGAAGCACTAATCCCTCAGTACCTCAGAATGTGACCTTATTTGGAAATACGGTCATTGCAGATGTAATTAGTTATGAGGTCATACTAGAGTAGAGAGGGCCCTTATTCCAGTATGACTTGAGTCCTTATAAGAAGAACAAACTAGGGCACAGACACGGAGGTAAGACGGCCATGTGAAGATGAAGGCAGAGATTACAGATAGCTACCATAAACCAAGGAATGTCTGGGGCTACCAGAAACTGGAAGAGGACGGATCGCTTCTCAGCCTTTCGGCTGAAATCAAGTGTAGTATCTGTTCTTATCAATTTAATATCTGATAGATTCTCTATCTGAGGACATTATATTAAATGGATTTTTGGAGCTGGGAGATGGACTAGGAGCTTGCTCCATCTACTCTGTGCATTGACCCAGTATTGCAGTACTTCCAGGAGCTGTGCACCAGAAAACAAAACAAAACAAAACTGGAAGAGGTAAGGAAGAATTGTCTGCTAGAGGCGCTGGACGAAGCGTGGCCCTACCAATACCTTGATTTTGGACTTCCCAGGCTCTGGAACTGGGAGGCGTAGTTTCTGTTGTAAGCCACCCAGTTTGTGGTACTTTGTTACAGTGTTACAGTTGCAGCCCTAGGACACTAATATAGTGCTGGAGCCTGATCCAGTCCGTATGTCTAGGACCATGGCTTACGGTACAAATGGCTCCTAAAGACTCACGCCTATGGTTTAAGGAGTAGGGAACTAGTTTCCAAAAAAGGAAGAATCACTGTGAGCTGGACAGGTGCACTGAAAACTGTTCACTCTAGTTCCCTACAGCTAGAACAAATATGATTTCTGACTCATTTTTGTTTGCTTTGCTTTAAAATATTTATTTTAGCCTCTAGAAAGCATTTCAGTGTATGAGGTGAGATATGAATCTAAGTTACTTTTCCATAGTGTAATTAGCATAATCCATTTGTCCTAACACCTTTTATTAGTGTTACACCTTCTTCTCATCACTGTGTTGCTTCTTGTTTTTTAGTCAATGTATACTGATAACTGAAAATATTTCTGGAATCCCTACGCTATTCTATTCATCTGATTGATTTACCAGATTCCTGGCATGGTTGTGAGAATACTCTGGGGGCTTAACTTCCGGGCTGAGGTGCAGAACATGGCTATCCCTTGCTTCCTTTCCTCCTTCTAGTGTTTTACCTATTGCTGGAACATCCAATTACTCAACTTATTTTTGGGGGCGGGGGCTTTCACAATGTCCCTGACCATTTTAGGTTCAGTGGTAAGGAGAATTCTTCCGGTGGAAGACACTGCCCTTTCTGTGTCCCCTTTGTGAAGCTAGTCCCTGATGCTGTTAACATATCTGGTCTTGGGGATGCGCACAAGTCAGAAAAACCAAAGACCTGCCTCTTAAACTTTGTAATAGATATGTGTGCTTGGCACACAGTAAGCACTCAAAAAATGTTAAGTAATTATTAGAACAAACGCCAGACAACACCCACCTTAAACTCTTGCTCATTCTTATATCTCCCCCACCTTAAGCCACGCCTGAGAGTGGGGAAAAATGTGGCAGGCTAAATAATGGCCGCTCCAAAATGTCCACGCCCTAATCATTTGAACCTGTGTATGTATTACCTTACATGGTGAAAGGGACTTTACAGACGTGGTGAAAATAAGATTCCTAAAGTGGGAAGATTATTCTGGATAGTCTGGATGGTGGGCCCGGTATAATCGTAATGGTCCTGTTGGGGGACATGGGAGAGTCAGAGAGAAAAAGGAAATGTGACCATAGAGGCAGAAGTTGGACTAATGTGCTTTGAAAGATGGACAATGGGCCAGGTACCAAGAAATGAAAGTGGCCTCTGGAAGCTGAAACATGATTCCTCTAGAGCCCTCAGAGGGAACTCAGCTCTGCTCACATCTTGCTTTAGTCTGGTGAGGCCCAATTTAAAGTTCTGCCTTCCAGAAGAGTAAGACAACAGCTTTGTGTTGTTTTAAGCCACTACATTTGTGGTAATTTGTTACAGCAGCAACAGAAAACACATATAGAAGGAATCAGAATTTCATTGAACATTCTGCAAAACTAGCACTCCTGGACACAAGTCCTCATTTAAATTGTAGGGTTTGAGGCCCACAGAACCTAGTGGTATCTTTCTTGTCATGTCACCCCAGCCAAATTTTTACCATCCTTCAAGTCTTTTCTCTCCATTTCTTCCCATCCAGCCCAATTTCCGCTGCCCCAACAATATTCTTCCATTCACCCACCTTTGAACCTAGACTTAATAACTGTTTTAAGATGCTGGTGTTAACCACACATGCTTGAAACTAGGGTTATTAGGAACATGGAAATTCAGGGAGCAAATTAAAGTGAAACATGAAATAACAATGAGAAAATATTTTAAAAATTGGGACACTTTTTTTTTTCCTTCTAGCATCAAACTGAAAAGGAAAAAAGCTAGAGAGATACTGAGAACCGATAAAGGAACCTAGCTAGAAACACTAAACCACACTAGGAGTTTCTGAACATTTGCTCAGGCTGTTTTAAGACCTGTGGCTTGGGCAGAAATTCCCGACCCTTTTGTCAAAGTCCAGAAGACTAGATACCGAGAGACAGTAGAGACTTAGTAAGTAAAAATGTAGCCTGGAGTTTAAGAGATCTGAATTTGAGTCCTGTTCTGTGGACCACCGTTTTCCGGCTCTTCCTTCAAGAGTCCCTAAAAGAACCCCCTGTCAGGTGAGCTGCTCAAAAGCCCGCGAACCGCAAAGATGCGTTCGCCCAACTCCTATCCCAAAACACCGACTTCTGGGTCTGTGTCACGAAAAGACGACAAAGGATAAAATGCACTCTCTGGCACTAAGAAAGCGTACTTTTATATTCTTCTTTCCCAGAATAAAAGGCCCTTACTTTTAATTTTTTATTTGTGATGATTTTGTTTTTTCTTTCCGTTCCGTTACTAGCTGGAACTCAGTTTTGGCCGGGGCCCCAGGCGGCTGCTGGAAAGGCGCCCTCCCGGGAGCAGAAGGCTTGCTTAGGAGAAACTGGGGGCGGGGAGCGAACTCGCGTCTCTGCCTCCCCAAAGCGGTAGGGATTCTCTCGAGTCTTTCCAGGGCCCGGCCAGCCCCCTAGTCTGAGCCCCCCGACAGCAGGGGACATCGAGGAAACTTCGGGGGACACTCGCTGCGCACCGGGGTCGCGTAGCTCAACCCCCAGCTCCTCCCGGCAGGGGCGGCAGAGGAGCTGGTTCAGGCCTCCAGCAGGGGCGAGGACCACCCACAGCGCAGGACCGGGCCCCGCCCCGCCCCCGCCTCGCGTCGCGCCCCCGGGCCTCCCAGCTCGCAGCCCGTGACTAGCTCGCTCCTCTGGGCGCGAGGAAGTCCCACTCCCCTCTCGAAAGTTTTCCTGAATCCTTCCTAAAGCAAGATGGGCAGTGGTAACCAGCTCCTTCAGATAAAGATGGAAGAGGGGTTTAGAAGGCCAAGGCTAGAAGTGAAGAGATGGCATTTTTCCTTCTTATTCCTGTCTTCCCCAGAAAGAGTGCTAGACCCTATTTCCAGACATTTGGTTACCTACTCCCACCCTAACAGTTGTCGGTGGCAAATTATTTTTAGTTTAGTTTGGAAAAAATTAACATCAAGTTTTTGGGATAAAATCAACGCATTCCCTGATCAGAATTGGGATTTTTCGACCTAATTTGGACGGAGCGCAAGTTGTGAAAGGGGAGTAGTGCATCTGATTGAAGGAGATGGGGCCGGGAGGTACCGTGGCATTTAGGGGAGTCTCCAGTCCCCTCCAGGAGGGAGGGCCCACAGGCTGTGCCCTCTACCCCTCCCCTTCTAGTTGCCAGAATGGAAAATTCATGGAGTCCAGCTTAGCCCAGGTCAACAAACTTTTATTGCCATTTCTGGCTCCCCCTGCCCCAGCAAGATCCCTGCTTTTCACACTGTAGAAATAGTGAGCTCTAGTGCAGGGGAATGGTGGGGGGGCAGGTTGGATGTCACCTCGCCTCCTCTGCACACTGCCAAGGTTAAAGAAACACCACTTGCTGGAGAGGGAGGATCAGATGGGAGGAATTCAAAAGTACTATGGCTCAGTACCACCTCTACTGGGTGCATAATATAGAGACCATGGTCCCAAACATTTCTCAAAGGGGGTGGGGGAGAAAGGGATGAATTTGGCTGCTGTTGTCCCCGTTGCTCCTGCTGCCATGTTTCCATGGAAATGAGGGAGGGACAGGATGTACCTCACTCCGACTACCTAGGAGGATGGCAGGGCAGGCACTTGGTAAACATACCGCCTTCCATTGCTACCCAACACATGCAACTGTCCCCAGCCGACCTCCAAGCTCACTGCCTGCTCCATTCCCTTCCTTTCTGGAGCTGGTATCATGCCAATTGGACTCCAGGCAGGGCTGCTGGGTCCACTCTGAACCCCCACAACTCTGGCAACTGCTGTTCCCAAACATCTCTGCCCAGACAAAACTTAAACATAAACCCAAATAAGGAAGGTTAGAAACAATACAAAATAACTCTCTAACAATGCTGAAGGCTAGGCAGGGGAGAGGAGACTGGAGCCACCTATGCGGCTGCCTTCTGCCTGCCTGGAGTTAGCTTCTTCCCACTGGGATGTTGCTGGGGGTGGGGGCTGGAATCCAAATCTCCATTGGGCGCTGAGAGATGTACCCACTGCTGTTGGTGATGAGGCTTGCCCGTTGCCATAGTGAAGAGGTGCAGGATGGATTCTCAGTACCACGGGTCAGCCCGGTGCTGCTGGTTGTAGAACTGTAGCTTGATCTGATCTTTGATCTGATTTATGAGGATCTGGGACAGCAGGATTCCCACCAGCTGGGGGAGGCAAGAAGGATGGTGCCCTCAGCAATGAGCGATGCCTATGTTTTCCCTGACTCAATCTTCCCAGTTTGGTCAGCACCATCTCATCCCTTGCTCCTCGGCAATGTCAGTGCCTGACACCCTAGCTGATCCCCATCTGCCCTCCCCAAAACAAAGGAATCTTTGCAGAACTGTGGGACACACAAGTCTTGCAGGGTAAGTTACCTGGGGGATGGCCAGACCCAGTGCCACACCTCCAAGTAAGAAGAGGTTGCTGTGTATCCAGTTGACCAGTTTGTCAATACAGCCATTGGTGTAGATGACTTTACTAGCTTCCAAGTAGTCAAGGGCCTGCATACCTTGGCCACACATGGTGTTGATCACTGCCTGGGGAGAGAGTTGAAAAGCCAAATGGGACTCTCACTCCAATAACTTTTTCTTTCAGGCCCTAGCTGATGGGATGCCCGCCCTTCCTATACTCCTAAATTGTTAGAGAATATATGTGGAGGATGCTACGTTGGAAGTTGCTAAATGCAAGCTTCCTTCCTCCAAGAGATCCAAGTCCAATTCTCCTTGATTTAGAGACCTGCCCCTTCTGAACTCCCATGTGGGCTACAGGAATGAAAGGTTAACAAAGACATCAGATTGGGGTGAAGAACAACATGTGACGGCTGTCCAGCAGAATTCACCGGTTAAGCTAGGGCATGGGGATTCCCAATGGCCGCTGCCCTAATCAGAAAGCAACTCAGATCTCTGCCCAGGAGGAAATGAAGCATGAGGTGTGCTCACCTGGCTGGGGGTAGGCAAACAACAGGAGTAAGGCACAGAGCAACGCTCGCGGCTGGGATTGTCTTCTGAACAGTTGAAGTACATGTTCAGGGACCAGTCCTTGTAGGAAATCCCTCCACAGCAGCTGAACTGCAACAGAGCCCACCACAGAGGTTCAGAATCACCCACCCTCGCACTGAGGCGACCAGGAGAATCCTCAGAGCAGCCAAAGGCCTACGGAAAGCTTCCACTTGTAAGTTCAGGTTGTGTTTACAGGCAGCCTTGAAACGTAAGATCGAATTTCTCAGTGGCCTTCAGGCGAAGAAGTTTTCCTTCTTAATTTCTAATTTTTTAAAATCCTCACCCGAGGATATATTTATTGATTTTTAGAGAGACAGGGAGAGAGGGAGAGAGGCAGAGAAACATTGATCATTGCCTCTAATACCTGGCCCGACTAGAAATCAAACCCAAAACCTAGGTATGTGCCCTGACCAGGGATCGAATCAACAACCTTCTGGTGTACAGGACGATGCTCCAGTCAACTGAGCAACCCAGCTAGGGCTCTTCTTAACTTCTATTACTTTATATATCTTGTTATAACTTATCATAGCCATATATACATATATGGTTTTACACATTAAACTATAAGCTCCTTGAGGGCAGTTTGTAGTTTTGCAGTCCTGCATATCATAGAGCCTGGCAAAAGGAGGTGCTCAGAAATACTGACTGAAATAATTAAAGGTTCAGTGTTGCAAATATTTATGTTAACGTAGAGAAAACACGGGAGGAGAACCTTCAATATTGTGGGCCCACTGCTCCACAAAAGCAAGTAGGATCCAGTCAGTGTCTGTTGAGCCAAGGGAAGGGGACGTCAGCACTGGTCTCAAAAGCACTTTTATTTAAAATTTAGCTTTTAATTCATAGCAATATGTTTTCACAATAGCCAAAAGTTGGAAGTGACTTAAGTGTGCATCAAAAGTGTAGTATACGAGACCTGTCCAGAAAGTATCCAGCCATGCAATATGAAAAATAGGGACATTTCTTGAAGATACAAGATACAAGAAACATTGCGCATAGGACAATGATGCCTCAATCCCTTTCAAAGTAGACACCTTGTGACCTCACACAGTTCTAATCACCATCAGCTGCCCTGTCGTATTTTCCTGAATTTCGTCGATGGTGTGAAATCTCTTCCCTTTCAAAGGTGGTTTTAGTTTTGGGAAAAGCCAGAGGTTGCAGGGTGCCAAATCTGGGCTGTAGTGGGGCTGAGTCACCTGGGTGATTTGATGTTTCACCAAAAAGCTTCGTGAGATGTGACGCATGAGCAGTCATGTTGTCGCGATGAAGTTACCAGTCACCAGTTGCCCATAGCTGGGGCCTTCTGAATCATCTGAATAGTTCTCATGGAGGAATGTTCAAGCTTAATGCAAAATTTGATGCAGTTTTGTTGCTTTACTCACTCAGTCATTTTGAATGCAATGGTCACACAGTACACATGCTCACTCAATGGTGTCTACCGCCCCCACTGACTAGTACAGGGAAGTTGTCACTGTTGATGCACGTGCACTCCAGTCCACTCTCCTTGGCTGCCAGGTTACATAAATGTTGCACAAACCATTCTTGTTATATTAATAATGGCTGGATATTTTCCAGACAGACCTCATATATACACAATGGAATATTACTCAGCTTTATAAAGGAAGGGAATTTTGACACATCCTACAATTATGGATGAACCTTGAAGACATTAGGCTAAGTGAAATAAGCCAGTCACAAAAGGACAAATGCTACATGATTCCACTTGTAAGAGGTACTAGTGTTGTCGAATTCATAGGTACAGAAAGTAGAACGGTGGTTGTGAGGAGCTGGGGGAGGAGGAAGTGGGGGGCGGTTATTGCTTAATGGGTACAGAGTTGCAGTTGGGGAAGATGAAAAAGTTCTGGAGATGGATGGTGATGATGGTTGTACAATAATTTGAATGTACTTAGAGTCACAGGTGTGTAGAGTTAAAAATGGTTAAAATGGTAAATTTTATGTTAAGTGTATTTTACAATTTTTAAAATTTAACTTCTGAGTATAATATTAAAAAAATCTTCTCAGTTCTTCATCCCCCTATAAGCAACCACTTATAATGGTTTCTTACATGTCCTTTCAGATTCCTTTTGCAAATATGAGTACATGTTCCTATCTCCCTCTAGTTTTACACAAATGGGAAGTTGCTATATATTCTGTTCTGTGCCCTTCAAAGTACTTTGAGAGCACCTGCATGTATGTTTTTACTTTTCCAATCTCCTTCCCAGAATCCATTACCTTGGTAGGTAATGAAAAAGCCCACAGTCCTAGCCAGTGAGACCCAGTTGGTTGGAGTGTCATCCCATAACCAAAAGGTTGTGGGTTCGATCCCCAGTGTGGGGACATACTAGAGGCAACCAGTCCATGTTTCTCTCTCTCCCTTCCTCTCTTTCTATAAAAAAGCCATGAAAAAATGTTCTTGGGTGAGGAAAAGAAAGAAAGAAAGAGAGAGCGGGGGGAGAAAGAAAAGAAAAGGAAAGAAAGAAAAGAACCCACAGGCCTGGAGGGTGAGGCCTCTCTTGGAATGGCATTGACTTTTGCTCACAGCCTCCCAGACCACTAGCTGCCCGCACCCCACCTCTTAGCCCATACCTCCTTCTGGCCAAAATCAATGAGGTTCTGCAGGTCCAAGTCATCACGGTAGTGTACAATGGCATTATTGATGATCTCACTCACTTTCCCTCGTGCCTGCCAGAGACATGAGTAGGGAATCAGAACACAGGACTAAACCCTATTTCTCCCTGCAGAAATAACAGTAGACAGTGGTCATCCTTATTTAAGTTAGCCTTGAAATCAGAACCAAGTCCTAGTGATGGAAGATGGCCAGTTCTGAAGCCCATTGATCCATGGGCCCCCAGGTACCAGTGAACCTGCTGTTGTCACTTTGCAAGGCCACATTTCATGATAATCAAATACTGTATTTATCTACTTCTGAATACTATTACCACAAAATACATGCTGAGAAACTTTTAAGTAGAAAAAGGCTTACTGAGCTGAAGCGCTGACCTCTAGTGGACATAAGAGAATTACATCTCTTTAGACTCAAAAAAGGACGTTGATCATTTTAGGATTTTACTAAGCCAGGACTAGGACATTCTGAAGGAATGCAGTGGCTCTCAGCTTCACAGTTTCTACTATGCTCCCTTCCCTCTTGCTCCACTGCTTTTCCCAAAGTGCCCTAACCATGGTCCTATATTCTGTCCCTTACAATCATTTGACTTTGGGAAAGGAATTCTATCACCGAATGGCAGATCGTGTCCAGATACAGTAAGCATCTTGTTTACTTCCTTCCTTCCTTCCTTCCTTTCTTCCTTCTGTTTATTGCAATAATCGTTTTTTTCCAAAGAAGTAAAAGGCTTTTCATGTTGTCTGGGGTCCACTTGACAACTGAGTTTTACCCAAATCATTTGCTATTAAAGTGTGCAGATTATTTTAACTTTGTGGTCATAGAATTTACTTCCCTGTTGGCCCCTCAGGCCATCAGAGAGGAACACCCTACCCTTTTGAAACCCTCTTTAAATATGGTGACTTTAAAGGCCATTCATTCATCCCTAAGGTGATGCTTCTTAGGGGAAGGGGTGCTGTGGTTAATTAATCAGACTAAGCACAGGCAGGAACTTTCCCTTCCTCCCCCGGCTCACACCGAGGAGGCCCTTGGCTCCCAACACTACCTTGTCTGAGAAGACAAAGCCCAGGACCCCCGCAGCCAGCTGTAGCAGGAACACGATGGTGAGGCAGAGCGAGAACTGTGGGGAGGGGGCAAGAAAAGGCGACAGTCTGTTACCACGTTGGGCAGTAGCCCCTCCCAGGGCCACAGAAAGTACTGAGGGGACACAGGGTACTTCTCCCAGATGACCCCCACATGGTAAAGGCTGCTACCTCTGGGATGCTGTCTTGGGGGTGGTCGCCCTGTGCTGGGTCACCTACAGTGAGGGGTGGACAGCACAGACCTTGGGGGTAGGGTGGGACGGAGGAAACCAAAAGGTTGTAGCAATGGCACTGGGAGGCTGAAAAGCACAGGGAGAAGGGGGCCAGGGTCTTCCTAGTGGGGCCCCTGACCACTCACCGTCTGCAGGAGGCAGATGTTCTCACGGAGGGATCCGATACAGCCACAGAAGGTGAGCAGAAACATGAGGACGCCCACCACAAAGAGCAGGATGGCTGGGTCCATTGCCAGGCAGGCCAAGGCTGCTTCTGGGGGGAGGGGCTGTCTCTCAGTCTGAGCCTGGTGTCGACTCAGGGTGGCACCCACGGATGGGTGGAGGGTGCCCCCCAAATGTTCTCCTCCCCTAGTGGGGGGATGTCCAGTGTGGTTGGGTGAAGGTTATGGGGAGGCAGTATTGCCTTCCCACGGGGAGAACAAGAAGGGCTCAGCAGGGTTTGTGGCATTTAATTTGAGGAACTAACAAAGTTAGAGCCTTTATTCCTTGGCTCAGGAGAGGAGGGACCACTTTCGCTCCAGAAAAGAATTAGAATGGCATTAGGCTCTCCAGCTTTGCCCATCGTTTCCTGGAGACTTTGTGCACTGGAATAGGAATGGAGATTGAGTTACTCCAGGACGGAGGGAAGAAGGGAGGGGCTGAAGCCTCTGATTACTCGCTGCTCCCAGAGCCCTGCCTTCTTTCCTAGACACTTCCTAAGCCTCAATGGCAGGTAGATACGGGAGATTTGTGAGTGCTCCGGGAAATCTAGGTGAACCGGCGTGGGAACAAGGTGCCAAGGTTTGGCAAGAGGGCGGCTGCCCCCTCTAGCCCCGCAGCTTATGTGGGAATGAGTGGTACAGGGCTAAAGGAGACAGAGATGGGAGGGACCCGGGAAGAGTCGTGGGGAGCTGGAGGGGGACCTATAGCTCACCTGCGTGCTTCATCAGCCGAGCATAGACTCCTATGGACACCAACACCATGGAAATCACCTGTGGAGACAGGGAACCGGCCAGACCCTGAGATTTTGGAAGCCAGAGGACTGATTGCCATTGAGTCACCTTAAAGGAGGGCAAGAAGACTTTCCCAGGACCAAGAGAGAAGCATCTTTCTCCTCTCCAGTGATACACTTGATAGTATCTGTCAGTGCTTTACCGCCATGGAAAGATCTGACCAAGATTATCTCATTCGTTCCTCACAGCACAGTTATCTTGCCAGGCAGCCGTTGTCCCCCTTCTACGGATGAGGAAATTACAGTTTACGGGGTTAATGACAGTGGTTTAGAACATGGGCTTCAGAGTGACTCAGACCTGGGCCCATGCTGGACACATCTCAAGATTCAGTTTCGGTATTCGATGACGGGAACTAAAAACAACTCCATTTTAAAAACTTAGATGAACATTAAATAAAATAGTGCATGGAAAGCATGCACCGCAATGCCTGACAATAAATATTATCTACCATTACGAAGAAACTAACTTGCCCTGGGTCACATAGAAACTCCATGAAGTTATGGATTCTAACCCAGCTACATCAAAGGGCGGGTCTTAAAGTCAAAGCAGGACTAAGTAGATGCACACTCCCAGGTCTCTCTCTTGAAGGTCAATATGGTGTCAAATGCAAGAATGAAAGTGCATACCAAAGTGAAAGAATGCATGCATGAATGTGTGTGTGTAAGAGGAGCAGAACTCCCTTGGCAAAGGAACCTTTAACTTTATAAACCCTGATTACAGTGTGAAGGAATGGAGGAATGTAGGTATTTTGAACTTCCTGGCTTTGCCCTGAGAGAACAAACCCATCAGAGACTACCAGGGGTCCCCAAAGGGGCCTTTCTGCCACCCCCAAGGCCTCTAGGAATGCAAGGCTGCCCAGTTTACAAGTCCCGGGGCCACCCTTTCTTTGTGCCCAGTCCCCAGGCTGGTGCTAAGCGGCAGCTGGCTATCACCATGGCAATAGCTGGAGCCAAGCTCTGGCTGGAGGGAGTTCTCAGCAGCAGGGACTTGACCAGCTCAGTGGGGAAGATGGCTGGCTAGACAGTCCTGTCCTACAAGACAGAGACCAGCTGGAAAGAGCCATCTGGGGGCTTTCGTGGGAGAAGGGAATTACCTGTAGCAGGTAACAGGGTCAGAGTAATCCCTCAGTGGAAAGACATTTTTCTGCAGGGGACTCTGCCATCTGTTGCATTCAGCAGTAAATGGGAAACCCTTATCCAAAACCTTATCTTTCAGGACCCTTCTCCGCCTGTATGCACAGTCCCCTCTCCTTTACCCCTCAATCATTTGACAAGCTCTCTGATTCAGGGCCAGATGTATTATCTGCTGGCCCTTGCACTCTTTGTCCAGGGAGCTGCTTGCAGAGCTGGGAGTAGGGCTGGAGGTGCCAACTGGCTTCTTGTCCCAAGCACAAACGGGCTCAGGGAACATGGGAGCTTGAGGAGAACTGGGTGGCAAGGAAACCACACCAGAGATCTAGTCGACCCCTAGGCCCAGAGGCACAGCCCTTTGCCAGAGTGATTGAGCATCTCTGCTTGTCCTTTAAAACACCACAGGCAATTACAGTTCTGAATATCACTTTACTGAATCTTTTAAAAATACCTGTTTTGTTTGTTTGTTTTGTCTTTTCATTACAGGCCTTGATAAGAACAGAATATTTAGGCATATTTTAAAATGCTGTTTTGTTCTGGTTGGGTGGCTCCGTTGGTCAGAGCAACATCCCATACACCAAAAGGTTCCAGGTTTGATCCACGGTCAGGGCGTGTACAGGGGCAACCAATTGACTTTTTCTCTCTCACATTTATGTTTCTCTCTCTCTCTCCCCCTTCCTCTC
The DNA here is from genome assembly GCA_004026545.1 of Mormoops blainvillei. Taxonomy (NCBI): domain Eukaryota; kingdom Metazoa; phylum Chordata; class Mammalia; order Chiroptera; family Mormoopidae; genus Mormoops; species Mormoops blainvillei. The sequence continues at coordinate 232,757 of PVJD01000479.1, forward strand.
TCTCTAAAGTCAACAAAACAAATAGTTAAATAAATAAAAATACCTGTCTGCTCTTTATTTCTATTGTTTTCAGGTGCCTCACTGTTTATTCACATGTTAAATTCTCAAAAGGATGTACAACTTTCCACAAACTTGGTCTCTGATTAAATCATAACACAGTTAACCATGAAAAGGAAAGTAAAGAGATGCCATGTATCGCAGGGTAACTTAATTCCACATGTGAGCCTGTAGGTATAACAGTTGTTTGGTCTCCATTTGTGGCAGGTAGAATAGTGTCTTCCCAAAAATGTCCTGTACTAATTCCCAGAACCTGTGAATATATTACCTTACGTGACAAGAGGGGCTTTGCAAATGTGATTCAGTTAAGGATCTTGAGATGGGGAGGTTATCCGGTTGGGCCCAATATTATCACAAGGGACCTTAAAAGAGCCGGGCGAGAGGGTCAGGGTCAGAGGAGAGAGTATGACAATGGAAACAGAGGCTGGAGTGATGCAGAGCCTTGAGCCGAGGAATGTGAGCAGCCACTAAAGCCTGGGGAAGGCAAGGAAATGGATTCTCTCCTGGAGCCTCCAGAAGAAACCATCCCTGCGACACCTTGGTTTTAGGCCGATGAGAGCTTTTTTGGACTTCTGAGCTGCAGAACTGTAAGAAAATTAATTTGTGTTGTATTAAGCCATTAAGTTTGTGGTAATTTGTACAGAAGCAATAAGAAACTAACACAGCCCTGGCTGGTATAGCTCAGTGGGTTGGGCATCATCCCACAGTCCAAAGGGACACTGGTTCTGTCCTGGTCAGGACACACGACTGGGTTGCCCGTGCCCCCACCCCCACCCCGGTGTCCTGTTGGGGGCATGTGAAAGGCAACTGATCCGATGTTTCTTGCACATTGATGTTTCACTCCTCCTTCTCCCTCCCTCCCCCTCTCTCTAAAAATAAATAAATAAGATCTTTAAAAAATAGGAAACTAATACTCTACCCAAATCCAATCATCAGCTACTATGTCCAAGATACTCTGAGGACTGCAAAGATGAGTAAGATGTGGTTCCTGCCCTTACAGAGACCCAGGTGTTATGTGGGAGAGGGGCGAGAGCATCTATAGCCTAAAGCAGTGCTTCTCAACCTTGGCTGCCATTAGAATGGGGCTGGGGAAGGAAAACTTAAAAACTCCTGAGGCCTAGGCTATACCCCAAAACAAGTATATCTGAATCTCTGGCATTAGGACTTAGGCAACGATATTTCTTTTTTTTTTTTTAAGATTTTATTTATTTTATTTTTAGACAGGGGGGAAGGGAGGGAGAAGAGAAAGAGAGGGAGAGAAACATCAAAGTGTGGTTGCCTCTCATGCACTCCCTGCTGGGGATGTGGCCCACAACCCAGGCATGTGCCCTGACTGGGGAACTGAACCAGCGACCCTTTGGTTCACAGGCCAACGCTGAATCCACTAAGCTACACTAGCTAGGGCTTAGGCAACAATATTTCTGATTGTGTTTCAGGTGATTCCAATGTGAGGCCAAGTTTGAGAACCAGAGCTTAAAGCACTTTCATCCAGGGATCTAGAACTGTAGCTACAGGCTACATTACAATCAAGATTAAGACTTTAATATTATAATTGATATTTAATATAGTCATTAATGATACCACTTACCTGGTGCTCACTAACTAACTCTAAAATTCAGCATTTCAGTCTTTGATCTACCTCTTTCTCCTTAAGTCACAAGCTGCCATTTCGCACTTCTCTTCCTGTCTTCTCCCATCCTGAATTCCTCAAAGCTGCTGCCATTCCAAAGAAGTGCTGCTGTTGTTAATAGCAGAGCATTTTAGAACTGAATAGGCCCTTAGAAATGAGCTCCACCACTCACTTCTTTTTATAGATGAGGCAGAAAGAGCGAAGTGATACTTAACCAAGCACACATGGGTGCAGTGGCAACATCTGGACTAAATCCAATTTCCAACCTTAGTCTGGTACTCTTTCCACTATATGTCTTTGCCGCAAAACACCTCACAGTATCACCAATGACCTCCTTTCATGATGAGGATGGAGATAAAGACACTTCTCTTCTTAGAACAGCTTTTCATATTCTGGCTAGAATGATATCTCGCTGGAAACTTTTAAAAACCAGACACAGTTTTAAAAATAGCTGAGTCCAGCAAAAGGCATGTTCCCGAAGAGTTGTCGATCAAATTATATAAAATAATTTGCACGCACCAGTACCTTTATCCATATGTGAGGTGAGTGATCATCTAAAAATGAAAACAGTCATCCCCTAGGCTGCTTGGAAAGTGGCTGATTTTAGAACTGGGGCTGCAAATATGCAAGATAGGCCTGGAGCACCTTGTAGTACAAGAAAGTAAGGAAATGTTCAAAAACAAGCAAAAATAAAAAATAAAAACAAGCCCCCAAATAAACCTTGTATTGGTATGGATATGCCAAAGGGACATAAAAATAAAGGAGTATGGAATTATTATCTCAAATATAAAATAAATATTCATGAGTCCTTACTGATATAAATGACTTAATAAACAAATAAACGGAGGAGAAAAGACAAATCTCCCATGTAGGAGAATTCCAAATAATTTATGTTGATATTGGCTGTTCTCTGGAGGAGGTAGGGTATAGCTCCCCACTCCTAAGTGTGGCCTGCACATAGTAACTTCCTTCCAAAGAGTACAGCATGGAAAGGTGGGGGATAACTTCACAGCAGAGAAATCTGACAAACACTATCTTGGCCAACTGATCAAGGTCGGCATCAACACAGAGAAGCTACTGGTGTGTGTTATGATGTGATGGAAATGGCACTTCACCTCTGTGATCTTCCTTCCCAAACCCCATAACCCCAATAAAACCAGGAGAAAAACGGCAGTCAAGTTCCAATAGACCTTGATTACTGGTTACATACAAAATATGTAACCAGTATTCCTCAAAACTGTCAAAGTCACCAAAACCAAGGAAAATCTGAGAAACTGTCACAGCCAAGAAAAACCTAAGGAGACATGACAACTAAATGAAATTGGTTGTCCTGGATGGCATTAAGTACAAACTAAGAAAATCTGAATAAAGTATGAACTTTAATGATAATAGTGATACCATTAATTGTAACAAATATATCATACTCATGTAAGATTTTAGTAATAAGAGAAACTGGATATGGGGTATATGGAAACTCTCTGTATTACCTCCTCAATTCTTCTCTAAAACTAAAACTGTTCTAAAAATATATGTATTTAAAAATAGCCATCCCCAAATTTATTAGTTTTATAAATCCTAATTTCTTAATGTCAGATTTTTAAAAATCCTAACCCAAAGATATATAAGGAAGGAAGAAAGAGAGAAATACTGATGTGAGAGGAAACATCAATTGGTTTGCATCCCGTACATGCCCCGACCAGAGATTGAACCCACAACCCAGGTATGTACCCTGACCGGGAATTGAACTTGTGACTTTTTGGTGCATGGGATGATGCTCCAACCAACTGAGCTACCTGGCCAGGACTAAAAAAAATTTAACATATCAAAATTGCATAGGGTATACCAACAGAACACTGTAGCTTCCCAGTGCTCCGTCATCTGAACAATTTTAAGATCTGCTGCCTTACACTTTGGGGATTGCATGCAAGAGAACTCCAGTTTAAGCAAATCTGATCCTGGCGGGGTTGCTCAGTTTGTTGGAGCATCATCCTGTGCACCAAAAGATTGCGGGTTTGCTTCTGATCAGGGCACGTACCTAGGTTGAGGGTTTGGTCCCCAGTTGAGGCACAGAGGGGAGGCAACCAATCAATGTTTCTCTCTCTCTCGCCCTTCCTCTCTCTCTAAAATCAATAAATATATCCTCGGGTGAGGGTTAAAAAAATTCTTTTCTTAAACTTTAATACTGTATGCTGTTACTGCTATCTAATTTACAGTCCATATTAAACTTTTCTCAATTATCTCGATAATGTCCTTTGTAACTGTTTTCTTCTTTTTTGCACCCAGGAGCCAATCAAGGATCATGCATTTAGTGGTCAAGTCTCCTTTTGCCTAGAACTGTTTTGTAGCTTTTTTCTCTTTACTTTGCTTTTGGTCTTTCAAGACACTGACTTTTAAAAAATCGTGGTAAAATACATATACCATAAAAAGTAGCCATTTTAAAGTATGTTTAATTTTTTGAGGCGCTGCCAAACTATTTTCCACAGTGGCTACACCATTTCACAGTCCCACCAGCAACGTATGAGGGTTCCAATTTCTCCACATCCTTGCCAACACTTGTTCTGACATTTTTTTTGACACTGACATTTTTGATAGGTCCAGGCCAGTTGTTTGGCAGAATGTCCCTCAATTTGGATTTTTCTGATTGTTTCTTCACAATTTGAATCAGATGACACATTTTTGACAAGAATAATGTGTCCTTCTCAGTGTGTCATGTGAGGAAGCACAACATAATTTCTATAAAAGAAGCAAGGAATGATTTACTAACAGATGATGTGGCTGTTAGACATATGTCTCTTCATCTCATAAAATAATAATACAAGCACTACTCTAAATAGTTCCCTAGTTTTCCATAATATTTGGTTGCTATTTGTGCTCTTCCATTTGCCTTTGGCTAGTACTTGCTGGCAGATAAGCAGCCACAGGTACTAATAATGTTCAGGGTAGAAAACAGAAAATTCTCTCCACTATCTTGACTTTATTTCCCTGCAAATTGGGAAAAGATGGTCACGATTGATGTTTGTGAGAAACAACTTATTCCAGCCCCCAAGACACTACTTCAGGGCCATCAGTGCTGGAAGAGGAAGGGTTATAGGGCCCCAAGTTGAGGGCCCGAACAAGAGTTCTTCTGGAGTAACCTATAACATATAAAGACACCATATCATCTTCCTCTGGCTAACAGTAGGCATTTGAGCTAAGGGGATTCAAGGCTGAAGGATGCTAGGCTCAAGGTCAGCCCTTACTTGGACTCAATCCCCATCTACTTGCCACTTGTCAGGGGGAACACTTATCCTAGCCCTTCAAGTCCATCCCCACCAGGTGACCTCTAGGAGCTACTTGTAACAATGGTAGTAATAGCTATATTTTGTTGAGTGCTAAGGACCAGGCATCGGTCTAAACACTTTACACACACCATTTCACTGAATTCTGACCACAACCCCAACAGGGTCTTGGTATCTCCATTTTACAGCACTGATGTTGGGAGAATTCCAGCAACTTTCCCTGGTTCCCTCAGTTAGTGAACGGCAGAAGTGGGTCTGGAACCTAGGTCTGTATGTCTCTGGAGTCTTAGGACCTCAGCTGCATAACTGCCTTCCTCTCTCTGCCTCACAGCACCCACAGGACATGTGCATTCACCTCGGGACAAATGAGATAGGAAGAAGCTGCCTACAGCTCTTTCGGGGAAGCAGGTGGTAATCTCCAAACTGGGTGAAGCTCAGACAGGGGGAAGAAGATAACACCAGGAGGTGATGATGGTGCCAGCAGGGAAGTCCCTGGGACAGTGCCCAGAAAGGGGAAGACACAGGATCACCACACAGAACTCCCCCCACCCCACCCCTGGAGAAAGCCCTGGCCCTATCTGTCTTCCACATTCTAAAGTCTAGTCTGCATAAAGTGGGTGGATCAGTTTCAGGGTCCTCTCCTCTTCTTCAAAATGTCTTTCCCTCTTTTTGGAAGGTGGTGGTGGGGGACAGCAGATATTAGAGTGGTTCCCTTTGTGGGAACTGAATTCCTGTTCCTACCCACAGGAGCGCTGGGAGGGAGAAACCTCTGGTTTCTTAGTCCTTTCTGTTCCTATTTCTGGATGACATCAAGGAAATCACAGCCTGCTAGACCTAAAGCTGGGCGCAGGATCTGCACATGTTCGTCCTTTTGCGACCACCCCGGCACTGTTGTTTCTGTGTTTCCGAGGTGGCAACCCTCCCCATGAAACCGGCTCTTGGCTTTCTCCCTCTGGATTGGATAGAACTGTCTTGCTGAGGTGGAGGGGTCCACAGGGCTCTTTCCTCTCCAGTGTCTGGGGCCAACCCTTTAGCTTCTTACTTAGGCCATGTCTGGTTTTGGTTTCCCAAGTTTACGAATGAGCAAGGGAAGTCCACCAGGGCTCACAGTAGTCTAAACACTCAAACTCACGGCCTTGGGGTGACTGGCCTGATGCACAGTCTGCTGTCGAGACCCTGAGAGGTGTTACATGGTTTTGGTTTTGTTTTTTGTTTTATTCCTTTCAAACACAGCTCAAAGTTTACGATTTCCTACTTGGTATGGAAGGCACAGAGACCTATCAGGGGAGTTAAGAGGGAATGCATGTGATTTGACAGCAAAGGGCGTGTGGTTCTTATCTTCATTTTTGGTGTTTTTAAAAAAATATCGATTGGGGTGACATTCGTTAATAAAATTATACAGGTTTAAGGTGTACAATTCTATAACACATCATCTGTACATTGTATTGTGTGTTCACCACCCAAAGTCAAGTCTCCTTCCATCGCTAATTATTCTCCTTATTATCTTCTACCTCCCCCACCTCCCTTTCCCTCTGGTAATCCCCATGCTGTTGTCTGTTTCTATGAGTTTTCATCTTGCTTTTTAAAAAAAAATAAAATGAATGTTAATACTTCACTTATTGCAGCCTGATTAATCTATGAGGAAGGGAAGGGAGATGGGTTCTGCCTCCTAGTGTATTTAGGGGTTTGTGTGTGTGTGTGTGTGTGTGTGTATGTGCGTGCGCGCACATGTGGCGGGTATTGGGTGGTGGGAAGGGACCCCTGCCATTCAGGAGGGGTTTTTGCCAGGCTTGATGCCATTTCCTCATGGCTTCTAAGTCAGGTTATAACACATGGTGTTACAGGTGGTCTGGGGCATTCTGAGTGCCCTGGGGACTCCAATACAGTGGTCCTGGACAAGTAAGGAAATTCCTTGAAGAAGGTATCTCGCTAGAGGCCTGAATCAGCCTAGGGAAGACCTGAATGGGGCTCCAGGAGTACTGCATTAAAGTAAAACAAAAAACAAAAAACAATCCGGGTGTTGCAGATAGTAATTATGTTTGTCCCTAAGGGAGATGCTGGAGAAGACGGCTGTCATTTATTTTGGTCCTGGCTTGAGAGGACCACAGGACTCCCTGCAGAGAACACAGCTGGATACTCCCCAGCAGGAATACTCAAGGACTTAAGGTTGTGCTGCGTGTTGGCAGACTAGTGTCCGTGAGAGAGGAAGGGCATGGTGCCGCCAACCATGGGGCCTGCTCTTTCCTTTGCCATCCAGTAAACCTTCAATAAGTACCCACTCTTTGCCAAACACAGCTAGGCACTGAAATCCAGAAGTAAATAAAACACTGTCTACCCTCAGAAGCCTGAAGTCTAGAGAAGGAAACATAAATAGACGCATAATTGCAGCACAGATGAGGGGTGTGACAATCAAATTATGTATAAGGTACCATGGGTGCCCTGAGGCACGGACACCAAGGAAGCCTGGGCAGAGACACAGGGGCTGGGGGTCTGACTTTCTGGACTCTGCCTGACTCAAAAGCCACCCCAGCTGTTGCCCCAAGTGGGCAAAGGGCCAACAAGGAAGAAGGTAGCTGCAGTGGGCCATGCTGATAATGCTCCTGCCAGTATATGTCCAAGGGTGATAGGGCATGTACCACCCCCTATCTTCTCTCTGCACAGGGCTGTCCAATACAGCGAGGTGAGGAAAGCCAGCTATTTCTTGACTGAAAGATTGAAATACAACTTTTGGGATATTGGGGCAACTACTCCAAACCACGGGATCCCAATGATTCTGAGGAGAAAATCAGAACTCCCAGGCAAAAGGGAAGGTGCGATTTGAAATCTGAAAGAGGAGCAATTGATCCTGGTCGCAAAGGAGCTTTCTGAGTCAGGCTCCAAATGCCCCAAGGGCCAGGGCTCCTAGAGCAGCAGCAGACGTAGCCACTGCCGCCACCGCCATCACTGAGTATGAGCCCCGATGATGCTGGCTACCTTCCCAATATGTTCCAGGTATAGACACAAACATCATCCATACACAGCTCCCTCCCCCAACAGCTGGCCAGAACACTCTGCTTGGAAAAAGAGTGGGCCAACAGTCCCAACCATGGGTGCCCCCTGGGCAGAAGGAGGGAATTTGATGAGGATGATGGAAGCATGCAACAAAGAAAACCCAGTAACCAGTCCCTGGAGGGCGGGATGGGAGGAAAGATGACCCTGATCTGGAGAAGAAGTCCTTCATTCCTGGCTGTACTTGTGTGGAGTGAAACTCTGCAGCTCTGGGCCTGGCGGAGAAGTGCTCAGGAACACCCCAAAAGTACTGTCCCATGGGGAGGTCAATGCTCCAGGGATATCAGGACACAAAGAGATGCATCCTTAGATCCAGCCCCAGGTCTTGAAGAAAGAAAACAGTCCCCAAAGTGATGCATTCATCTTTAAATAGTTCACAGAGGCAGAAAAATGTTTTCCTTTAGAGGAGAAAGAATAAGGACAGAGAGACAGAGATATTGGCTTCGGGTCACACAGTAAGTTGGTGCCAGAAAGAAACTGGGCCTCTTGTCCTTCAGTGTGCTATTTCTAGAGCCTCTGACTTTTTATGAGCCTAAAGTAGGGCCGCGAAGGGGCTCTCCTCTAATTTGAGGTGGTGCCAGCTTAGTTAGCCAGGTCCTCTGACCTCGAATGAAGCATTTTTACTAAGGTAGATGGGTCAATGAAGCACACTCTCCCTGCCTGCAGTCTCCCAAAGTCATTTGTGTGGTAAAAGGGGGGTGGGGCGGAGTGGGGAAGTCCAAAAAAATGACCATGAACACAAGTGCAACAGATGCGCCCAGCTGTTGTTGTTACTGGGTAATACAGATAAGGGTATGGTGCCATAGGTTTGGAAGGAGGCACAGTCTTGGCTGAGAGCAGAAGTCAGCCTGAGGATCTGAGGTCCCTGCGATGCGAGCGCTCGCTCTGAGGATGGCATGTCATTGACCTGGCACATTTAGTGGCAATGTAGGGTGGTTTTCTGGAACTTGCCCTTAGGTAGGGAATTTCCTTCAGGATATCCCCAAGCCCGGGCTGAGTGGTGGTGAGATTTTCTGCTGTTCTTTCCTAACCTCCAGCTAAAGAAGAACCTAGACCATGGGAACTTAGGTTGACTGGTTAAATACTAATACTGCTAACACCCCAGTTATAGTAGCAGTCAGCCATCTGGGCCGAGGACTTCCCCTAGAGGCATTGTGGTTTAGCAGAAAAATTGCCAGATCAAGCCTACTAACCAGTTGTTAGACCTTGGATAAAACAATGAACATCTCTGTGCTTTAGCTTTCTGATAATATAAAATGCAGGTGCTGGACAAACTGTCTTCTAAATTTTTTTTTTTTTTTACAGTTCTAAAACTGAGGCTTCATTTTCCCCAGTACAATGGCTGAGAGTGAGCTGTCATCACCACCCTCCGGGATTTTTCTCATTTGTCCCAACAGGCTAGCACTTATGTACTCTGCGTCTGTTCTTCACACCGCAGCCCCTGTGAAGCCTTTACAGCAACTGGCTTAGATGCCTGGTCTGCTCCTTCTCCTCAGAAACATATTTTAGACTCATAATTACTCCCTCCTGTAAGTCTGAACTTTAGGTCTCAGGCAGAAAGAGGCAAGCATAATGGGTACCTAGAGCAGCAGCTCTGGTATAGCTGGAGCTGGAAGAGAAGAGGGGAATGGGGGCGAAGCTCCCTACATTCTCCAACTCAGAGGGGCCCAGGGACTCTCTAGACATGAAACGGGATTGAACTAGCATTTCATGATCTGGTCCAGCTGGATTCTCAGTTCCAGCAGAGTATTTCTGCCATCCTTGATCACACTGGGTTTGATCTTTTAGAGGAGAAGACGAAAGCCTACCAGGGGTGAACATGCTGCCCAGATTAGTCAAGTCAACAATTAATGGCAGAGTGGTTAGGAGAATCCAGGTAACCCCAGTCCAATATTTTTTTCCTCTTTTCCACCCCAAAGCAGGAGATTCTGAAAAGACTCCTGGCCTTCCAGCCCAATATATGGTCCTCTTCGAAGAAGCTGAAGACTGTCAGACCCCAGGGAGTGGCGCCGTGTCTAGTCCAGAGAAAGGTAGGGTAAAGTTTGGGACAGTGCTGGGAAAGACATCCAAACCTGAGGCCATCCCTGTTCCTTCTCAGCCTTTGGGGAGAGGAGGCACCAGAGGCCTGCAAAAGGAAGAGGCGAAACCCCTTCCACCCTCTCTGAGGTAAGGGAAAGGAAGGTCTGGGTTTTCCCCCTTCCTCTTTCTTATTTGCCAGCAGGGCCTCTCAGTCCCAGGCCTGAAAGTCCCCCAGTCATGAATGTAGCAGCGGGTTTGCCTTGGTCCAGCAGGAAAACCCACCTCGTCGGCCTGACACAGACCCTTACCCGATGCTCAGAGAATGCCCGTAAGTCTTTACTGAATCCCCTGGATATCCTCCACCCAACGCCCCCTCCAGACACGGCGCCACTGTGGTGTCCCTCCCCAGGATAAATTACCCCAAAGTGCCATCAGCCTGTAAAACTAGGTAGTGCCGCTCAACGCGCTCGCCCTGAAACGGGTATCCCAAGACGCCCCCTCCTCAGCCGCTGGCAGCCCACTATACCCTCGGGGGGTGTCCTGCAGCCTAGTGTCCCCGCGACCCCCAAGACTCACCCAGAAGAGCATGTTGAAGAAGAAGAGCAGGTATTTCACCAGCGGACTGACGAAGGAGAACTCCTCCCCGTAGGCATTCCGCGCCCCGGGTCTCCGGGCCATGGTCCCGCCGCCGCCGCCCCCGGGGGCCTATCTCCCCGCGGTGGCCGGCCCACCTGCGCGCTCTGAGCCCGGAGGCATGAGCCGCGCCACCGCCAGAGCCCGAGCCGCGGGGATCTGCGCCGCGGCGGGAAGTACCTAAACCCTGTGTCCGGGAGAAGCGCGGGCAGGCGAACGGCGCCGCCACTGGAGCCGCCGGGAGTCGCGGCACCAGCCGCGGGAAGCGTGAGCGCCGGAGACTCCGCGGCGGCTGGAGGACCAGTCCGGCCCGCCCGGCTCCCAGGAAACCGGGCCCGCCCCCGGCCGCCCATTGGTGCGGCTGCCGAAGCCTGACTTCTCATTGGTCGGTCGCTTCTGTCACTGAGTGTCCAGCCATCCCTCTCCTCCAGAGGAGGGGGAGACACCTGTTCTGTGAGGGACAACTTGCTAAAGGGTCAGGGGTTCTGCCTCCTCCTCCGAGAAAGAAAGCATCCAGGCTGCAGTTGCTTAGGGGAAAAAGGATGGGAAGGAATGCACCCCGCATCACACACCCACGTCCTCTACCCAGTTGCTGTGCACATATGCAACGCACACACATTAAAATCAACAAGTACCGGCACCGTGAGTGGAGCAATGCACCGAAGGCTGTGAGAATACAAGAGAGTGGAGAGATAATCTAGGGGGGCATGACACTAAAATCAGGGAGACAAAACTAACCTACGAATGACAATTAGAGAATATTTAAAAGTAGCTGCAATCCTGTGTTGTAACTGCATTTTTTAATGCTTATTTCTAAAGCTCTTATAACCCAATGGTGGACATTTGGGTTACCCAAATTCATCACTGTTTCAATCCCCACTCCTCTTTTCCTCAGAGTCTTGGTCTACACACAGACACCGTTCTTAAACACTTTAACCGCCGCCCCCCCGCCCCCACCGCACACACACAGGTCCAGTGTAGTGTAGTGGGTGGACACTGTACTGGCTGCCATAAGTAATACAAACATGATGCTGTAGACCGAAAACTTATATCCTACTCACTTCCCTCCCTCCATTCATATGTTGACATCCTACCCCACAACGTGATGGTATTAGGAGATGAGGATTTTGGGAGGTGCTTAGGTCCTGAGAATGGAGCCTTCATGAATGAGATGAGTGCCCTTACAAAGGAGACCCCAGAGAGTTTCCTAGCCCCTTCTCCCATATGATGACCCAGCGAAAAGACAACTGCCTATGAACCAAGAAGAGGACTCTCATCAGACACTGAAGCTCTGAGTGCCTTGATCTTGGACTTAGCCTCCAGAACTGTAAGAAATGAATTTCTGTTATTTAGAAGCCAGCCACTTTATAGTATTTTTGATATAGCAGCCTGAATGGACTAAGGCAATGAGTGCGAGGGAGGAACCTGATTCCACCCTCATCAGTTGCATGACCTGGGCAAGCTACCTGGGCCTCCGTTTATTTAATGCTAAGTGGGGGGAGTCCTGGCCTAACAACGTTGTTGCGAGGATTCAATGTGATAATACATGCAAATCAGTTAGCCCAGGTTGACACCCTGAAGGGCTCACTAAATGCAAAATTTTGTTGTAACAGAATTGAGAGTCCAGTAGGAAAATATGAGAACTGCACAAGTAACTGTAACACATTTGGTGGAGGGTTAGCGAAGATATCAGGGCAAGTAGAATTAGTTGGGAAGATAAGATTTAGAATAGCACAGATAGAGGGGAAAGGTAATCCAGGTGGACAAAAGGGTGAATCAAAACCTAGAGGGACAAAAGCACACTGTGTGTTTAGTGAAAAATAAGTAGACTGGTTTGGCTGGAGCATAGGGTATGCTTATATAGCAATGGAAGATAATGCCAACTGATGTCAATACAAGCTGAATTGAGTTGAAATAGTGGAGGACTTGAATATCAGATTGGGGAGTTAGTGCTTAACTGATTTGGAAATAAGAGTTTTGAAGAAAAGAATGATGTAAGACCTGCTTTATTTTCAGTTAGAGTGGGAGCCTTAATCTTGCACTTAGCTGCAGAGAGAAAGGTTTGTTAGGAGACCATTATGAATAGTCTAGATCATCAGCAATTAGGGTCTGACTTGGAGGTAATGGACAGAACTGATATGAGAGGATAGGAGTGAAGTCATTGAGGAGACAGAATCTCTAGGGCTAGCCTATAGTGGTGGTATCAGTGACAGGAACCCCAGCAGTGGGGGCTACAGAAGTGAGCCAAGGCCAGATCACAGGGAGATTGCCCATTAACAGCTAAGTTGACCACTTGGAGGTCAGTTTTAGTATAGAGCGGGGTGGGATAGGCGGAAGTCATTTTACAAGAGGTTAAGGAGTGAATGGGTAAGCCAAAGGTGGGTACCCGTTTTCAAATGTTAGCGTGAAGACTGCGAAAAAGACCAAAATGTTGAATGTTTCTATTAGGTGACCATCCAGAGATAAGTTTTAGTAGACAGGAAGAGGAAGGCAGATCACGAGACGTCAAGGGGCAAGTGGGGGGTGTGTGAAATGGAAGCTGTGGATGAAGACTGTGGACACCTCAATCCAGCCTGAAGGTTACAGGAGCTTTATGGGACCTTAGAACAAAGGGAAAGTGTTCTTTTCCATACACGAGACCTGACATGTTTGTAGACAAAACAAGCCAGTAAAAAGAGATTGAGGTGGATAACGGAGAGGGCAAGGTTTTGGAGTTAATGGAGCAGGGATGGGATCAGGACTCGGTGGGATAACCACAGTGTTCATCATGTGGAAGTCAGGGATGGCGCCCCTACAGCAGGAAATTATGAAGTTGGAGAACAAAGAAAGAGGAAACTCTCAATGTACTGAGTTGGAACAATCTCTAAGATCAATTACTGAGAAAAGCAAATTAAGGAACAGTATATGTAATAGGTTTGGGTTTTTAAAAAAGAGATTAAAAATAAGAAATGACATTTACATTTGCTTGCATCTACCTAAACAAACTCTGGAAAGATACAAAGAAAGGAGATTGATTACACACTGGAGTGGGATAAGAACTAAGAAACAAGGAGAGAGACTTTTCAGCATGCCATTTTATTTTCTTCTGATTTTTAAAAACAGGGAGTGTATTAACTATTCCAAGCACTAAATTAAAGAAAATTACATCCTTTTTATGGAATGCTATGAAGCCATTTAAAATAATGTAGAAAAAAAAAGAAGATAAAATAATGTAGAGAATAGAGGTACTGACTTGACAAGAAGTCCATGATATAGGAAGTATGAAAAGCAGATTGTAGAATTTAGTATATAAAGTATCTGATAACCAGGAAATGGTTTCAATTTATTTTAAGTCCCTGGAAGGCATTTTAATCCCTTGGAATATGTGAAGCGGCCTTTAAAAATGAAAACCACAAAGATTATGTAATAACATGTACAGATTTTACAATGTAAGTGAAAAAATTCTAAACAGCATGCTAACAGTATGAAATATGTGTAAATATCAACAGAGAGGAACCAAAAAATATGTAAAGGTAAAATCAGTTGCAACGATGTGGTAGGCTGTATAGCAATTTCAAACTTTAAAGTTATATATTTAATGTTATTATATATGATCATAAGAAGGATTAAAATATTTAAACGATATTTCTGTAAAGCCAAAAAAAAAAATAGAGTCATATTATGGCTGGAGCTAACACTGGCAAGAAGATGTGTGAAGAAAGGAACAGTGACAAGGAGGAAAGAAGGTGCGGATTAGCTAAGAGCTTTAGGAAGGAGTGTGAAGTAACAGCGCAGGGCACGAGACTGGAAGGAAGATTGCTCAGCTGCAATGATAGCCCAGTTGGGGTAGCTGAGAATCATGGTGATCCAAGCTGGTGACTTCCTCAAAGTATGTGGTAACCCGGAGAGCCCACTGTGAGAACTACAAGTGCTGGGAGCTGCAAAGAGACAGGTGATTCTCTGATGGCTTGAAATGCACCATAGAAAAGTCCACCTAAGGGACTTAGGACTGAATGCGAATTAACTGCTGGTATGTGGGCCTAGGAAAACCAGAAGGTGCATCTGCGAACCTCTTGTTAATGTTTAAAATTTTTGTGTATTTTAATTTTTTAATTTCTCCTTTAAAAAAAAATCCTCACCCAAGGATATGCTTATTGATTTGAGAGAGAGAGAGAGAGAGAGAAATATCGACGTAAGAGAGAAACTTTGATTGGTTGCCTTCTGTACGCGCCTTGACCGGGGATGGAACCCGCAACCTAGGTATGTACCCTAACTGGGGATGGAACCTGCAACCTTTGGGTGTATGGGAGGATACTCCAACCAACTGAGCCACCCAGCCAGGGCTGTATTTTAATTTTTTATTGATATATAACATACCTACAAAATGCCTCATTTTTGCCCTGGCTGGTGTGGCTCTATTGGTTTTGGTCATCATCTTGCAAACCAAAAGGTTGTGGGTTCAATTCCCCTTCAGGACCCATGCCTGGGTTGTAGGTTTGTTCCCCAGTCAGGGTGCAAGAGACAACCAATTGATGTTTCTCTCCCTCTCTTTCTCCCTCCCTTCCCCTCTCTCTAAAATCTATGAAAGAAAAAAATATTTGTAAATGCATCATTCTCTTTTATTTATGTGCTCTTGTTTCTACCTTTGGTGTATGTTCTTTTAAAATCTGAGACCAATATAAAACTGTCTAGAGTAAATTACGATTTTATAAAATAAAAACATTTATATTTGTAAATGCATAGAAGGAAATGCGTCATAATATAAATAATGATTATCTCTGTACAGTAGAGTAATAGCTGCTTTATATTTCTTTTTCCTTAAATTTTCTTCAGTAAACATGTTTTACTTTTTATTAGAGAAAGAAATGTTCGGAGTTCTTGTTTTTACTTTTGATTAGAAACATGAAATCTGAAAACATCTACAGGGTCCAGCATAAATAACGCCCCTCCTTTTTTACAAAATCTTTTACAAAATCATAAGCATGTAATTTGTAACATAACAATATCACACTTAAGCACACCATATGACATTTTAGGTGAAATGTTCAAATTAAAACTATAAATTATTGCACCCATATTATTACCCCACCAACCACACTCAAGCAGGCCTTACTTTTGCCAGGCCCTGTATATTTATTTCCATTACCAAATTTTCACATTTTTACATGTTTACTTCATCTGTTTTTAAGGTACAACATGGTAACATTCCATCCTAATTTGGTTTAATATCTAAAAACAATGACTTTTTAAAACATAACTGCAATAACATTATAATTCCTGATAAATTTAACAATAATTCCCTAATATCATTTTGTACCCAGTTTAAACTCAAATTTCCCTATATTACCCCAAAATATCTCTTAGAACTGGCTTGTTAAAACTGGGATTTAATAAAAAAACAGTCACTGCATTTGATGATATGTGAGGTTCTTTTTAAGAAAACTGAATTAATTGGAACTTCACGAGCAATTAAAACATTTCATGAAGAAGGTGTCAGTCGAAACTGGGTCCTTAAGGATATGTCAGAATTGACATGGGTAGAGAAGTGAGCAGGTCATTTCAGGAGCAGAGATCAAAGTGAGATCAAAGACAGACAGAAAGGTAGCAGATGTGTTTGGAGAATGCTCCTTAGCCCAGCTATTTGGATCAAAAGAAAGGAAATAATGGGGGATGAAATAAGCTAAATCAATTGGAGACAGATCATGGAGGGCCTTGAAGTTGTTTCCAGTGCCCTCTGTAGAGCACTTGAGAACTTAAGTGTGGCCCAGATGTGAGTAACCTATCAGCCCATAACGACTGCGGGACAGTGGTTGTGTTTTAAACACCTGTGTATCCCTGGCACCTCACAGAGTGTACCTTGTGGGATGCTCAGAGTATATTCATTGTTGGAAATAGTGCTGTTGAAGGATTTTTAATAGGACATCAACAGGCCTTAAATCTCTTTTGGGAAAACTTAGAAAATCGGTTAGTAATGACAGTGAGTAGAATAAAAATTTAGAAAAGAGACCTAACCTTAATCTGTTGGAGCAACTAACAAAGGCTTTGTCGAGGAGGTGGGGCTTGGCTAAACCAGATGGCAAAACAACATAAGCAAAGATGAGGAGTCAGGAATGAGCCAAAGGTAGCCTAATGACAAGCGAGGGGAATGTGTTTTGGGATGCTTTGAGAAATGAGGTTCCAAAAGACAAGGTCAGAAATGGTTTAGAGAGTCCAATATTGGTCAAGAATCTCTGTTATTACTCGATAAATGACCTCTGATCATCCTTGAGTTCAAGATTGGGAGTTTTGAAAATTGCTTCTACCTACATTCTTTCATATAAGAAGAACTTCTAGTACAATAAGAAAGACAAAATTGGGTAAGATTATCCAGAGCCTAAAAAGAATTAATAACTCAAGAAAGGAATATTCAATCAGAATTATATTGGATTGTGTTCATTTCAAATTTGTTAGACAATTTAAATATAATACTGAGTACAATTACATATATAAAATGGGAATATGATTGGCAGTTTTAGCAAATTTAGTTAAAATAATAAAGCAGAAGATTTGCTGAAAATCACATAAGAAATTTTGTGTTCTTACTGAAGCTCGACAGATTATCCCCCTTCCAGAAGGAGTTTGGAACCTCCTTAATTATATTCAAATTAAGGCTGGTAGGTGTGGAGATTGGTACAGAACTGAAAAAACAAAACAAAACAAAAAACCAGCTACATTAACCTTGCTACCCAGCAAATGACTCAAATTTGCATGGATTATTTGGCAGTGGTTTTCGAGATTTCCTGAGCACAGGGGTCATTTGGAGAGTTTGTTAAAAGGCAGATTTGCAGGCCTGACCCACTCCATTCTGATTCTTGGTTGGGAGGACAGTCCTTGGGCAAACAAGCACATGGGAAATTTATCTTCATAAACAAGCAGCCTCTGTAATTCTGATGCAGATTATCTATGGACCACACTTTGAGAAACTTTTCTAAAGGACCTAATTAATATCTTTCCTTAGGTAGCGACTACCGGCCAAGATGGAGGCATAGGTAGATACACTTTATCTCCTCATACAACCAAAAGAAGGACAGCAACAAATTTAAAAACAAAAAATCACCAGAACTGCCAGGAAATCGAACTGTATGGAAGTCCAACAACCAAGGAGTTAAAGAAGAAACATTCATCCAGACTGGTAGGAAGGGTGGAGGTGGGCAGCGGGGGTGGAGAGGACATGTGGCAAGGCTGTGGCTGGTGGACCGGGCAGTCCCACCTTTACGTGTGGATAAACTGGGAGGAACAACTGGGGAGTAAAAGAGACCATGTGACCCAGGGTTCCAGTATGGGAAAAGAAAGCCTCAAAACCTCTACTGATAAAAACCTGTCGGGGTTGTGGCAGCAGGAGAAACTGTCAGTCTCACAGGAGAGTTCATTTGAGAGACCTGCAGGGTTCTAAATCATACACAAACCCACCCATCCAGAAATCAGCACCAGAAGGGCCCAGTTTGCATGTGGGTAGCAGGGGAAGTGACTGAAAGCTGGCTAAGAGCCAAGCAAGAAGCATTGTTCCCTCTGGTCCTCCCCCACAGACAGCGCCACAAGGCAGTGACATGGGTTGCCCCACCCTGGCAAATACCTAAGGCTCTGCCTCTCACAATGTAAGAGGCATGCCAAGACAAAAAAATATGGCCCAAACAAAAGAACAGATCAAAGCTCCAAAAATAGAACTAAGCGATGAAGAGACAGCCAACCTAACAGATGCAGAGTTCGAAACACTGGTAATCTGGATACTCACGGAACTGGTGGAGTATGGTTGCAAAATGGAGGAAAAAGGGAAGGCTATGCAAAGTGAAATAAAGCAAAATACACAGGGAACCAACAGTGAAGGGAAGGAAACCTGGACTCAAATCAATCATTTGGAGCAGAAAGAAGAAATAAATATTCCACCTCAACAGAATGAAGGAACAAGAATTCAAAAAAATGAGGCGAGGCTGAGGAACCTCTGGGACAACTTTAAATGCTCCAACATCTGAATCATAAGGGTGCCAGAAGGAGAAGAGAAAGATCAAAATATTGAAGACTTATTTGAAAAAATAATGAAGGAGAATTTCCTCAACCTGGCAAAGGAAATAGACCTCCAGGAAGTCTAGGAAGCTCAGAGAGTCCCAAAGAAGTTGGACCCAAGGAAGCACACACCAAGGCACATCATCATTACATTACCCAAGATTAGGATAAGGAGAAAATCTTCAAAGCAGCAAGAGAAAAGGAGACAGTTACCTATGAAGGAGTTCCCATCAGACTATCAGCTGATTTCTCAAAAGAAACCTTACAGGCAAGAAGGGACTGGAGAGAAGTATTCAAAGTCATGAAAGACAAGGACCTACATCCAAGATTACTCTATCTGGCAAAGCTATCATTTAGAATGGAGGGGTAGATAAAGTGCTTCCCAGATAAAGTAAAGTTAAAGGAGTTCATCATCACCAAGCCCTTATTAGAAGAAATATTAAAGGGACTAATCTAAGAAAAAGAAGATGATCAAAACTATGAACAGTGAAATGACAACATACTCACAGCTATCAACAACTGAACCTAAAAAAACAAAAACAAAAACAAACTAAGCGAACTGCTAGAACAGGAACAGAATCACAGAAATGGAGATCACATGGAGGGCTATCAGTGGGGAGATGGAGGGATGAGAATGGGGGAAAAGGTACAGGGAATAAGAAGCCTAAATGGTAGGTATGAAATAGACAGGAGGAAGTTAAGAATAGTACAGGAAATGGAGAAGCTGAGGAACTTACATATATAACCCATGGACATGAACTAAGTGGGGGATGCTGGTGGGAGGGGGTGGTGCAGGGCAGAGGGTAATTAAGGGGAGAAAAAAATGGGACAACTGTAATAGCATAATTGATAAAATATATTTTAAAAATATCTTTCCTTAGGTAAAAATATAACTGGTACAATTAAAAAAATGAGTTGTGGTTTGAAATATTTTTTCTTTTCTAATTTGTTAGGGCTATCTTAAGCAGGAAGTAACAAAACATAACCAACAGTCTTAAACAAGTAAGTTGGTTTTCTTGTTTTGTTTTTGTCTTTGTTTTAAATCTCAGGCAACAATAAGTCTGGGGCAGGGGGCGATAAACTGTCTAGGGCTGAGGGGAGGCTGGCTTAAGGTGCATCCTTAATTTTCATGGTCACAGGATGGTTGATGCTCATCAGTATATCACATCCACACTCCAGGTAGGGAAAGAGGGAAGCAAAAGGTACAGACCAGACACATTTGTTGCTTTTACAAAGTATTTACAGATGCTTTACCAGCAACTTCTAATACCTATTGGCCAGAACTTGGTCACATTGCTACCTTAGTTACAAAGGGTCTGGGAGAGTAGTATTACCAAATGTACTGTTTTTCTGAAGAGGGGAGAAAAACAACCTCTACTATTAAAAAAGAAGGGAAGAATGGAT
This sequence comes from Mormoops blainvillei, assembly GCA_004026545.1. Classification (NCBI taxonomy): domain Eukaryota; kingdom Metazoa; phylum Chordata; class Mammalia; order Chiroptera; family Mormoopidae; genus Mormoops; species Mormoops blainvillei. Next base: position 252,845 of record PVJD01000479.1, read on the forward strand.
ATGGGTAGAAAACTAGAACAATGTCACAAAGTGTGTATCGTGTGTTAGAGTGTCCATCAGAATATGTCTGTATGTATTAATTTGGATAGTTTTGTGTGAGCCTCACCTGTGAGGTCAACAGAACTGGTTGCAAATTCATTCAGTACTTGTTTCCTGACAGCAGCACGTGAAGACGTGAAGATAAATGAATCGCTATTACTGCCCTTGAAGAGCTCACATTCTGTAGCTGGGGAATCAGACATGTCGGTAACTCCTAAGGGAAACTTTGGACCATCTACTCTGTCCTCAGTCACCCCTAAGTGCTGGTTCTCATCTGTAGTGGTGGTGGCCATTTTGTACAATGTGATCCTGCCCACCCACCTATCACCCCACCCACATACATCCTGACCTCTGAGCTGGGTCAATCAATTCCTTCCCTCTCAAAACAGAGAGATAGTCATGGGCTCTTTGGGTGGCTAAACCTTTAACAGATAAACCTGGCAGTAGAGGGACAGCCATGTTTTTTGCCATGGTGACCTGAGAGCAAAAGAATTGATCATCAGTGAGTGAATGAACTAAGCACTGAGGTAAGAGCAGGGAAGAGAGATGGTTGGAGAGAGGAGTCTCTACGCTTTTAGCCTCTGCCTCAGGCTCAGTTGCTTACTTGCCTTAGGGTCCTAGGAGTTATTTGGTTATTCTTTTGACAGATTTCTATTAAGCTAGTTTAAGTTCATTTCTCTTTCTTTCAACCAAATGATTCTTGTGATACAGTAGCAAACTACAAGATGCAAGAAATGTCATCATTGACATACGAGCAAAGTTCTATTGGAGAAGGTGGAAAAGAGAACTTGACGATGCTAGAGGGGAAGTGGCGTGGCAAGAAAGGGAAAAGGATGGCTAGAGGAAGGAGAGAGAAGTGGCATTTGATCTGGGTCTAGAGGGATGAGGGGATGAGAAGGATTTTGCCAAACAGAGAAGAGGGCTGTGCATGGTAGTCTAGAGGTATGCAAGTGCCTGATCAATGGGAAGCAGCACATGGTGTACAGGGTATGTGAAAGGAGTGGCAGATGAGGCTAATGAGGGGGACTGGCGCCAGAATGGTCCTAGTGAAAGAAGATAAGTATGTTTGTCTCATCATCATGGTTCTGTATGTTTAAGTACAATGAACCCAACGCCCAGTTAAAACAATTGTTTGGCTTTTTTTAATCTCAGGCAACAAGAAGTCGGGGCGTGGGGACGCAGTAAACTGTCCAGGACTGGGAGGAGACTGTCTTAGGGTACATCCCTAATTTTCATGGTCACAATATGGCTGATGCTCATATCCACACTCCAGGTAGGGAAAGAGGGAAGCAAAAGGAACAGGCCAGACACATTTATTGCTTTTACAAAGTGGTTTTTCTTATTTCGTCACCATTCCCACTTATTCCCCCCACCAATGGTTGGTTTGTTTGTTTCTTCGTTTGTTTTTAATTTAATCTTTATTGTATTTTTTCCATTACCATTTAGTCCCCTTATACCCCCTCCCCACAAAATCACCACACTGTTGTCCGTATTCATGAGTCCTTTTTCCTTTTTGCTCAATCCCTCCACCCACTAACCTCCTCTGCCCCTTAACTGTCATCCTGATCCCCGTCGGTGAGCCTGTCCCCATTTTCCTTATTAGTTCAGTTTGTGCATTAGATTCCACATGCGAGTGAAATCATGTGGTACTTGCCTTTCTCTGACTGGCTTACTTCACTTAGCATAATGTTCTGCAGGTCCACTCATACTGTCGCAAAGGGTAAAATTTTCATCTTTTTCATGGCCAAGCCACTGGTTTATTTTAAAATAAATCTAAAACATCATATCATTTAAAAAATGAGGATATTTTTGAATTATATATTTACTAGTCATTATTACATTCTTAGCTTTATGTCTATACAGGATTTCAGGCATTTTTCTTACACTGTAAGTTTTCATTACACACATTACACATATGATAGAAACAATTAATTATGAAAACTATTTTCACTACGTTCACCGCTATCAGTTATTACCTGATCTCTTTCTGGAACTCACTCGGTGGGTTAAAAAAAAAAAGCTTCACTTTCAACACATGGCTGCTTTGTTTTAATAGCTCTGGTCTCTTTTAATCATAACAATGGGTGAAAAGGTGATGAGACTACGTTTGAAGCCCGTGCTAATGGTCGTGCAGATGATGACAGGAAAAGAAGGGCAACCATGAATATGATCAAACCATGGATTTTCCCAGTGCATTTGCACTTTATAGCTGCACGCTTATAGCTGTAAAAAGCATTTATTATTGAAATTTCTTCAGGAAAACTGCTATTACAAGTCTGAAATTCTCCAATTCCCAATTCCTCTTCTTTTCTCACTGAAATGTTGTTATTCTTGAAGAGGTAATTTCATAGTTTTTCTCAGCCAACTGAGAAAGGAGTAAACTGTATGTTTTGTAAGAGTGAGGGCTATGCATGCCTTGCTTGTTCCCATATCTGTTCTTTGATGTGACATATTAGGTATTCCAGAAATGTTGAATGAATGAGAAGGTGAACTGCTCTGTTAGAGCAGAATAGATTGAATTGTGATAACATTGACCTGGAGGTTAATCTGGGTCAATGCTGACTGTTAATCATGGTAAGAAAATATATAAATCCATACATTTTTGTTAGGTTATCTGGGTAAAGAAATATATTGGCAGAAAATAGAGCAGTGTGACAAAATGACATCTGTAATAAATATTTTAATAAGAGGTTGGCAAATGCTACTCATTACCAAAGTCCACCCCTGGTGTACATGGTGTCTGTATACACCTTTTTTGGTTGACCAGATGTCATGTGTAATAAACATCTAAAAGAAAGGTTGGCAAGCGCTACTCATCACCACGCTCCACCCCTTTTCTACTTGGTATTCATATACACTTTTTTTTGGTTCTCTAATTTCCAGATAAAGACAAAAGCAAAATCATACTTCCACCTAACAAAATACAAGTATTCTTTGTACAGCAGAAACTGTATTAGCCCTCTCCCCTAAAGAGACACAAAGTCTGTCCATCTTTGGATATTGTTTATCCTGTTTCTACCCGATTCACATACTCCCCTTTCATATTCTGTGCCTTAAATACTGAGATATAAGGCTAAATACTATTAACACACTATATGTTAGATAGTAGGAGAATGGGAGAGGGAAAGACATATATGTGTATATATATATATCACAAATACATTCATATCGAAACAAGAAAAATACCCATAACTATTGCACTTTGTTTCTGCAACTGGTCACATGGTTGCAATAGTTTTTATAGCTACCTTTTCCACTACTGCATTCCTTTGTTCTCAGCAAGAACTTCAGCTAGTTGTGATCTGGGGAGAGCCAAACCTTTGTTCCTAAAGCGTCTGGCCCTTTAACAGTTCTGCTTATGTGGGTTATGGTAGTTTTTCACTGACTTTAATCACAAAGTAATGTGTAATTCTATGTCTAAGGGGTGTCCTCAGAAGACCACCTGCATTTCAGACTTCCTCCTCCGTACCTCCATTGTATAGTATTAACCCTATAGGTAGCTTTTCAGTTTCTCCTTATTAGTCAGGACCAATCACCACAGCTAGTACGGTCACCCATTTCTTTGCCTCTTGATTCACTAGCTATGACCGCTTTGTTCATAAACTCACTGGGGAAGAAAGGGATGGCTGGAGAAAGAAGCTGACTGACTGGTATAGGACAGGTCTTCTCACTCACTTGATTATTAGTGTTTGCTTCTACTGAGGTTACTCTTTGTAAGCATTCATGTGGAACACAAATATCTTCTCCTCTGTGACCATTCATATACCTGTAACCACATAACGTTTCCCCGACCTCCTTTGCACTGGTTTTCCAATCAGGTTACTTTCATGTCCCTGACCATCCAGCCAAATCATTAGCTTCTATCCATGAGTTAGTCTATACAGGTACCTCTGATCATCTCTCTTTTCAGGCACCATGAACAACCAGGTACACTGCTTCAAGTTCCACCCACCTGGAGGAAGTTCCTTCACACTACCCTGAGGCCACCCTGGAGCGGGCTACACTGCTGCAACCATCCACTTTTGAGTGGTGCTAGCCTATCAAACAGGACCATCTTTAAGCTAACCTTCGTTTTTTAAATTCTTCAGTCCACTGGTCATAGAGAACTTCCCATGAAGCTACAGATGCAGGTAGAGAAGGAGGAAGCAATGTGGTAAGAGTATGGGTTAGGCATCTGTGCTACTTGCTCCTTTAAATTACTTGTATCTTCAGGACCTGCTTGAGCTCAGTCTCCCAATCTTGTGTACACCACTTTCAATTGCTGATAGGCTACTGCTCTGCATGCCCAGCCTTAAGGAATGGTGGATGGACAGCTCAGGACAGATCAGGTGGTTCACTATCAAGCATTCCGTCTTCACTGTGGCCCGGTAGCAAGTCAGAGCTATTTTTCCAAAGGAGAGTAGTTCTCTGCAGAGGCCACACAGCTTTGCTCCAAAATCCTAAGGCTCTATGCTGTGGTTCACCTACAGGGGTCTGCCAAAGGCCTCACAAGCATTTGTATCTTCCACAGACACTTCAAACACCATCATATTTGTTTGATCTTCCGACAAGTAGCAGAACAGGTTGCATGGTGGTCTGGACCTATTGCAGATGCTTCTCTGGTCCTGAGCCCCACCCAAAACTGGTAATATTTCACGTCACTTGAGATGTGGGTCAGGGTAGCACTCCCAAATGCAGTCTATGTTGTCACCACAATCTGAACAGGTTCACTAAGCATTGTGCCTCTTCCTTAGAGATAGGAGGGACTAGGTAGAATAATCTGTTCATTACCTTGAAAGAGCTTTCTCAAATGTTCTAGACCACTGGAGCCCTAGGAATTTTACTGAGGTGGAAGTCTTCTGAATTTTTGTGGGATTTATTTCCAACCCTCTGGTATGTATGAATGTTACCAGTGTGTCTATATATTTTCTACTTCCTGCTCATTAGGTCCAACTGACATGATATCATCAATGTAATGGACCAGCATGATGTTCTTTGGAATGAAAAGTTGATCAAGGTCCCCGCAGACTGAATCATGACAGAGTGCTGGAGAACTGATATAGCCCTGGGGTAGACCAATGAAGGTGTGTACTGGTCTGGTTGGCTGATGGCACACTGCTTCTCATGGCCTTTACTCACAGGTATGGAGGAAAAGTATTCACCAGGTCAATAACTATCTGGCAGGGAAGAGAGTGATTTGCTTAAGCAAAGAAACCACAGCTGGAAGAGCAGCTACAATGAAAGTCACCATATGATTAAGTTTAACTTAAACTGCTTTCATTCTCCAAGATTCACTTCTCTTCATTGGCCAAAAAAGTTGAACGGGGGTATTTTAGGAATCATCACCACTGAATCGTTCAAGTCTTTGTTAGTGACACTAATCTCAGGAATGTGGGATTACTTTCAGTTGGCTATGTTGGTGGTTAGACACAGTTCTAAAGGCTTCCACGTGGCCTTTCCTACCATAATAGCTCTCACTCCATGAATGAAGAAACCACTGTGGGGCTCCTGCCAGCTGCTGAGTATGCCTGTGTCAATGACGCACGACAGAACTGGGACGATGACCAGAGGATGGTTGTGGAAGCCCGCTGGGCCCACTGTGAGGTAAACCTGAGGCAGGACTCACTGATCACTTGACAAACATAAACTCCTGTCCTGACCAGAGGGCCACAGTGGCATTTCAGGTGTTCAGTTAACGTCAGTTCAGAGCTGGTGTCCAGAGAACCAAAATGTCTCTTTCTCCTTTCCCAAGACACCATCATAAAGGAAAACGCTGCAGTTTCTATTAGAGAAGCCTTAATTAATTAATCAGAAGAAGAGTTACAGTGTAAAATTTGTAGTGTGGCGGGTTCATTCTTCAAGGGGACTTGGGTTCCCCTTCACGCAGGGGGTTCTTGATTTGTGAAGTTGTTCCAGTCTGGGAATTGGTTGGTTGATATAAATTAGTAAATAATGCAATTCTTCAGTATGTATGTCACCACTTTACAGGCGACACGCTGTAGCTCTTCCTGTGGGGCATGCTGTAACTTAAATCCTACGGGCCTACGAGCAATGAGAAGTAGTGGGGATGGGTTCTTAGGAAGAACTGTGGCCCCTTGCAAGAGGAAGGCCATTATGAGTTCTTCAGGCAGGGAGAGTCTGTTGCAAATTCTTCATGGAATTCTTCAAGGAAAAAACAAATAAAAATATTGAGATATAATCAAATTTTGCCTTTCACATATGATCAGTTCTGTAAAGATGATTTCATTATACAAAAACAGATAGAATTTGTCTCTTTTTGAAAGAGAGGTTGGATGTATGTTGGGTTTCACAGACAATATCCATTCTATTATGAAGTCCACATATTTGTGACAGTGACTGCTAGGTTAGAAATTACTACCAGCAATTTTGGCCAGTGTTAGTCACAGATTTTTATGCCACCTTAATTAAAAGAGAATTGTGACACCTTTTCAAGGCGATGTATTTGTAAAAGGGATACTGTTCTTTGTGGGACGTTTTATTGGTACTCATCACACCATGAGCAAAAACCTGTGGTAATAGTATAAACTATTTCGGAAATAAATTTGTGACAAATTTGGATCCTTGTATCCAGAATAAAGTAATGCTTATAGGAGTGTCCAAATGCAGCATATTGTATTTTGCCATGGATAATGTGAACTATTCTGCCCAAATTTTTGAGGGAAAAATAAGGATACACGTCATACATGAGTAGTGCCTGAAATACCTTGTATCTGTTTTGTGTTTTGTAATTAGTTGTTACATAAAATTTCTTATACCATAATATGTTCAAAAATAAATGCTAAAATTCCTTAGAATAAAAAAGCAAGTATCTAAATATAAATAAATAAGAAATTGAATTTAAAAATTAAAACAAAAGATTTTTTTCCTGGCAGTGTGGGCCGAAAGCGTGGGTGTGGGTTACACATGGCAAAATACGGCAGTGAACATGCTGTGCCTCCCTACTCCCGTCAGGCATTGTGCTAGGGTGCAAATAAGACATAGCCTTAGGCATAAACTAAGGAGCAAACAATCTAGCTACAAGCTTAGCTAAATTGTTCCTATTCAAAACAGAAATTGGGCCTGTGCTTTATCAATGGAGACAAAATAAATTTGAAAAGAATCAAGATAATGCAGAAAACAACATACCAGCACCTCTTTAAAAAGACAAAAAGTACTTCAAATTGCTATGTAATTAGAACACGCATTCGTTATAAAAAATACAAACAATAAAGAAAAGGAAAATCACCTGTAAGCTCTTCTAGAGTTTTCTCTCGGCACAGGCATGCACATACACAAACACATTCCCCACCCGCCTCCCCAGAAATAGGACTACATTGAATGTTTTCCAGAGACTGAGGCAACAACTTGGGGAATAAAGAACAAGGGAAAGAATTCTGTAATTGCCTTTTGAATTGTTCCCTGATCATCCTGCTCATTTTATTTATGTACCATTTTGGTATTAATTCTTAGTGAGTGCTAAAATTGTTTGTATGTGTCCATGTGATATGGAATTTGATATGCCTGCCAGAGTACGTTTTGCCTAGTGGTTTAAAAAAGAAGTCAAGTCGGAAAACCAAAGGAGAAGGAAAAATAAAGTGATCTTAAATCAATCTTGAAATGATGTTAAGAAGCAGCAGAAGCAAAGAAGCCATTCATAAAAACTTGGTTAAATTTTAAAAAATGTTCAGATTGGTCTTGTTTGCCTGGGACTGAAGGAGTCCCCAGGATATGGGACTTACAATGCTGAAATCAGGCAATCTGAGACCAACTGAGATGTCTGGTCATCCTAGACAGAACCTGAGGTGTTGTGGAATACATCCTACATACCTTGTTCCAGTCTAAAATATGAAAAGTTCTGGATTCTGAAACCCATCTGTCCCTGAGGATTTGGAACAAAGAACTGTGGCCCTGGCTGGACATAGACTCTCTCTGGAAGGAGACCCAAGCTGTGGGTGAAACTGGAGAGCAGGGAAAGAAGGGAGAGTTTCCACTGTATATCCTTTGCATCTTCTGACTGTGAACCATGTACATGTATTACCTACACAAAATAATAAATACAGTAAATTATTGAAAAAGACTGGCCAGCATTAATGTAGGGCCTCTATGTACCTGCTACAATGAAGCTCACTTACTCTTTTTGGCCATGTCTATAATATTCTTTTGACACATAATCACTCTACCCTCCCGGAACAGCAAGGAAGCATATAGGCAGACCAAGCTCTTTGGAGACATGCTTCTTTAAGAGTTTCCAATGTGAGGATGTTGGACCAGACAAGGGTTCAGCCTGAGGAGGGAACTCTTCTTGTAAAGGTAATGGGACTTAACCAGACAGAGGAAAATGATATTTGTAACAGTGCTTACTTACTGCCAGTCACTATTCTAAGTACAGGGTGACTAAAAAGCTAGGAATCATAGGATAAACTGATTTTTAAATCACATGTTATTTAGCTTTTTAAATAATATTTAATAATATTTAATAATATTCTGTTTTTTTAACCTCAAGACATCTTTTCAGTGAAATGTCTCTAAATTTGAAGCAATAGATGCATATGTTAATGTGAAAAAAGCTTATTTCATATGTTATATATAAGATGTGCATGTAATTTTCCAAATATCTAAAAATTATACGTATAATGTTTCCTAAGCTTCCATACTTTTTAGGCACTCTTTAATGTATTTATTGCACTTTTGACAGATTAAAATTGCCTCCCTGCTTTAAATTGGCTGTTGTCCAAGGGTTAAAGAAAAATGATACTGACGATATTATTTGAAAAGCTAACATACTGTTTATCCTGTTTCTCAACTTTTCACTCACCCGGTACTTTGTTCGTATTAATTCATGTAATCCTTCCAGTGATGACATGAGGTACTATTAACCTTCCTTCACAAATGAGGACGCTTAGGCAAAGAGAGGGTGTCTAATCGGTTCAAGGTTATTCAGGCAGGCAGAACAAGAAAGCTGTAGAGTCGGCCTTTAAACCCAGACAGACTAGCTCTTGATCTGTGCCCGTACTAACTAACCCTTACTGCCTCCTACAAGAAATGTGTCTGAAGTAGGTGCTTGAAACCAACCGACTCCATGTGGGACCCAGAGTCTGATTCCGAAGCAGGGGCAGGAACTGCTATTAAATATGCAATATTTCCAGGTTGTACCAAATTCTTCCTATAGCTCACTTATGATTACAAAGTACATTGCTAATGAAAACAATAGTAAAAAATTGATATTCTAGTATTAGCATAAACCCCCTCCTCAGTCTCCATTTTTAAGTACTGCCATTTTCTGCAAGAGTTGGAAACAATACCTTCTAACTCCATCAGGCGAGAAGGTAGTGCTCTGCCCAGGAAAAGCCCTGCAAAACAGAAAAATTCCAACGCAAGCCTAAACAGTGGTTTGCACACTAGACTTTCTGGATAATAAATGAGTTTTCTTTGTCCCACAGTGTCTTGAACATTTGGAATTCGAATGCCTTTAGCTTTGACTTACCCTCTCCAATTAGCCACAATCTTCATCACTCCTAATTACATATTCAGCCAGCTTCAAACATTGCATTACCTCTCTGGCCCTCGTAAGCATTTAAGATTATAGTCTCAGTGCTAAAACTATACCTCACTAAAAAAAGAGCAGGGCATACGAATACAATAACATTTGTGCTGCTAGACTGATAGAGCCAATGAAAAGCCAGTAAAGAAAGATTCAAAGTAGCTAGGGGCACGTCGTTCATTGGGGTGAAACTAGTGAGAAGTAAGGTCTGCACAGGATAGGAACATGTTATAGGGGGGCCTAAAAAATCTAACCTGTTGTAGGAATGGTAAAAAGGTGGTCCTGATGAACATGTGACTTGGTAAAAGGCCCTGGGAAATTTTGGAGTTCTTTTTTAAGCAAAAAGACTACAAACCAGTATATGAGTAGTTTCAGGTTCTTTTGCATTCACTCGAGAAGTCGAAGCACTGAGGTCCTTTAGAATTGAGTGAAAAATCCCGGTTGTACTCAACTCAACAATGTCCTCCTTCTCACTCTGAGCAGGCGGAGGAGACAGGGCATGTAAAACGCAGTGGGGCAGCAGGGAGGAGCATCACGGGCAGAGGTGAAGAAATGAGACTGGGTGTGCCTTTTGGGGAGGGAGGAGAGCCAAAGAAATAACAGGACCTTGAAAACCAGAATAGATTATATTGAGGAAGAACATGAATTAAGTTTGGAGTTGCTTGTGGAAAATTCCAAAAGACAGGCAGAAGAGTGAGAGCGTGAGTGGGAAACATAAAGTTTGGAGTCCGGAGCCCTAGACGCCTTGGAGATGTTGTTTGTAGGATACCTGGAACTGGGGCATGTGTGAGAGGTCAGAACAGCAGCCGTAGAAGCAGAAGAGGACCGGGGAACCTAAGCAGTGCATCCGGAGGAAGGTTGGCTTTTGCTAAAAGGAGGTCTGGTCACGAAGTAACTGGTCAACCCAGCAGTGATCAGGGGAAGCATAATCTGTGGCGCTGGGACAGGGAATATGGACTGCAAACAGGAGTTTGGGAACATTTCCTACCGGGAGCAGCCTTGCACCCATGTAAGGGTAGAGCACTGTTCTTTTTTTGTACCATTTGAGGGCCTCCATAACATTTCCTTTCCCCTACTTCTCACCCTTACCAGCTTGCCTGAAATTCTTGTTACTCTCTAATCTAATTACAATCATTTTAGGTGAAGGTGTTGAATAGCTTATTAAATGCAAATGTCTCTGGGATGGATACCCCACCCAACCTCTATACTTCATACTGTATATGTCATACATTTACGAAAACATTATGCATACCCTCCACTCAAGCCACCCAGAAATCAAAGGATGATAGAGCTCAGACAGAATCTCAAGAGTCTGAAATTCGGTTACTCTGATTTGGGGCAGAAACAGTTTCAAACATTTAAATGAGTAGAACTGAATCCCTGTGCATTATTTTTTCAAGCCCTTTATTCATTTCCCTTGCTGGTACCAGCATTCTATACATCCTTTGGGAAAGCACCCCACCTCCCCTCTCAGGTTAAGTGTATAAGGGGGGTAGCTACTCTTGGGCTCTGAGTTGGAGCATATGACTCTGTTCTGGCCAATCAGAATAGAAGGATGGACATGTGATCCAAGTTGGTCCAATCAGAATGAATTCTGGATTTTGGCCGGGGAGAGGGACGTTACTGAGATTGCCTCTCTTTTGCTGGGACCTCTAGCATTCAAGGTGACCTGCTGCTGCTGAGAGCCACCACGCAGGGGAAGGTTACACTGAGGGTGAGGCATGGCTGAAGGATGGGGTGAAACTAAGTCCCGATGACATTGTTTGAGCCCCAAGGTCCCATAGTGACTGCAATTAGCCCTATCCTTAGATTTTTCAGCGATGTGAGTCAATGAATTCATTTGTTTTGCTTGAGTCAGATTGAAATGGATTTTTAGTCACCTTACAACTAAAAATGTATTGCTATAGATGGAATATTGGTGTTCCCCAAACTCACTTCTTGAAATGTAATGCCCAATGTGATGGTATTTGGAGGCGAGGTCTTCGGGAGGTGATTAGGTCCTGAGGGTGAGCCCCCATGAATGGGATCCCCATGAATAGAGACCCCAGAGACCTAGCTCCTCTCTTCAGCCTTGTGAGGGCACAGCCAGAGGAAATGCAACTAGGAACCAGGAAGCAGGTTTTCAACAGAGACTGAATTTGCTGGGCACCTTGATCTTGGCTTCCCCTGTGAGAAATACATTTCTTTGTTTATAGACGATCCAATCTATGGTATTTTATTATAACAGCAAAACAGGCTAAGACAAGCACTGACTGGCACACCATCCTACCTGGCTGTGTACTCTTGTGAGGCAAAATGGCTTCTGGTGCTTGATGTGACCAACACCATCTTAAGAAGCAGATTGCTTTCAGTGACCGACAGTTTACCCCAGCAGGAGTGAGCCATGTCTCCTGAAAGATATGTTCTTACGTATTAGTAGATCAGTAGACCCATGAAGCTGTTTATTGGTTTGGAACATACAGCTCTTAACAAGCTCGTGCCACTTGGTTATAAGGCACCCGTGGTCCTGGAGGTTATATCCAGGGTCTGGCAGCAGTAAGGCCTGCTTGAGTGTCACTGGTAGGGTAATAATATGAGCGTAATAATTTATAGTTTTAATTTGAACATTTCACCTAAAATGTCATCGGGCATGCTTGAGTGTGATATTGTTATGTTACAGAATTACATGCTTATGATTTTGTAATGAAAAAGGTGTGTTATTTGTGCCAGACCCTATATATTAAGTCCCCATCCCCATAAGGAGTTTCACCATAAGTTTCCTTAATAAACTCTTTGTTTATTCTGGAGTTGTCAGCCCTTTTTGGTCTCTTAGCCCCATCCTCCTTTGGAGGTTGATCCCTGTACAGCTCGGGAAATTTTCCCAACAACTGTGATCATTAACAGTGTTCACCTTTTCTTAGGAGTTCACTCTACATGCAAAATCACCATGATGTAGCCAGATCTAGGTCGCCTGTTTTTACAGCTTAGCCTTTGACTTCTTTACCTCTGATAATTGCCTGATGACCTCCTTTCAGCGGCTCCAGCAGAGAGAAGCACAGTGGGGTTCTTTAAAAGGTGGATCCCAAAGACGGGTTATGCGGACAGCTAACCACCATTAACTGCAGCGACCGCAATTACCCTGGGCAGTCCTGAGGCAGATGACCCGCCCCTACACTGCGGGCAGCTTTTTCTGCAGTGCTCGACTCCAGAAAGAACCCACCACCAGTTCCTTACTGAGATGGGAAATAACCCCAAGAAGTTTGGCTCTATAAGCTGGGACAACCCAGAAATGAGTCAGCTTTCTGGAGAAAACCCTCTTTCCCACCATCTCTGATCCACCATCTCTACCAGGTGGACCCCTACCCCCATAGTAAGACCTATGCGTTGCTTTCAAGAGCATAATAATACATTATATTTGAAAAGCACTGGCATGCTGTACCTCTTTCAAAGTACTTGTGCATTCATTAGCTCATTAGGAAACCAGATTTGCTATTTCTTTCCTTTAGGTTCATTAAAAAAAAACAAAACTCAAATCCAGTGGAGACATTTTTTTATGTGGCTTTCAATGAGCTTTGAGAGAAGAAAAATCAGAAGTCAGTCCAAGAGCAAAGCTTTCCTAGCCAAAAATAATGAGGGGACAGAGGCAATATTCTAGAGGAAAGAACGCTGAGTGGGAGGGGAAGCCTGGGTTCTAGTTCTGAATCTGCAGCTAAGTAGCTGTGTGGCGTAATCTCTCTGCGCTTCAGTTTCTTCTTTTTTAAAATGGTTACATTGAGGCTCCCTGGGGAGGTTGGCCTTGATACTTTCTGAAGGCCTTTAAAGCTCTGAGGGTTTATGGCTTCGGGAATTGTAGAGCCAGAAGGGGCTAATTTATAAGCAAGTTGGCGCATTTTAATATGCCCAACTGCCGCTGTAATGGGGTGTGAAGAGGAAAGCCCCTCTCCAGCCCTTATTGTCCCCTAGCCAGGAACCGCGTAGCACAGGGGAACATAGAGTAGAGCAGACCTGGTCCCCAGAGACTCCAAGCCCCTCCCTCGGGACCACTTCTAAGGAGGTGGTTGGTTGGTGGTGGTTAGCTGGTTAAATGAAGGGGGAGTGCCTGACCATTCACAAAGTGCTGGCCTCTTGCTACATCAGGAAACCCTGCGGCCGCGTGTGACCACAGATGTCAGATTCAGTCTTGCAACAGAAGGGAAGTGGAACCTGGCATTTTCCTGGAGACGTGGCCTGCATAGGGCTTGGCAGGCCAGGGTAGCAGGCCCTACTTAGCAAACACGGACTGGCCCAGGAATTTTTCTTGCTGCGTTCAACTTCCACATTACAATCTTTTCCTCCAGCAAGCGCCCCTCACCCCCTACGCCCCTGCTGTGTGACTATGTTGTCCAATATATCATGGCCCTTCCTTCCACCCCCAATGACAGCTTTGAGAAACCAGGATGTCAGTGGTTTATCTTATCTCGCTAGAGCCTGAATTATGTATCCCTTGAAAGCAAGAACTCTGATGTGTACGTCGGACTATCTCCTGCCTTACTCAGCATGGTTTTGGCACTTAGCTTTCCTTTGGCCTCCGCCCTCCGCGTCGCCCTTACACAAACACACACACGTGAAAACAACCAAACACCACCACCGCTGACAACAAAACCCCACACCCTTATGCTCTTAGGAAAATTTTCTTTGTTCCTAAACTAATTCATACTAAAGTGCTGAGAGCTGCTAAGGTTTATTTCTTACCCACCCTCCTTCCACTGCTCCAAATATGTATTTGCATTTTAACAGGGACATTGGATCCAGTTTGGCAGACACTCCCAGTAAGGAACAGCATCAGATCTGTGATGGGAGATATTTTTGCCCTTAAGAAAGGACCTTTCTGCTTTCTCTAATTACTGAGAGGAGGCTGGGTCCTGGCGAGGTCAGAGCTATGGGAGAGCAGCTGGCCACTCAGGCCGCCCCCTGCGCCAGCAGTGCTATCCTATACAGAACAGAGACCTACAATTTTAACACCCAGAACAAAACTTGCCACATTGCATTTGCCGGCCTCCTTGCATTTCAAAGCTTATTTTGTTGTTTCTGGGTTCTTCTCTCTTCCTCCTTAAATCCTGGCCCAGCCTCAGAAGCTCCTGGCTCAGTTTGGGTTGTACTGCCTGAGGCTGGGATGTGGGATCTCGGCCCCCTCTGAAGCCCCTCACATTTGCCTCCCCTGCACCCCTCCTATGGCCCCATTGCTGTGCCCCTTTTAGAGTGACCCCTCCGCAGCCCTAAGCTGCAGGACGCCGTGGCCTGAGCTTCAAAGAGGACCAGAGAAAGGGACCACAATTCCGTTGAGTAAAATCAAACTTGAATTAATACCAGGAGACCGGCTGAGTCTCTGGAGCGTCCAGATCTATGTTACGAAGGGGCAACTTTATACTCTAGTACTTTGCCCACTGAATTTTGAACCCAGACCAGTTCTTTCTGCCACTTGCCTCATTCCACCTGACTCCCCACAACAAAGCTGAGAATGTCCCTGTGAACAGGAATGAGCCCAGTTCCCTCAACTTGGAAGTCTGTTTCATTCTTTGGAGGGAAGGGTTAGACGGATCAGACAGCTCTGGGGCACCCTTCAGTAAGCAGATGCTCTGGTTCTTGCTGGTCTATACTAGTGCTCACATGCAAGCGTGGGCAAACTATGAAGGAATTTACACTGATGTGTAAAATACGGTGGCCAACCTGGAGTAATAATGTGAATAAACAACTATCAGGATGGTTTAAAGTCTCTTTTAAGTTTGCAATTCTAAAATAACACAGAAAGTTCCATTGCAAAACCAATGCCACCCCATCACAGTCCCTTTCCATCTCCCACATCCTGGGGTTGAGTCTTGGAGCTGGAGAGAAGGGGAAGAGCCACCCTTTTCCGGTCCCTGATTCATCCTGCCTGGCCCTGCCAGATCCAAGCCTAAACTCATGGTTACGGATGTGGTCACTTTAGTCATCTCATACCCAGTCATCTTGCCCTTTCCACTCCCTCGTGTCAATTTGGTGGATGACACAGCAAAAACCATGGTGAGCCCTTGATGGCAGGGAGACACCAGGACCCTTCCCTAGGTCTCAATGTACAGATTAGTGATTAAGCCTTATTAATGATGAATGATCATGGGACTTATGGGGGCCGTATAAAAAGAGATATTGCTGAAAAGGGAGAAGGGAAAGAGGAAGGCTAGAGCTGAGGCTGAAGGAAATCCACAAACTGGGGAAGCACATCTCAAGGTCATCCCTGCAGCTGTGTCTGGCGCTCAGTAGATTCTTCTGTGGACTTTGCCCTGCAGCGGAACTGGAGTAGCCAAACCGACTTGGCTCCTGACCCCACTTCTTTTACAGTGAGAGCTTTATCATCACCTCTAGGCTTCTAAAATCTCACCACTGTTTCCCAGCGTGTCACCCCAGAACCAGACTGGGGCTAACATGGGCCACAGGAAGGGTCTCTACTCAGTTCGCTGACTCTCACACTTGAAAATTTGGGAGGTGACCATTTAATCTTTGCTTTGCAAAAGCATCTCTGAAGGCTTTTTCCAGCTTTCCTATGTTTTTTTAAAAAAATATGATCTTTGGGGGTTGTGAGGCTGGGTGGAAAAGGTGAAGGGATTAAGCAAAAACAAAAAACAAAAACAAAAAATCCCTCATAGACACAGACAACAGTACAGTGATTACTAGACGGAAAGGGGGTCGGGGGAAATAGAAGAGGGTATAGGGGGTTACATGGTGACAGAAGCAGACTTGACTTGGGGTGATGAACAACAACACAACATACAGATGATATATTAATAGGATTGTACACGTGAAACCTATATAATTTTATTAACCAATGTGTCCCAAATAAATTCAGTAAAAAAGAAAAAAGGTTATATTTTGTATAAAATTTTATAATCACTTTACCAAAAAATTTGAAAAAAGAAAATAATTACACATGATTCCATCATCTTAATGCATCTATTACCTTCTAACATTTGCAGGTTTTCTTTTTCATCTTTTCTCCTATATACGTTTTTCCCTTCTAAACATTAAAGGTTCATATAAAAATGTTTAATGTAATTCATATACATGATAAAAAATAAGTCTCTCCCCTCCACCCTTATCTCCAGTGACCACTGTTAAGTCTTATTATCTTTCCAGAAAATAGCTTTCCATGTAAGTGTGTGGCTGGAGAGGGGGGTTGGCATGTCCTGTGAGGAGCTGGGGTCAAGCAGCAGATTTGCTTCTGTTAAGAGTGTGGACACATGGACCACGTGAGCAGCCCCCCTTGGAACATGTAAAATAAGCAACAGCAGACTGGAGAGAGAGCCCTGGTGCTATTAGAGATTCTGGGTCTAGCTCTTTCTGAGGTTGATCCATGACCTTGGCTTTCCTATGATTGAGCTGTTCAATCTTTCTCAGAGTTCATGACCACTAAATTCCCTTTCTGCCAAAATTTATTTGAATGGGGTAGATGGCATGTGTCAACAAATGAGCACATTCACCATAAGCGTTTTTCTCTCTGTGTACAATCTTCTTATCCACATTTTAGAACATAAACAACAGCAACAAGCAATGGAAAGAAAAAATAGATAAATTGGACAGCATCAAAATTAAGAACTTTTGTGCTTCAAAGGACATCATCAAGAAAGGAAAAGATAAGCCACAGAATAGGACCAAAATTTTTTGTAAATCATATATGTGATAAGGGACTTATATCTAGAATTCATAAAGTACTGTTACAATAAAGTAATAAAAAGACAAATAACCCAATTTTAAAATGGGCAAAGGATCTGAATAGATATGGCTCCAAAGAAAACATATAAATGGTCAGTAAACACATGAAAAGATGCTCAACATCACTGGCTATCAGGGAAATGCAAATCAAAACCACAAGGAGATACCTCTTCATACCCACCGGAACGGCAGTATCAAAAAGACAAACGGTAACAAGCGTTGCTGAGGATGCAGAGAAATTGGTACTCTCATACACTGCTGATGGGGATGTAAAATGGTGTGGTGGCTTTGGAAACAGCCTGACAGTTCCTCAAGGGTTTGAACCCAGAGCTTCCTTATGATCCAACAATTTCACTCCCAGGTGTGCCCTCAAGAGAATGAAAATATATTTATTTTCACTTCTGCACTAATGTTCATAGCAACATTATTCATAACAGCCAAAAAGTATATACAACTCAAATGTCCATCAACTGATGAATGGATAAGCAAAATGTAGTAGTTCCATGCAGGGAAATATTATTCAGCAATAAAAAGAAACAAAGTCCTGAAACACACTACAACTTGAAAGAACCTTGAATACCTTGTGCCGAGTGAAAGAAGGCAGTCATAAAGGGTCATGTACTGTATAATTCCACTTGTGTGAAATGTCTAGAACAGGCAGATGCACAGAGATAGAAAGTGGATGGGAGCTTGGGGGGAAATGAGGAATGACAACTAGTGGAGGTGATGAAAATGTTCTAAAATTGAGATGGTCGTTGTAAAACTCTCAGAATATACTAACAACCACGGACTTGGACACTTTAAATGGATAAATTGGAGGATATGTGAGTTATGATAAAAACCGTTATTTAAAAAATAACCTGTTAAATGGATGTGTCAATGGGATTATTTACATACTTGTCAGATATAAACTATTCCTCCATTATTAATACAGCTCTGTGTTTCATATCATTTAACAAATATTTACTGAACATCCGCTGTGTTGGGAATACTAAAAAAACAGAAGAGCATCTCAAGGTCTAGCCGAGGAAGCAGCACCCATGCACAGAAGGCAAGTGCAAAGAAGGCAAAGAAGAAGGCAAAGTAGCACATAGTAAGTGCGACGGGCTTCAGAGGCAGGCTGGCTGCCACACACTGTGCTCCCTGAGCAAAGCTTCGTTGAAGAGGTGGACACCACCGAATCTTAAAGGATAAGTGGGAGAAACAAAAAAAAACACACACAGTTATTATTTGTTGAGTTCTTACTCTCATGGGCACTGCTCTATAAGCAATGCATAGAGTGTGGGACTTCCAGAATGGCAGAATAGGGAGTTAGGAGGGCCCTCTCCCCAGCAAAATGACAACTTAACTGGTAAAAAGTAGAAAACACAATGCAACACAGCCATCTGAAATATCTGGAAGTTGTTATAAGGGCATAAAGCGAAAGGAGGATATTGTACAAGAAAACCTAATACTTAGCAAGAGCAAGAGACTATGGCATCTGAGCCATGATCCAGTATACCCTGAGCCCTCATCCCCCAGATCCTTGTTATGGAGGCCCTACCCGAAAGCTCTATTCTCAACAAGAAGGGTCCTCCTGACTCTTAGTCTGTGGCTACAGTTTCACCCTGGGAAACGCAGGTTGTCAGGGCTTCTCATCCCCCTAGTCCTCTGTTGCATAAAATCTATTATAGGCATGGCAGGGTGAGAATATCACAGCCCCATCATTACACCTGTCCCTCAAGCCAGTGTGTACAGTGGCAGTTCTACATAAGGAGGGAAAAGAAGAGAAGATCAGTAGCTTCCATCTCCTGCTCCCAACCACTCACAGAGCAAGGTGTAATTCTAAGAAAAGCAGGACCCACCCCAACTCTGACGGAGTGGCACGGGGGTTCTGCCCAGGAGGAAAGTCAACCCACAGTGACAATGAGCTTAGAGCTCTGCTTGAGACACTGACTGGAGAGCTCTTCCTAGAGATGTTGTGGAAAACAATAGAGATCTTGATGTAAAGCCATTAGGAGGAGGCTGGTGGTCCCCTGATATGGGCAAAATGGCAGAGTACCTAGAAATTTAATGGAGAACCAGGGAAAGAGAAAGCCAAGAAGAGCCCTTCTGGAAGACCATTTAACTCCAGGGATCAGAAGGCTGTGCACACGTGTTTGGTTGCACCCACTCAGGGGTGATCAGAGCAGGGCATGGGGCAGACTTGAAAACAGTCCCCGAGCCATACATAGGCTTGTTAATATAGGGCCTCTCATGGCATGAGGGGCATAGACACAACCTCTGACCAAACGCTGGATGACCAATAAACTACGCTGACCAGGAGCAACTTCTAGAAAATCAGGCTTAAAAATTAAGATCGCACTTATCTATGGCAGTCAGGAATGGCTGCGGACTTGCCTGAGGATGCACCTCATCAAGAGTGAGCAGAGAAGGATCATCCAAGTTACTAGGTCCTGGACAAATGTGGGGCAAAAAAAGCAAGCTCCTTGAATTACAACAGCAGCCTCCGAACCAAACACATATCCAGCAATAAAGAGTAAAAATATAACTGACTAAGGGTCATAAATACAACCTTTGACCAAAAAGTAGCTTATGTCAACCCACGGTGAACCCTAGGTAGCCAGGCTAAAAGATTAAAACAAGGGGAAATATCTGAGCAGGGACATTAGGGGACACATATCACAGGGGAAATAGACTTTGCAAAAATTAGTTCAGCAGAGTCATTAAACAAATAGACAAACAATGAAGCAAATAACAATACCCCAACCCTATAGGTAGAAAATCAATATCCACAGTTACTACAATCTATTATCTAAAATGTCTACTTTTTAATAAAAAATTATGATATATGTAAAGAAACAGGAAAGTGTGTCCCATACACAGGAAAAAAAGCAGGCAAAAGAAACTGCTTTAAACACTCCAAAGCATTTAGTATAAATATGTTCAAAGAACTAAAGGAAACCATGCCTAAATATGTAAATGATTTATGGTGTCTAATCAAATAGAGAATATCAATAAAGAGATGAAACTAGAGGAATCAAGGAGAAATTCTAGAATAAAAAAGTACGATAACCAAAATGAAATATTCGCTAAAGGGACTCGATAATAGATTTGATCCATCAGAAGTAAGAATCAGTGAACTTGAAGATCAATAGAGATGATGCAATCATAAAGACAAAGAGAGAGAAAAGTGAATAAAAATGAACAGAACCTCAGAGAAATGCAGGAACCATTAAGTGCACCAACATATGTGCAGTGACATTATCAAAGGAGAAAAGAAAGAAAAAGACAGGAAAAAAATATTCAAAGAAATAATGGTTGAAACTCCAAACTTTTTTGAAAAGTACTAATCTACACATCCAAGGCATGGCCTGGCTGGTTTTTCCTTGTTGCTTATAGTAAAATGCAAGATGAAAGAAATTAAAAAGAAGGAACTGTTAAGCAAAAAGGAACCAGGGCTTAATGACTTGGAAAACTCTCAGCCTATCTGTATTGCAAAAGATGAGAAAACACGCTCTAGCAAAAACGCCAATGGAGCTTGAACAACCATTTGCTAAAGAGATTAGGCATGTGATTTATGGACCCAATCAACCATTTCAGTGGAAGCCAGGAGCAGAGATGGGTTTTGCAGGAGGACTTTGTAGAGAACATTGTGTCCAATGGCATGATCTCCCCGACATCACAGAAGACCAATAGGTTTTTGAGAATTTTACTCCAGCAGAAACAAGCCAGCCTGAGCTGAAAGGGACAGAGATGGGGTGAAATGGAGGAAGAATGACTTTAAGGACAGCACTACAGAGGCAGAGAACAGAGACATTGGGGTCACCTTGAGGGATCCAGAGGACAGAGCACCGAGCTGTGGAAGCTTACTCTCAGGTGAAATCTAATGGAATTTTTCTGCTGGGTTCTGAACTTGCTTTAGACCAGTAACCTTTTTATTCCTTCTGTTTTTCTCTCTTGCAGAATGAAAAGTCTATCACAAACCTGTCCCAGCTCTGTATGTTAGAATCACATTACTTACTTTCTAGGTTTAACATATTTGTGGACTGAGAGGAATTTTGCCCCAGGACAGACCATACTTAGAGCATCACCCAAACTTGTTTATATAACTTAGGTGATGTGATTTAGGTTTCTAAAAAGTTCATATTTAGATGAGATTTTGGATTTAGAATTGTTGCTGGAATGGATTAAGACTTCGGGGGAATCTTGCAATGCGGGAATGTATTTTGCACATGGGATAGATGTGAATTTTGGGAACCAGAGTGGACTCTTCTGGGTTGAATAATGTCCTCTCAAAAGTCATGTCCACCTGGAACTTCAGAATGTGGCCTCATTTGGAAATACAGTTTTGCTGCCTGTGATTTTAGTTACCTGTGGTCAACCACAGCCCAACAATATTAAGTGGAAATTCCAGAAATAGATAATTCCTAAGCTTTAAATCACACACAGTTCTGAGTAGCGTGATGAAATCTCGCAGAATTTATGTCCCACCCAGGGTGTAAATCATCTCTTCATCTAGCATATCCACTCTGCAAATGCTACTGCCCTCCATTAGTCACTTAGTAGCAAATGAGTTATCAGATCGGCTCTCATGGTACTGCAGTGCTTGTGTTCTAATAACCCTTATTTTGCTTAATGATGGCCCCAAAGCACAACAGTAGCAATATAGGCAATTCAGATATGCCCAAGAGAAGTGCTCCCGTTAAGTGGAAAGGTCATATATATATATATGGTATATATAGGGCTTGGTATTATTCATGGTGTCAGACATCTACTGGGGGTCTTGGACTGTATCTCCTGCAGATAATGAGGAACTGCTATAGGGCCTTTGAAGGTGTAATTAGTGAAGATGAGGTCATACTGGATTAGGATGGGTCCTAAACCCAATGACTAACATCCTCAGAAGAAGAAAGGGCACACAGAGAGACAGACACATAGACAGAATGCCATGTGACAATGGAAGCAGAAACTGGGGTAGTGCATCTACAAACCAGGGGATGCTAAAGACTGCCAGCAGTCACCAGGAGCTAGGAGAGAGCCATGGGGCGGTTTTTCCCTCAGAGCCTCCATAAGAGACCAACTCTGCTGATGCCTTAATTTTGAACTTTAACTTCCTGAACTGTGGGAGAAAAAGTATTCTGTTGTTTTAAGCCACTTTGTTTGTGATGATTTGTTACAGCAGCCCTAGGAAATAAATGCAAGTGTCCACAAGACCATTCATTGGATTCTTGGCTGGTGTGGCTCAGTGGATTGAGTGCCAGCCTGTGAACCACAAGGTCACTGGTTCAATTCCCAGTCAGGGCACATGCCTGGGTTGCAGGTCAGGTCCCCAGTTGAAGGTGTGTGAGGGGCAACCGATGGATGTTTCTCTCATATATTGATGTTTCTCTCACTATCTTTCTCTCTTCCTTCCCCTTTCTCTAAAAATAAATAAATAAATAAATAAATAAATATTTTTTAAAAAGACCATTCATTGGGGGAAAGAATAGTACTTTCAACAAATGGTGCTGCCACAACTGTATATCCACATGCTAAAGAATGAAGTTGGACCTCAACCTCACAACACATACAAAAATTAATACCAAACAGGTCAAAGAGCTAAAATTGCAAAACTCTTACAAGAAAACATAGGGGTAAATCTTCATGACACTGGATTTAGGCAATGACTTATTAAATATGACACCAGGCTGGAAAGCCGCGGCCGTGGCCTCTGGAGGGGAGCCACAGTGGAACTCGGCCTTGGTCGCCAGTGCCGGGCATTCAGTGCTCTCGGCCTCTCTTCACTCTTGCTTGGTCCACCTGCGCCCGCACCACCATGGCTCAAGCTGACATTGCACTGATTGGACTGGCTGTCATGGGTCGGAAGTTAATTTTGAACATGAATATGAATGACCATGGCTTTGTGGTCTGTGTTTTCAATAAGAGTCTCCAAAGTTGATGATTTCTTAGCCAGTGAGACAAAGGGAACCAAAGTGGTTGGTGCTTACTCCTAGGAGGTGACGGGCTCCAAGCTGCAGAAGCCTTGGTGGGTCATACTGCTTGTGAAGGCTGGTCAAGCTGTTGAAGATTTCATTGAAAAATTAGTACCACTGTTGGACACCGGTGACAACATCATCGATGGAGGAAATTCTGAGTACAGGGATACTACGAGACATTGTCGAGAGTTCAAGGTCAAGGGAATCTTGTTCGTGGGAAGCCGGCGTCAGTGGTGGAGAGGAAGGGGCTCAGTATGGCCCGTCACTTAAGCCAGGATTGAACAAAGAAGCCTGGCTCCACGTCAAGACGATCTTCCAGGGCATCAGGCGAAAGTAGGAACCGGAGAATCTTGCTGTGACTGGGTGGGAGAAGAGAGAGCAGGACAGTTTGTGAAGATAGTGCACAATGGGATTGAGTATGGGGACATGCAACTGATGTGTGAGGCTTACCACCTGATGAAGGACATCCTGGGCACGGAGCACGATGAGATGGCACAGGCATTTGAAGACTGGAATGAGACAGAGCTAGATTTCAGCCTCGTTCCTGGCTGAAATCACGGCCAATGTCCTCAAGTTCCAAGACAGCGACGGCACCCCACTGCTGCCCAAGACCAGGGACAGCACGAGGCAGAAGGGCACCGGGAAGTGGACTGCTATCTCGGCCTTGGAGTACGGTGTGCCTGTTACCCTCATCGGAGAAACAGTCTTTGCCCGATGCTTGTCATCTCTGAAGGATGACAGGATTCAAGCTAGCAAAAAGCTTCAGGGGCCTCAAAAGATCCAGTTTAAAGGTAAATCATTCCTGGAGGACATTCGAAAGGCCTGTATGCATCCGAGATCATTTCTTAGGCTCAAGGCTTTATGGTCCTGCGACAGGCAGCCACTGAAATTGGCTGGACCTTCAACTACGGTGGCATTGCCTTGATGCGGAGGGGGTGCTGCATCATCAGAAGTGTATTCCTACGGAAGTGAAAAGATGCATTTGATCGAAACCCAGGACTTCAGAACCTACTGCTAGGTGACTCCTTTAAGTTAACTGTCCAGGGTTACGTGGCTGGTGGCAGCCATTCAGCATGGGGGTCCAGGTGGGCATCCCCATGCCCTGCTTCACCACTGCTCCTTCCTTCTAAGTTGGCTACAGACAGGATATGCTGCCAGCCAACCTGATCCAGGCTCAGTGGGATTACTTTGGGGCTCACACCTATGAACTCTTAGCCAAACCAGCAAAGTTTATCCACATTAACTGGACAGGCCATGGGAGCAGCGTGTTGTCGTCTTCGTACAGCGCCTAATTAGACTTGGGCCACTCACTGCGATTCCATAGACAGGGACATTCCATTTGTCGCACGACACTGTTTACATGGCCCTTTGCCCTACTTTCTGCCCAGATATTTTAAACAATGTCATAACAGACTCCTGAAAAGTCACCCCAAGCTCACCTGGGGAGCGGTTCTGTGAGAACCGTCGCGCGCACTGCCCTTGCCTCCCGGGACTGACCGGAGGTTGTTACGCGCGCTTCGTAGGCGGAGCCAGCTCCTTGCAGCGCTCACGGTTGGCGTGGCCCCGTGGATCAGGGAGGCTCCCTGAGTTTGCCTTGATAGCACGGCCACAGGGAAGGGAAGAGGTCGTGTGGAATCTGCTCAGACTGGGTCCATTGTATCATGCAGCCGAGTTCCCTTTTCCTCTACTTAATAAAAGCTACATAGTATTTCAAAAAATAAGTAAATAAATATGACACCAAAAGCACAAGTGACCAGGTTGAAAATATACAAAAATTGAAATCATCAAAATTAAACATATACTTTTTTAATTAGAAACTTTTGGGCTTCAAAGGACACCACCAAGAAAGGGAAAAGACAGTCCACAGAATGGGAGAAAATATTTGCGAACCATGTCTGATAAGGGACTTTTATCTAGAATATTTAAAGAGCCCCTACAACTTAACAATAAAAAGATGAGTTACCCAATTTAAAAATGGACAAAGTATCTAAGTAGACATTTCTCCACAGAAGATATACAAATGGTCAAAAAGCACCAGTCATCAGTAGTTACTAAGGGGTAAATTTTATGGTACATCTCATTTTTTAACAAAAAAGCACTGGCATATAATAATATGTATAGAATTATACTGTTCAGCCTATAACATGTAAAAATGTAACATGTCTGACAATAACAGTGCAAAGGAGGCAGGTAGGAGCAAAACTGTGTTGAAGAAAAGAAATGACACCAGATGGGTACTCAAATTACTAGGAAGAAATAAAGAGAAACAAGAAGGGTAAATCGGAAGGTTAACATAACAAACCCTGTAAATATATACTTGCTCTGCTTCTCTAAGCTTCCTTAAAAGTAACAGTTACAACAATAATGTGCCTAGAAGTAATACCTGTAACAATAATAGCTCAAAAAAAAGGGACAGAAGGAAATGCAGCTATGTAGGAGTCAAGTTTTATATTTCACTGAACTATTTAAAATAATAAATCCCTAGGTCTGCTGAATTAGAATTTCAGAGAAATGGCCAGGGCTTTCTCGGTTCTTACAGCGCCTTTGTGTGAGTTCAAAAGGCTCCCCTTCCTCCCATCAAATGTAGCTCCATGCCAAGGTCAATGGCTTGGCAAGCAGAACATGAACTGGATCAACCACCCGCTCACTCTTGTGCCCTGAATAACCTGCACAACTGTACAAGGGAGGCGGCCCCAGACATGACCCTTATCTGTATTTTATTGTTGCTCCTCTAATAATTCTAATGCGCAACCAAGGTTGAGCCCCGCTGAGTTAGGGAGCCTTAGAAAAGAATCTGAAGTATCAGGTAACTGGTAAAATATGACAGATGATCATTAGGGAAGATTTGGAAGAAGGATTCTCAGGTTTGTAGTCCTATAGACTTAGAGAATGGTAACAGAAATACAGAAGTTGGGAGGAAAAACCCGATTTGGAGAGTTTTAATCAAATTGAATTTGAAGTCATGGCAAGACATTAAAGTAGGAATGTTCAACTGACAATTAAAAGAAAGATGGTCCTGCCCTGATCTGTGCGGCTCAGTTGGTTGGGTGTCACCTGGCATAGCGAAATAAATTCCTGCAGACAGGTGAGGCATGAAGAAAAAGGGAAAGGTATCTGTAGAATTGAAACTGGCAGGTTATTGGATAGGGGCATAGAGTAAGTCCCACCCACAACATAAATGACACATCTCTATGGTCATCTGTACATAGCTATAGCGGTCTCCATGAGACCACTGACTTCTTCCCGTGCTGTGGACAAGCTCTCACCAGGCTCCAGCCTTGGCCAGCCTGGTAAGCAAAGCAACCTAGCTTTCTGTCACATTCTCAGGGCCACCATTTAGGTAAGGCCACCTCTTTAACTGAATATCATTACATTCAGTCCTTCCAGGAAATTTGCACACAGGTCAAGTCCAGAGCCAGGGAGCAAAACATTCTATAAAAGAGAGGCTCAACCCCTTCCTGAGGTAAAGTGGCCATTGGCCAGTGCCTGCCAGCGTCTTTTTTATTCCAAATGGTCCCATGAGGAACCCAGCAGAGTAGATTCTGTGCTGAGCCGTTCTGACTAAATGAAGGGCACAAGCATTTAAGGATTTCCCAACAGGGCAGGAAAACAGAAAGGGTTCTTTAATTTTCCTTGCCCAGAAAACATGGGGCCCAGGGCATCAAAAAGATATGTAGCCACAGCAGGATGCTGAGGATGGCTTCTGCTGGCTGTAGAAGCTGGAATTCGCCCCTGGAAGGAGAAACTTTCTTTACAACAGCAAGTTAACCAAGTGGAGCGGAGGCAGAGTGCCCGAGAGCTTTTCTTTCTCGCCTCACTGGGAACCTCAGAGTCTGTGAGTTAGTTATTGAATAACTAGTAGAGGCAGTGGATGTGACCCGAAGGCCTTTTGTAGAATCAGCAATTTAAAGAGCTGCAGTGAGTCAGACAGTAAGTCCAAGGTCAAGAGCTAGGAGAAACCAAATCCTGAGCTAAATTGCAGAGCTGCAGGGCCGAGAGAAACCAGTCCAAGGCATGTAATGCAGGAGGCAAGAGAACAAAGCAGAAGAGAAGTGAATTTGTGCACGATTTAAGCCTGACCTCTCGGATTGTCTTGATACAATGGGAACTGAGCCATCAGGGAGGCAGGCAGACTGGACATAATGTGTTTTGTGCCTTTTGAGTGCCCGTAAGCATAGACCCTCGGAGTAGACTATGTACTATCATTCCATGATTCCTTTTATCTTCTACTTGCTCCCCAGGAAATATGTTAATAATTATATGGTTCCTTTGCAAAACCTTCCAAGTGGCCTTCCTTCCTCTCCTCATTCCTGTCGGCAGAGTACATGGGTCTCTTGCCCAGCACTTAAGTATATCTCTTTTTGTATATATATCTTATTCTACAAAAACTACCATTTGCATAGCTCTTTCCTCTTCCTAGACTGTGGCTTATTGGAGGTAGGGGCACTCCTTATTCATTTTCATTTGTGTTAGTGTGTTTGCTTAGGGAAAGAATGAGCTACTTTCGCTTTGACTGACATGACCTTCTGGCCTCTGTCAGGCAGCTCCTCGGCATGTCTTGGTTAATTGCCATTTATTTAAGAGGATTTTCTTAGGAGAAGTTAGTTGAATAACTAAGCAATGCGAAATTCAGTGTTCATCAGGGCTTTGAGCAGGAGTCGTTTGAAAATGTTGGATTGCTGGAATGGCCAGCTACTTCTTATTTTACTGTGACCATTTAGTTAGTAGCATGAAGCTGCCTTGGACTTGTGACAGGAGAACTCTTGGCTCCGCCTTATTTCAAGAAAGCCAAATGGGTTAGAGGAAGAAGACAGTGTGAAGAGACATCTCCACCCCACTCTCTGTTGCCCTCACCTCCTGCCTCAGCCCTGGGACAATGCCAGACTGACACACAGTCACAGTGGTTAAGGTTTGCCTTTGTCCGTGCCCTACCTGTAAGCCTCTTTGTCTCCTTCAAAGTTTTCCCCAGTTTATGGACTAAATATTTCTGTTCTGTTCTCATGCCTCCAGGGTGGAGGGAAGGGAATTTGCTCAATCAGTAACCAGGACTGGAAAACTGAAATGCTGGCAGAGACCACGGGAAACAAGCCAAGTTGGCCAGGCAGGGGTGGTAACCGAGGCCTGATTAAAGGGGCAGCTGCTTCCTGCTCCAGGACCGTGGTCCCAGGGCTGTCTGATTGTGGGTTTTGCACAGTCACCCTTGTTATGAGCCTTAGTATCAGGAAAAATTGTCTGAGGTTAGGAAAAAGGAAAAAGAGATTAATGGGTATCCTACTGATAGATTGCAAGGTGTAGTCTCCCAGACTCTTTGGGGATTATCTGATAAGGAGTTTGAGCTATTGATGGATAATCAGGGGAGATTATCCTGGATTATCCAGGCGGACCTAATATAATCTCAAGGGTCCTTATAAGTGAAACAGGAAGGCTGGAGAGTGAGGGTCAGAGATGTGGCAATGAAATCAGAGAAGCTGGGGCGATGCAGAGTGAAAAAGACTAACCCAGCCATTACTGGATTTGAATACAGAGGAAGGGGACCACGACCTGCGGAATGGGGGTGGCCTCTAGAAGGTGGAAAAAGCAAAGAAATGATTCGATCCTAGGGCCTCCAGAAGGAACACAGCAGTTATGATGCTTTGATTTTAGCCAAGTGAGACCCATTTCAGAATGCTGACCTGCAACTAACTGTAAGATACTCCAATTGAACTGTACGGTAATGTGTGTTATTTTAAACTCTCAAGTTTGTGGTAAATTGTTACAACAGCAATAGGAAACTAATACCAGGTTATTTTCCAATTGCAGTGGTAAAAACTAAGTGGTAGAAAATTGACAGAAATATAAACCCTTCTTGTCCACAGTAATGCTAGTGGCTTCTGTTCAAAGAACTGTGAAAATACATCGTCCAGGGTGTCAAATTCTCATTTGAACTACTTTTCACACATTGGTTTCTCAAGAGTTGAGTAAAATCTTTGATATGTCTTAACTTTATATTTGCACAAGTTCATGTTATTAACTTAAAAAAACTTAACTATAGTTCATGTGTTCATGTTATGTTCATAGTCTGCACCTTTGAATTTAAGCTGTATCAATACCTTAGCATCCACTGTGATACCCCTCACTAATTTGATTTCTATTTTTCAAGTAGCCAATTATCATCAGTTTCAAAAAGGCACAGGGTAGCAAGGCTTCCAGCTGGGATCCCAATGGGAAAGTGTTAAACGGGGTGGGGTAAAAGTAGGTTTGCAGTTGTGACTATGCAAAACACAGAGTTTATTCTTATGTTTATTATTTATTAATTGGTGTATTATTTTCCATACAAACAACTGCAAACCTACTTTCACACCCACCCTGTATTTACCAAGACTTTGGCCATGATGTGGTAATTCATTCAAATTTGGGAATGTGTCAAATGGTGTATTTTTCCAATAGCTAACACCTTAAGGTGTATTTCTATGGAGGCAATAGATACGTGTTCTGATACTTATTTTCTGACAGTTCGTGCTTATATCTTCCATGCCATCCACTGCGGAACATATTTATCAGCAAGGATTGTGAAGATCAAACCGGGCTGGGTATAGACCAGGAGGCGTGAAAGCTGGAGGATCTCTCCACACAGCCTGCCATGGACGCAGGCCGGCACATTAGCTGCTGCGGCGGCTGCTTGCAGAGGCCAGCTTCATAACTGGAGACCCTGAGTCTCAGAGACATTAAATGACTTGCTCAGGGACTCACAGGGCAAGTTTGGGTGAGTGCTGACCTCCAGCCTTTCCCAGTGCAAAGCCCAGCTTTATGGTCTCATTCTATATTTTAGGGAGAGACCCTGCTGTACTCTCCCAAGGAATTTTGGGTTGTCACAGTAATTGGGGGACATTATTGCCATTGAGAGGACATGGACCAGACCTGCTACATTGTCTGGCAATGAACGTGACAATTCCCAAAATAAAGAATCGTCCCGCAGCTTGTCCAACTTTTTTTGTTTTGTTTTGCATCCGCACGGAAGGATATGTTTATTGATATGAGAGAGAGAGAGAGAGAAACATCTATATGAGAGAGAAATATCAGTTGGTTGCCTCCCATATGACCAGGGGTCAAACCCAAACCTAGGTGTGTGCCCTGACCAGGAATCAAGCCCACAACCTTTTGATGTACAGGACGACACTCCAACCAACTGAGCCACCCGGCCAGGGCCTGTCCAACTTCTGAATGTATTCTCGAGTATTCATGTAGGTGAGAATAGTCCATAATTATCTGAGCCTAAAATCAAACTCCTTTTTGTATATAAGCACAAACTATTTTTTAAAAGATTTTATCTATTTAGTTATTTTTAGAGAGAGGAGGAAGGAAGGTGAGAGGGAGGGAGAGAAACATCAGTGTTCAAGAAGAATATCACACGCTCCCAGCTGGGGACCTGGCCTGCAACCCAGGCTTGTGCCCTGGCTGAAAACTGAACCACAGGCCTTCCAGTTTGCAGACGATACCCAACCCACTGCGCCACACCAGTCAGGGCCAAAACGTTTTTTTACATGGTGTAAAAATATAGTGACTTTCTTAGGAATACAACTACTGTGTAAGGTAAGAGATGATCATCCTTTGTTTTGTTCAGAATTTTATATAAAATTGTTCACCAATTTGTAAAATCATGTCAGGAACAGCAATGTGTGGCATTAGAGTTGTCAGTATGGCCACTTATATTTGTCTGCGTTTGTGGCTATTTGAATTTATTATTAGTCTCCTTTTAGGGGAAGCATCTGTTATTTCATTACATGTTCTTGTATAATTGTGTTCATGCATTTATTATTATTTTATTTGTAATTATACTCTCATTAGATTGTATAATTATTTACTATAAATCACCATTCTTTTGTTTCTTCTTTATGTTGTAGGAGCAACATATTATCTTTTGAAATTACCTACAGATTTAATTTCATTGTAGTAAAAGGAAGGGTGATACAAAATATCTATTATAAAAGGTGGAGAGATTAAGTCGGTTTGAGAACCACTGTAATAGAATAAGCACTTGACCAAACAACAAAACCTTGATTGAGGATCTTGGATCTGCCACTTATTTTGAGCATATCACAATTTCCACAAGACTGCCTGCTTCCCTGTGAAACCAGCATGGTTTACACCTTCTACTTTTCAGAGTGCTTGTTATACTAACCAAGTAACATCATGTAAATAATGCACAAGGATAATGGATCTTTCTCAATGTAGAGCATGAATAGAATATGCTTATTTGGGATTAAATGTAATCCTGAACGAGGCCCTTCTCTCTCAGGATGGGTAAATGTAGGCTTTAAATTGTTTGCCTGAAAGCCTCGAATAGGCACCTGAGAAAAACATGTCCAAATAAAATGGCTGATAACTTTATGAAAAGGTGCTCAACTTCGTTAATCACCAGGAAAAAGTAAATTGAAACTACAAGGTAATATATTACCCATGCAACAGGATGACCAAAATAAAAAAACAATACATGTAACAAAATTCACACATTGCTAATGGGAATATAAATTAGCACAGCGTTTGAAAATCTATCTGTTTGGCACTATCATTTGAAACAACCATATACCCCAGCAATTCCACTTCTACTTATAAAACCAGCGCAAATGTGTACATAGATTTTCCAAAAGTTAGGTACAAGAGTGTTCACAGAAGCATTCTTATAATAGCACCAAACCGGAAATATGCCAAATGTCTACCCTTATTAAAATGGATAAATCATGGTATATTTTTACAATGGTACACAGAATGAACCACATACAACAGGTGAACTTCACGATGTTTGGCAAAAGTCATATACAGGAGTACACATTGTTTGATTTTGTTTAAATGAAAGTAAAAAGCAGACAAAATTAATCTATGGCGTTAAAAGAATAGTGGTAACTTTAAGGGTCAGTTGTGGCTGGAAGGGGTACGGGTGGTGTTACAGTGCTGGTAAGTTTCTTGATCTGGCTGCTGGTTACATGAGTGGGCTCAATTCTAAAATGAATTGAACTCTGTGTTTGTGATTTGTGCTTGTTTCGATTAATTTTTGAAAAGTTGGTGAAACAACTAATTGTTTATCCGGGCCCGTGCCGCTTTGGTCATACGTCTGTTTTGTTATTGACCAAGCCCTGGCAAGTTTAAAACTATTTGTGACCACAGAGCAGAACAAAGTTAATGGGCTCAGGAGTCAAGGTCATGACGTCAGCTCCAAGGTCTTGCAACCCAGCAATAAGGGCGTGGTTAGATCTACCCTTCTGCAAAATACAAGAAAGGCATTTATATAGATTGTTATTTTTCAGTTTTTCCTTTTCATTCTGGAAGGGGAAGGGAAATGTTGTGAAAAGCAAATAACGGATCACATGAAATGATGTTTCTGAAACACCTTGTAAACTGCAAGGCATTAGAAAAGTTATTAATAGAAGGCCGGGCTACATGGGAAGTCTGGCTTTGGAAGGTAGAAACGAAAGGTGTTCTTTGAAAGAAGCAATGAAGAGTGTTTCTCCGACGGTATCTTTTTTTTTCCCTTCCGTTTCTTCTTTGTGCATGGTTTCTGCCCGCTCCTGACATTTGCTCCCGTCACCCGGTGGAGTCCCGTTCTCTGCCGCCAGAGGGCGGTATGGCCACACCAAACTGCTCTCTGCCTCCCGTGCTGGGGGAGTCGCCTTGGTTAACATGATTTTAAGAACTGGGCAAATCCTTCTTTGCCCACTCCTGCTCCAAGCAACCTGTGAAGACACTGTGGAGCAGAAGAGCTGAGAGGCATTTGCACGTTGCATTTCATCTCCGGTGTATTGATATCTGGGGTAGAGGATGTGGAAGTTTGGGAGTCATTTTTTGTGGGCTAGTGAAGAATAAAATGTTCATCGCTTTCACAAAGTATTCAGAGACCAACAACAGGAATCCAAGTCTCTCTGGACCAGAGTCGTGGAGGCTATCAAAAGGGGAGTATTAAGGCTTTTACGTATTAGGCTTTTAAAGACTCTTTCCATCAACATTTTCTCTGTGGAGCAAATGTTGCTCTTCCTGCTCTCCAGCCTTGTGACTTCACCAACTCCACCTGAATCACAGACGCCAGAGCCAGAGGGACCTAAGAGACGGCTTATTCTTGTGTTTCTGAAATTATGTATGCGGGTCACTAGCATCAAAATCAGCTGAGTGCTTGTTTAAAATCCAGATTCCAGGGCACGACCCCAGACTTACTGAGTTAGAGCCATAGGATGGGCCAGAAACCTGCATTTTTAAACAGGCACGCACACTCCCCGCCCTCCCCCACCACACACTGGTGGTGCATATTTGATACTGAGAAGTCCCTGTTTCGTTCAGCCTCCTTAATTTGCAGAGGAAGAAACAGTTCAGACAAAAGCCGAGTCACTTGTCCAAGGTTACCCAGCTACTTGGCAGCATCCCTACCAGTTCAATCAAACCCTGAACCCTGACCTCACACCAGTAGCTTCTACTCCACATTTCTGAGAGCCCTAGAGCTTTGAAGAGGTGCTTGATGTGTTCTGCAAATAGTTTATTGTAACGTAACTGACTTAAAAGAAAACTGTTAGCATTTGCAGCTTCTTATGGTGTGAATCGGGATTTTAAAAAATACTGTGTCTGTGGTTGTCATCCATTATCCCAATATAGTATTATTGAGGTCACCACAAAAGTCCCCCGTTGGTACTGACTGACTTAAATGAAATAAACCATTGAAAGCCACTTTTATTTGTTTTATATATTTGGATTTGTGTAAATTTTCATTTGACAAAACAATTCAGCTGCTGCGTATAAAATTTATTGAGCATCCATTAAACTCCAAGAACGCAGTGTTAAACGCTGTGGAAATAAACAAAGATCACTCAAATGAGAAGAAAGAAAGCTACCAATTTGGAGCTTCACTGTAGCTAGAGAGTTAGCCAACATCACTTGCATTTGGCAGAGACTTGAAGGCAGGCAGGGGAGTGGGAAAGTTTCACAGTGAAAGAAAATGAAGGCTTCAGGTATACTCCAATGGGCAGTCATTAGCATGAGAAAGCTGAGGGTGGGCTGGCTAGAAAGGGGGCATCTTGTGGTTGGGGAGCATATTTGGCTTTCTCCGCTTGGTCCAAGCTGGAAGCAGAGGCAAAAATTAGGGAAGCTGGCACTTGCTGACTTAGTCAGTCCTGTCCGTTCTGGGCCAATCGTTTGCAGAGGTTGTAGTCCGGCTTCCCGGGCTGTTGGCTTAAAGAGGTTGTGGGTCAGAGTTCCATTGTCGTATACGGTCTGTATTTTCAGTCTTAAGTTTCACTTAAGTCCCATCACAAAGCCAGGAGAGTATTAATATTACCTCAGCTTTATGAATGAGAAATGGGGATACAGAGAAGCAAGGTAACTTGTCCAAAGTCAAACGGCTTTGAAGAGGTAGAGTTGGGCCTTGAACTTAGGCAGACTGACCTCTGAGCTCTGGGTTTTTCATTAATATGCTATGTTTCTGTCTCTTCTCTGGAGAAAAAAATTGTAGAAATTGAAAAGCTGTCTAAAATGCATATGAAAAGGCAAAAGATCTAGAATAGCCAAAACAAATTTGAAAGAAAATACCAAAGTTGGAGGACTAACGTTACTGAATTTCGAGACTTCTTATAAAACAATAGGAATCAAGATAGTGTGCTATTGACATCAAGATAGAAAATGAAACTGGATAGAGAGTCCAGAGATGAAGGTATAGAGATATAAAAAATTGATTTTCAAAAAAAATACAAAGACTATTCAATGAAGTAAGGATAGTTGTTTCAATGAATTAGTCTGGAACAATTCATTATCTGTATGTAAAAAAATACACTTCAATTCATAGCTCATACCATATACAAAAATTAAGTCAAAATGAATCATAAACCTAACTGTAAAATCTGAAACTACCAAACTACTAGAAGAAATCATAGGAGAATATCTTCATAAATTTTGATTAGACAACAGTTTCACAGATATGATGCCAAAAGCACAACCAATTAAAAAATGGATAAATTGGACTTCATCAACTTGTAAAACTTCTGTTCTTGAAAAGACACTGTGATGGGAAGGGAGTTGGTGGTCTGAGTGAAAAAAGGTGAAGGGATTAAGAAGCACAAATTGGTAGTTACAAAATAGTCATGGGGATGTAAAGTACAGCACAGGGAATATAGTCAATAATATTGTAATAACTATGTATGGTGTCAGGTGGGTACTATATTTATCAGGGGAAACACTTTATAAGTTATATAAAAGTCTAATCACTATGTTGTACACCTGAAACTAATATAATATTGAATATCAACTGTAGTTGAAAAAAATGTAATTTAAAAATAAAGAAAAAGAAAAATTACTGTGAGAATATGAAAAGACAAGTTACGAACCAGGAGAAAACATTTGCAAAACACACATCTGATGAAGGATTTATGTTCAAAAAACTCAATAATAAAACAGACTACTCACTTTTTAAAGGATTTGAACAGACATGTCACCGAAGAATCTATATGGATGGCAAAGAAGCATATGAAAAGATGTTAAACATCATTAGTCATTAAGAAAACAAAAATCACATTGAGATGTTGCTACACACCTATTGGAATGTCTGATTAATCATTGATCATACCCAGAGTTGACAAGGATATGGAGAGACTGGAACTCTTGTAGGCTGTTGGTGGGAATGTCAAATGCTATATGCCCTTTAGAAAACAGCTTGGTATCTTCTGTTTTCTAAAACAGTGGTGGCAGGAAAATGTTGAGGTGGGGATGATGGGATGGGGCGCAGGGCTGAGAGGATAAAGGGGAGAAAAAAATGAGACAACTGTAATAGCATAATCAACAAAGTATATAAAAACATTATATTAATTAGATGTGTACACCATAATAATCTGACATTTTTATACCTTATGAAGTGATCGCTGCAGTAAGTCTAGCACACATCTGACACCATACTTAAAAAAAAAAAAAGAAAATAGCTTGGTAGTTTCTTAAAAAGTTAGACATACCTACCATATGATCCAGTCATTCCACCCCTGTGTGTTTGCCTAAGAGACAAGAAAGCATTATGTTTCCTACAAAGACTTGGACATGAATGTTCATAATAGCTTTATTTTTAATAGCCCCAAACTGGGAACAAACTGAATGTTCATCAATAGGTAATTGGATAAACAAATCGCACCATATTCATGCAATGGGATGCTAACTACTTGTCAGGAATAAACCATTTTTTTGGTAAGAGTTTTAGTGAGATAGAACTCCTATACCATAGGGGGTTCACCCATTTAAAGTGTGTAAGCCGATGGTTTTGGGTATATACACAGAATTATACAACCGTCACCACAATGAATTTGAGGACGTTTTCAGCACCCCACGAAGAAACCCTGTAGCAGTCACCTTCAACTTCATTGCTTTTTAAATTTGCATTTCATTAACTACTAGTGAAGCTAAATCATCTCATATATTTATTCATCATTTGTTGTTCTTCAACAGCCATTTCATGTCCCTTGTAAGAGTTACTTAAAAAAAAAAAAGACATAGGCAATTATCATAAGTAAATTATTGATTCCTTAGGTTGAAAGAGGTAGAGTCATAGAAAAAAAAATCAGACAGTATAAATGTGTTTTAGATTTATTTTTGAATTCAGAACCTGCGGTGCAATAAACAGAACTCCCTGGAATTAGCCCTGGAAGCTCATTACGGGTAGCCTGGACAATGAGCCAGGGGAAACTGGGCCTTCTCCTGGTAGAATGAGCCGTACCAAGCTCTGCTTGGCCCAGCAGGATGACTGTCCCTCCCACAGAACCCAGGGCTCTAAGTGCTGGGAAACTGGCATTTCAACTCCAGGAGTTCATTTCAGACATCTCCTCTGAACAGCTGGTACCCCTCATACAGACTGCCCGGTGCCGAAGCAATCCATGTGTTCCCCACCCAGACTGCTTTCTCACATTTGCTCCATAACAAAGTAGAACAGACAGAAGCAATGTCCCTTCAGCAGAGCTTACACTTACCTGTGTCTCTAGCAGAGCACCCTGACCCCAGCATACCTCTCTGTGGGATGGTAGAGGGATGGGGGACCCCTGTGTTCTCTTTGCTTGTTGACCCAGGCTTGTAAGATTTCCCTTTCGCGCATGAAGCCTAAATTTTTTTGAAGGTTTATTTATCTGTTTTTAGAGAGGGGAAGAGAGGGAAAGAAACATCAATGTGCTGTTGCCTCTCATGCATCCACCCACTGGGGACCTGGCCCAAAACTCAGTCATGTGCCCTGACTGGGAATCAAACTGGTGACCCCTTGCTTCACAGGCCGGCACTCAATCCACTGAACCACACCAGTCAGGGCTTATAAGGCCTAATTTTTAACCTATGCAGAGTGATACATAAGAATGAATCTTAAATCCTGGAACACAATAGTCAGTGACCCAGAAAGGCCCATATGACATGACAGAAACACACTGAAAGTCATACAGCCTATCCCTTTGTCTCAGTTCCTGTTTATTTTTGGCCTGGGCATTAAGATCATTCTCTGAGCAGAAAAGTCCTTGGAGGATAATTAAAAGGTGGTTATACAAACACTTGCGTGAATTAAACCAAGGAAGAGTATTCCACTCTAGCTGAATCTAGGTACTAACTGCTTCCTTTGATCAAACCAAAAGGCCATCTGTCTAAAATATTTAATTTCTAAATGATTTATTATTGTGATAAAAATGCATGACTTAAATTGACTATCTTAACCATTTTTATGGTAGCTTATGTTCAGTTTTTTCGTGTTTAGTTTTTAAGAAACTACAAAACTGGTTTTCCATTTTTCATTTCCATTACCACTGTATAAACATTCTAGTTGCTCCCATCTTAACCATTTTTAAGTGCACAGTTCAGCTTTATCAAGTGTATTCACACCGTTATGCAACCTGTCTCCAGAACTTTTTCATCTTGCAAAACTGAAACTCCATGCACATGAAACAACTTTCCATTTTTCTCAGCTCCTGGCAATCACCACTCTACTTTCGGTTTTTATGAATTTGACTACCCTAAATCCCTCATATAAGCAGAGTCATAAAGTATTTTTGTCTTTTTTAACTTGGATTATTACATTAGTTTAATGTCTTGAAGTTTCATCCATGTCGTAGATCTTTCAGAATTTTCTTCCTTTTTAAGGCCGAATAGTATTCCATTGGGTGCATATACCACATTTTGTTTATCCATTCACTGACACTTGGGCTGCTTCCACCCCTTGGCTCTTACAAATAATGCTTCTAAGAATAGGACGTACAAATATCTTTTCAAGTTCCTGGGTTCAATTATTTTGGTTATATACCCAGCAATGGAATTACTGGGTCATATGGTAAAAGACCTCCTTTTTATTTTTATTTTATAATTGTTATTATTTTAGTCCTCACCCAAGGATATATTTTTATTGATTTGAGAGAGAGAGGAAGGGAAAGAGAGGCAGAGAGAGAGAGAAAGAAGGAGAGAGAGAATCATTGGTGTGAGAGACAAACATCTATTTGTTGTCTCCTGAACATGCTGTGAATAGGAATCAAACCCACAACTTAGGCATGTTCCCTGACCAAGGATTGAACCCGCAAACTTTTGGCTCATGGGATGATGCTCCAACCAACTGAGCCACCTGGCCGGGGCAAGGTCTCCTTTCTTATCTTAAAAAAACATTATTTTAATATTAAAATGAACATGACCACCTTGGAGTATAACATAAAATTTGCATGAATTTTTGAGATAAAACATAACACTTCAAAATTATTTCATTATACCATAGGTTGTATAGAACTACTCAAATATTTCCTCTTCCCTGCCCTTAGGGCATCTTTGGTGGGAAGTTTAACAAGCACTCTTTCAAGACAAGCGGAATAAAAAGAGGCTTTCATCAGCATCAGAAATATAAATTCAGTACTTGCATTAATAGTTAATTTCCCTAAAAGAACTTTGAATTAAATTGCAACACAAAATTTGAAAGAACAATATACCATTTATATACCCATTCCTAACTAAAGAATTTTGGTTTTTCCTACACAATACATATATCCAGTGCTGGTCCATTTCCTTCTTTCATCCGGGTGGGGAATGGGCTCTCCTAGACTTTTACCATTCATTTATTTACATTTGCAGAGATGCCAGAAAAAGAACTAAAAGCATCCAGAGCATAAACAAAGAGGTAAAACTCTCTTTGTTTGCAGATGACATGCTCTTGTACACAGAAAACCCTAAAGAATACACTAAAAAACTATTAGAACTAGCAAATGAGTTCAGTGAGGTTGCAGGATACAACACCAGTACTCAAAATCAATTATTTTTTCTATACACTTGCAATGAACAATCAAAAAATAAAATAACGAAAACAATTTCTTTTTCTTTTTAAGTAGCAAATAGTTTATTAGTAAGTACATGGTTTTGGTGGCAATGATACACTCACTTGAACAGAAGACAATAATCAAATGAAAAGACTAAATGCTTGTTAATCATCAGAAAATCTGCGGCCTTCAGGGCTGTCACTTAGAAATCCAAAATTACTCAGAGACCAGATCTTAAAGAAGATCCGTCCTCTTATTAGTCCATATGGAATAGGTCCATAGTCTGGAATCTGTAGAATTCTGTAGATTATCACCTTCTAACCAAATGTGACCGATCGGCACACAACTATGGCTTTTAAAGAAATCTATGGACTATTGATGAGCATTTTGTCTCCTTCCAAACCGATTACTCTTTTACAAATATTTGATTTTGGGTCATTTGGGCTTTTTGCAATCACAATGTCCTCTCTTTGGATACCATGAAAGTGTTGACTAAGACTTTCTGCAAAGACAATATCTGAATTTTGAATTGTAGGCTCCATTGATGGGCCAGAACACATGACAACACCACCAATGTATTCAAAAGCACAACAAGCTGTACATCCATACTGAATAGTATAGCCAACAAGCTGAAAGGTTTTTTCCCAGAACACCGCGAAGCATAGTTCTATGTGGACACTGTCACCATTGGCCATAGGGCTGTTCTACAATACATTCAATTTTTAGGGTAGTTGCAGGGCTTCTAGAAAAATGCATCTAAAGCGTGTCTCAAAGCATATATGGGTGATCCATGGTTTCAGCATTCTTCTAGCCCCGAAGAAACGTGAAAGACTCTAACCCAGGACTCCAGTGGGCCTTCTCACCTGGGCCTGGCAGATGTCCGCCGTCGCAAACAATTTCTTTTGCAGTGGAATCAAAGAGAATAAAACACATAAGGAATAAACAATAAAAAGTGCAAAACTTATATTCTGAAAACTAAGAAACATTGTTGAAAGAAACTAAAGATCTAAATAACTGGAAGAACATTCCGTGTTCATGAATTAGAAGACTTAATATTGTTAAGAAGACAATACTCCCCAAATCGATCGATTGATCCAATGGCATTCCTATCAGGATCCCAGCTGACTTCTTTGTAGAAATTGACAAACTGCTTCTAAAATTCATCTTGAATTGTAAGGGACCTAGAATAGCCAAAACAATTTTGAAAAACAAAGTAAGAGGACACAGTTCCTAATTTCAAAACTTAAAACAAAGCAATGGCCATCAAGACGGTGTGGTGCTGGCAAGAGGATGGACATTATGATCCATGGAAACAGAATGGAGAGCCCAGAAGCAAACCTGTACATCTATGGTCACTTGACATTCTACCTGAGTGCCAAGATCATTTAGTGGGGGAAAACGTAGTCTTCTCAAAAAACGGTGCTGGGGAAACTGGATATCCACTTGCAAAGAATAAAGTTCTCACACCATATATGAAAAACTAAATTCAAATGGTATAAGATCTAAAATTATAAAACTCTTAGTAGAAAAAACAAAAGTAAATCTTTGTGACCTTAGATTCAGCAAAAGATTCTTAGATGTGATCAAAGCATGAGTAATAACAACAAAACAGATGAATTAGGCTTTACCAAAATTTTAAAGTTTTGTGCTTCAAAGGACACTGTCTTATCCTTACAGGCTGCTATAACAAGATACCATAGAGGAGCTTACAAACAACAGAAATGTAATTCTCACAGTTCTAGGGGCCTGGAATTCTGAGATTAGGCTTCCAGAGTGGTCAGCGAGGCCTCTCGTCTGGGTCACAAACTTCTCATTATATCCTCATATGGCAGAAGGGACAAGGGAGCTCTTCAGCACATAAACTGTGGGGAGACACAAACATTCAACCTACAGCAGAGACCGAGGAAGTGAAAAGACATCCTACAGAATGGGAGAAAATATATGGAAATCATATATCTGATAAGGGACTTGTATCTAGAAAATATAAAGAAGTGTTCCAACTCAGTAAGAGATAATAACCCAATTAAAAATGGGTAAAAGGCTGGAAGAGGGATGAAGTACTGGTCCATGCTACAGTGTGGATAAATCTTGAAAATACTATGCTAAGTGGAAGGAGGCAGTCACAAATGACCACATATGACATGATTCCATTTATATGAAATGTGCACAGCAAGGAGAGCTCTAGCAGACAGAAAGCAGATTAGTGGTTGCTCAGGGCTGGGGTGGGGCAGGAAGCCAAGGGGAGAAGGGTGATGGCTAAAAGGTGTGGTGTTT
The DNA here is from genome assembly GCA_004026545.1 of Mormoops blainvillei. Classification (NCBI taxonomy): domain Eukaryota; kingdom Metazoa; phylum Chordata; class Mammalia; order Chiroptera; family Mormoopidae; genus Mormoops; species Mormoops blainvillei. The sequence continues at coordinate 294,586 of PVJD01000479.1, forward strand.
CTTATTAGGTGATGGAAATATTCAAAAATTGACTGTGGTTATGGCTGTGCCTGTCTGTGAATCTACTAAAAATCATTGAATTATACACTTTAAATAGGTGAATTGTATGGTATGTGAACTATATGCCCAAAAACCTGTTTAGGAGAAAAAAAGGGAATTTATTAAAAAGGTACCAATCCATGTAACCTAAGGGCCGGGCTGGATTTATTGGGCCCTCAAAGGTCCTGGAACTTTGGTCCAGAGAAAGGGATCCTCACAGCAGCCCCTAACTTACAGCATTAACACTACCTGTGAACCCCTTAGAAAAGCACATTCTCACGTTGACTGGCATGGCTCAGTCGACTGAGCGCCAGCCTGTGAACCAAAGGGCCGCTGGTTCTATTCTCGATCAGGGCACATATGCAGGCGGCGGGTGGTAGAGGGCATGTGAGAGGCAACCACACACTGATGCTCCTCTCCCTCGCTTTCTCCCTCCCTTCCTCTCTCTCTAAAAATAAATAAAATCTTTTAAAAAACACTTTATTTTAAAAAAAGGAAAAGCAAAGCACACTCTCTAGCCACACACAGAACTACTGAGGCAGGAACTCTAGGGATGCGGTCCAGTTTTCACGAACCCGGCAGGGGACTGATGCTGATGCCAGCTCCAGTTTGAGAATCGCTGGCCTAGACACGGTGGGAAAGCCAGGAAGATGCCATGTCACCTCTGCCCTTTCTGGACATATGTCTCCTCCGCCGCTTTGGGCAGGCTTTCTTTCTTTCAAAGATTTTATTTATTTATTTTCAGAGGGGTGGGGAGGGAGGGAGAGGAAGAGAAACATCCATGCGTGGTTGTCTCTCATGGGCCCCCAACTGGGGACCCAGCCTGAACCCAGCATGTGCCCTGACCCGGAGTCAAACACCCTTTGGGTTCGCAGGCCGGCACTCAATCCACTGAGCTGCAGCACGCAGGGCTGGACAGGCTTTCTACACGGCCCATCTTCCCCCACGCCCCACAGTAGTCTTCATGGTAGAAAATGTCCACCAACAATTTCCCACTTTAAATCCCCTGGAGATCAGGGTGGGGAGGGCGAGTTTCCAAAAAAGGTGTGGTTTAAGGCAGAAAAACAGTGGGAGGCAATAGAAGAAAATCTAGAGTTACTAACCATCACAGTTTGCCTGGGAACTCCTAGTTTTAGCACTGCAAGTGTCCCATGCTAGAAAACACCTTGGCCTGCGCAAACTAGAACATTAGTCGCCTGAGAACTGAAGGGTGGTGTGGGAAAGGAGGGGCTTTCCTTTTGGTGGGTGGTGCACAAAAGGAAGAGAAGGGGTTGGTGAGATTTTCAAGTAGAGACCTTTGGAGATGTTTGGTGCATTTTTGGTTGTCACCATGACTGGGGTGTCCTAATGACATTCCACAATTCTTGGGTCATATCGAATAAGGAAGAGTTGTCCTGCCCCAAATGCCAGTAGCTCTCCCGCTGAGAAACTTTTGTAATAAAATGAAGGCATGGCTAACAACCTAGTTGCATGTTAGAAACACCTGGGAGCTTTAAAGTACTTACATTGAGCTCTAAACCTAGCCCCAGGACCTCTGATTTAACTGACCTAGAGAGGCACCCAGGTACTGGTATATTTTAACGTTACTCCCCGAGTGGCTTCAATGGGCAACTGGGTTGATAGGCACTATTGAGAATCAAAGTGACAGACAGGGTGAGCTATGGAAGTTAGGGTGCTGGAAGGTGAAGTATTTGGGAACTGGAGGAAGAGGGAAGTTGAACCGTGTGCAGGAGTGTCCAACCTTTTGGCGTCTCTGGGCCACACTGGGAGAAGAGTTGTCTTGGGTCACATTCAATACACAAATGCTAATGAAAACTGATGAGCAAAAAAAAAGTTTTTAAGTAGATTTTACGATTTCGTGTTGGGCCGCATTCATAGCCATCCTGAGCCACATGCAGCCCACGGGCTGCGGGTTGGACACTCCTGGTAGAGAGATCTAGAAGGCTGGAGGACAATGATGAGGGCTTTGGGTTTATTCGTGGAAAGGGGCCCTGGAGCCCAGATCCACAGCGTGGAACCAGAGCAGGTATGTGTTCAGTGCCTACTAAGCAGAGTGCAAGGTGAGAGTCATAAGTACACCTAAGTGTCTAGATTATTCAGGAGGCGGGAGCTAACTGGTCAGCACTTTGACCCTGAGAAGCAGGGAGGTGTTATAAACAGTGTGACAAGTGTGACAGTGGTTACAGGTGTTTGGCTGGTGGAGTGCCCGAGATTTTGTCTTATTTATTGCCTTAGTACTTCATTAAATACACTATTCTTCCAGTATTTGAAAAGTCTGTTGGTTTGGGGTAAAAACCTGTGATTTCTAAGTATCTCAGTAAGACCAGAAGTGATTGACTTCATATATCGGTACAAGTGTATTTAATTAGGGTGTTTACACTGAGCGAGTGTCAAGGCACTTTCGCATGATCTTGTTCTTTTTTGTGTGAGTTGGGTGGGAAGGCATCATGGCCCCTTTGGGAGGGGAATCTAGCCAAGGAAGGTAATTACTTGGCTAGAAGGAAGTGGTGCTGGGACTGGCACCAGCAGGTCTGATTTTTAGGACAGCCCTCTTTCCATCACGCCGTTGTAGAAAAGTTATTTCTTTGTCCCTACAGACAAGTGGGACCTTCTGCATTAGTGAAGGAAGTGCATTCTCCAGCCTGGATGGGCAACGGCTTGGCCCATCCCACATCAGCTCCAATGCATTGCTTAATACCCTGAAATAAAATTGGGCTAAGTGTCAATAAACTGGATAGAATGACATGAAAAGTAATCTTGCTGGAAGAAGCTAATTTTCCCTCCCTCTATGCCTGGCTTATGAAGAGAAGAGCTCAACGGGGGAAGGAAGGTTTTGTGAGGGAGAAGGGAGAAGGAATCAGAGGGAGCTTGGTGGGCCTTTACTGAACCGTGTCTGCTTTTTCTCTCCCATTGTCCCTAAATTCTCTGTCTCATATTTCCTTTGCTGAAACAAAATCTCACTTTGCTAATGTTCAGAAAAAGCCAAACATACTCAGTGCTTTCCCACCCCAGCGGATCAGACGTGTCTTTCAGATCATCTTTAAACAAGCCTCCTTTTGATCGTGGATGTTTAATTTGTGCTCTCATTAGTCCATAGAAATTCATGATGTTCATTCACCATTCTCCTCTCCCAGCCCCTCCCACTGGTTTGAATTTGTTTTGAAAGTGAAATTGAGTGAAAAGCTGGTCAGACAGAGGGCAGTTCTGAGCTGGAGAGTCAGACAAAGGCAGGTGCTGTACTCAGCATGCGAGCCCTGACTGTAGATTAAAGTGAGGGAACAGGGATTTGTTTGGTGCCGGGTTTAGGGTTGCCTCCAGTTCTGCAGATGGAGGATTTTGTGCCCTAAGAGTTGAATAGTCAGGAGAAATTGGCCCAGACAGGTGCGTGCTGTGCAGCCTTTTCTTGACAAATGGCCATCAACATTTAGCCAACATTGGCCCCTTCAACTTTATGGTGTCATTGTTTGGGGAAAAAACCAGCTGTGTTGTTTTTAATAAAATATGTTTGTTAAAAATGTTAACAATCATTGTAAAGAAAAATTCAGCCCTGGCTGGGTAGCTCAATTGGTTAGAGCGTCATCCCAATACACCAAGGTTGTAGGTTCCATCCCCGGTCAGGGCACATACAAGAATCAACCAATGAATGCATAAATAAGTGGAACAATAAATCTCTCTCTCCCTCTGTCTCTCTCTCAAAGCAATAAATAAAAAAATTTAAAAAGGAAATCCAAATAGAATAAATATTAATGCATTTAACAAATATTTATTATGTGCCTGCCATATTCAAAGCACTGGATATGACAGTGACTGAAACAAAGTCCCTGTCTGCGTAGAGCCTACGTATTAACAGAGGGAGTAGCCAAAAATTATGTATATGGAATATGTCAAGTGGTAATGAATACTATGAAGAAATACCCAAAAAAGAAACCACTCCAAATCCCACACCAGAGACAACCATTGCTAACGTTTTGTTGAACATCCTTCCAGACATCTTTCTTTGCCTATATGTGAATACAGGTATGATTTCATATCAATAGGCATTTTCACATGCAGAGTTATAACCTATTTCCTTTTTCAATATTTTCTGACATCTTTTCCTGTCAATAAATAAAAATTGACTTGATTTTTTCCCCCAGTTTTGACCTTTCTTTCAATTTGGAAAATTTCAGACATAAAGAGAATGGTAGAGAGAATGGTATAGCGAACACATTTCCTTATCCCCTACATTTAACAATGTATTAGCATTTTGCCGTATTTGCTGCACGTACTGGTGGGGGTGAGGTTCATGTCTATTGACTAAATTACAGACTTCATGAACATCTTACCTGTTCCATGTCTACCACAACTGGTGTTGCGATTCAATTTTGACACTAACTGCTTAGAGTTAGTACCAGACACGACAGGCTTAAGGGATCAGTCCCCCATAAGACTGCCCTTACTTCAGATGTCAGTTTTACTTCAGTTGTCCCCAGGCCTCCTGAACTTTTGACTAAACGGCTATAGTTTCAGGGGTTCCCACAACCCCCACAGGTTCTATTAATTTGCTAGATTAGCTCATAGACTCAAAAAACTGCTATAAATATAGTGAAGCTTTATTATAAAGGCTATCCATCAACCAAGTTTTTGGGAGAAGGCAGAGTTCCCATGACCTCTCTTGGCGGAGTGAGGGTTGTCATGCTGCTGGCACATCAATGTGTTCACTGACCAGGAAGCTCTGCTGGGCTTCAGTGTTCAGAGTTTTGATCAAGTTTTGCTACTAGGCATGATTGATTACATCAGCAGTCACATGATCACCAGTAAATTCAATCTCCAACTCCTGGGAGGTCAGTCTGGCTCAAAATTAGAGCCCTCTAATTGGTCTTTCTGGTGACCAGCCCCCATCCTGAAGCTATGTAGCAGCCCACCTTGAGTCACTTTCTTATAATAACAAAAACACTCTTACCACTTAGGAAGTGCCAAGGGTTTCTGAAGCACTGTATCAGTCACTGAGGACAAAGGCCAGATATTTCCTTTACTATACCACATCACTCCTAAATACTTTAGTATGTATTTCTAAATAAATAAGAACATTTTTCTACGTAACCAAAATACTACTATTATATGCAACAAAATTAACAGTAGTTACGACTTGATTCTGAATGGCTATCTAGTATCTAATATGTGCATATACCCTAGTGTTCAATTCCTTATGAACGGATATTCAGGATAGTTCCATCTTTTTACTAGGGCCAATTGCACTGGGACGAACAGATATGTATACAAAAGATACACATATCCTTTTTACCCTGTGAGTGTCCCTTGAGCACCTGAGAAATGCGTTACTGCCTGTTTCCAGCAGGAAGCTATGAGACCCAGCCCAAGGTGCCATCTTCTAGTTAAGCACAGCATCTCTCTGCCCCTGGAGCAGTCAGCACAGCTGTGCCTGAGCTTTCCCTGCCTCTAAGTGCCAAAGAAGTCCGATGTTACCTGATTCTTTTGAGTGAAGATGAGGGCCTTCTCCCAGCTCTCCAAGGTCAGTGGAGGTAATGGCAGATACTATGGAGTGAATTGTGTTCCACCCCACCCACAGGAATTTACATGTGGAAGCTCTAACCCTCTGTGTGGCTGTAGCTAGAGATAGGGTTTTTAGGGGATAGTTAAGGTTAAATGAGGTCGTAAGGTTGGTGCCTATTCTAATAGGACTGTGGCCTCATGAGAAGAGGAAGAGCTATCTCTTCCTCTCTGCCTTGTAAGCACACAGCGAGAATGTCGTCCTCTGCAAGTCAGGAGGAGAGGTCTCCCAGAGCCTGACCAGGAGGGTGCCTGGGTCTTGACGTTCCAGTCACCAGAACTTTGGGAAAATAAATTTCTGTCATTTAAGCCACAGAGTCTATGGTGTTTTGTTAACGGCAGCCTCAATGAAGACAGCTGAGTATGCATCAGAAGCCTTTTGATGGCGGGTGACAGAAACACAATTTGAGTTAGAGAGAAAAATAGGAGTATTCCTTCAAGGACCCCTAGGAGGGTTTTGAACAACCGAAACAAGGAAAGAATAGGTTCTAGGGGAAAACCACTGGCCCCTGCAACGCTCTCTGTACAACTTCTCTGCAAAGTGCAAGGGCTTGCCTCACCCTGGGGTTTCCTGGATGGGGGAGCAGGGCTCAGGGGGTGAGAAAGGATAAGTCAGGAGGACTCTGTGGGGCTACAATCCATGCCTAGTGTAACCTGAAGTTCACCACGAGTCAAGTACACCATCCCATGGCAGATTTAAGCATTTATGGAAGTCCCCATGGCAGCTCCTGTATGGAGCTGGAGAGGACCTTGCTTATTGTAGGATGATATTTAACCTTTGGGTAAACTCACCATTAGAGAGTAAAAGAAACACCTCTGTTCCTTCTTTCCCTCAGAAAACCACCTTCTTGCTTAAAGAAAATATATTTCATTTCCTTGTAGGAAGGAGAAATGAGGGTTCTTTTTGTGGGGAGTGGAGTTGGTTCATCAAACTTGACATGAGAGTTCAGTGTTCCCAGTGTGGCCATCGTGCCTAAAGACAAAAGAGGTTTTGGTATTCCAAATATTTCTATTTTCTTTCAGATTTATTATTCTAACCATATTTGACTTCTCTGAAGCTTCACATGCCCCTTCAATATAAGTAATGTATTCAAAATAAGTAAATGTGTTCACTACATTATCTCTACTTTTCCGATCTGTTCAGCATACTTTCCTGGTTCTCCACCTTCCCCTCTGGCTACTTACTCCTAGACTCTACTTCCTCTGCCAATCCTTTAAATAATGTTGGTTATCTGTAGGGACCTGCCTTGGTCCCTCTTCTCCCTGGCTCATTTTGCCTATTCGAAAAATTGAATTATCTTTTCATTGTTGAATTGTAAAAGTTTTAAAAAATATATTCTGTATACTTATCCCTGATCAGATATATGATTTGCAAATAATTTCTTTCATTTTGTAGGTTGTCATTTCACTTTCTTAAGTGTTCTTTGACACAAACATTTTTAGTTTTGATGAAGTCCAATATATCTACTTTTTCCTTTTATTGTTGTGCTTTTAGTGCCATATCTAAGAAAACCATTGCCTAATCCAAGGTCATGAAGGATATATATTCCTGTTTTCTTCCAAGTGTTTCATTTTTTAATATTTTTATTTACTTAATATTTAGAGAGAGGGGAGGGAGAAAGAGAGGGAGAAAAACATTGATCAGTTGCCTCTCATGCATGCCTTGACCGGGACCAAGCGGCAACCCAGGCAGATACCCCGACAGGGAATCAAATCGGCGACTTTCATGTTGTGGGAATGATGCCCAACCAACTAAGCTACACCAGTTGGGGATCTTCCAGAGTTTTATAGTTTTAGCACTTAGATTTATCTCCTAGGGTGTTTTTTGTTTCGATTTGTTTTTTTGTATATGGTACAAAGCATGTTCAACATCATTCTTTTGTGGATATTCATAGAACTTTTTAACTGTATTGAATTACTTGTCTTTCTTTGCAATTAGGCTGCTAAGCCCATGAGGGCAAAGACCAAGGTGGCCTTACTAAATCTTTTTAATGAACAGGTGAATTAGGTAAATAAAATATCAAGTTTCCTTTCTTTTTGGAATTATATCAACTCTGTGCAGTAACACTGTTTTCATTGTGATGTTGGCAGTGAAAATCCCTTGAGAATAACAATTCAGAAACAAGCTAAATCACAGAATGATAGGGACTGTGCTATTTAATAGGCTTGGAGTTAAACTGATTTGGAGTCAAATGCTGACTTTTATTTAAAAGCTGTATAACCTTGGGCAAATTACATTACCCACGTCTTATCCGTTAAAAAGGGGATTCAATTGGTATAGCAGGAATAATTGAGATATTGTAACAAAAGTGCTTTACACATTGCGAGCATTCATCAAATAGCAGCATTTATTATTGCCAAAGAGTAACAACAATGTTGGGAAATCCTTTAACATACTACTAACAATTGTTGGACCATTTATTTTTGATTCCGAAAGAAAGGTATACACAAAAATGCAATTCAATGTGGGAATGACCTTACAGATGTATGCGAATACTCTGGATTCAGAGTGTCTTGAGCAACAGAAAGAAATACCTTTTTGGGTATAAGAACTTAGTGGAAAGGGCGCTGAACAGGGATTCTAGGCATTTTGAATTTATTTCAATGTGGCACATATTTCAGGTTTGTACAACCGTTATTTGATAACGTGTCTCTCCCCTCCAATAGAGTCAACACAGAAAACCTGTCTTTAAGTCATTGGATTTCCAGACGGTGAGTACGCCTTGGATAGTTGAACTGACGTGTTTTGGCCACTAGGGTCAGGAAGAATTCTCTGGAGAGGGATGGAGAGAAGTCAGAATGCAGAGGGACACTTCGGATGCACTGCCAAGAAGAGGAGAGCGGCTCAGCTATGGGATACGAGTGGGCCCTAGGTAGACAGTCGGACGCAAGGAACCGAGAGAACCACCTGGGAGCACTTCTCTCCGGCTCCTGGCCCTGCAGGGCCACTTCCGGGAGAGGGCGGATAGTCATGAAGAGGCGTGCCAGGAAGGAGGCCGTTTGCACTGCACCAGGCGGAAGTGTGCTAAAGGCATCCGTGCTGCCGCTTCCGGTCCGGGTTAACGCGGTTTAGATACGTTGCGTGGTTTGTCTGTTGGTGGGACAGACTTCTGAGTGCCAGTCAGCGGGTGTGAAGGCGAGGAACCGGCGTCTGGACTCAGAGGTCTGGAGTCTAGTGGGAAGATCGGGAAAAGGGCCAGGAACCTGATTACGATCTAACCCCTGTTTCCGAGGGAGCGACTTCCACCGGGAACCCCTCTGCCCTGGTAACGGCCAAAGAGGAGATGGCGCCAGTCGAGGAGCGGCCGAGGCAGACACAGTAAGGAAGCACGAAGGCGGAGCAACCGGAGAAGCATCAGAGAAGAGCCAGAGCCGTCACTGCCGCCACTACCGCCCCCACCATGGAAGGGGCAAAGCCAACGTTGCAGCTCGTGTACCAGGCAGTGCAGGCTCTTTACCACGACCCAGATCCCAGCGGAAAGGAGCGCGCCTCGTTTTGGCTTGGGGAGCTGCAGCGTTCGGTAAGGGGCCCAGAGAGGCCGTTCTGCCCCGCGGGGAAAGGGCGGGGTGGGAACTGAACTAGAGCCGGAGCCCGAACCCGGTGGTTGGCCTCGCGAGGTCCTCCTCGGGGAGGAGCTGCTTCCCGCGGGGTGGGGCTGAGAAGCTACGGCTAGCTACGCGGCTTTTTGGAAAAAAGTCGTAGCTGGCGGGTCGCGAACTGGCCCTTTCCCCACCCCGTAGATTGTGATTTGTAGGTTCTACACTGTACTGTGGCATCGATGTAGTTCTCTTTAAGTTTTACCTTTGCTACTTGCTTCTTAGGCCCTGCTTTTTCGTTTTGTGTGCCTTCAATCAAATCTAGCCCCAGTCACTCTCCATCTTCCACTTCAGGGTGTTTTATCCGTCTCCCCTCGGTGTCCAAGTGTTGCGCCTGGTAATTCGTTCCCATCCAAGGCTTACATCTCGCTGTGCTTGCTGATGTTTCACTCTAGTTTGAGTTCATTATTCTCGAACCTTCTCAGGTTTCTGGATTCTTTTACCTGTAAAATTTCCCTGTGTTTTGGAGTGTAACGTAATGTAAAGATAAAAAACACCAATTCTGATTTCAAAAAGTCTTTGCGGTTCTTATTTTGCTGCATTTTGGTTCTCAACCTTGTCTTTTTGGTTATTTATAAGATACGGGTATCGTAGCTTGTTTGATTGTTCCATGTAACAGCATCCAGTGAGGGGTTTAATCACAATCTTTTATACCTATTGTATTTCTGCATTCTTTGAGTCGGGTGTCTTAGTTTCCTTCTCTAATTTTCATACACACCTTTGCTGTGCTCTATTTTTGTGTGAGTGTGTGTACTCGATCTTGCTGACTTTACCATTCTTAGGTTTACATTTTATAAAAAAATTTTGCCCCCTCCTCTCTATATTTTTTTAACTAATAACTGGTACTTAAAGGTGCTCTGCTCTTTTAAATCAGCCTAGACTGCAAGTGCATAATATTTAACAAGTTATAACTTTTAACATTACACTTAAAAAAAGAAAAGCAGTTGGGAACCCAAGCCCTGGATAACCTCATGGGAAGATAAAAGAATAGGACTCACTGTAGGCTACACAAGAAAATCATTCACATATGATCTTATTTAGTGTTTAGTTAGTTTTTGTGATCTGGGGAGTGACAGGTCTCTGATCTTTATATAGTTTCCAAAGTAAATAGAATTGCTACACCATACCAAAAGTCAGCCCTTCCCTACTAAACTTGCTTAGTGTGTGTATTTTAAATCAGTGTTTGGGTGCTTACCATGTACCAGCAACTGTGCTGGGCGTTGTATATGGAAATGAGCCAGACAAAAATCTCTGCTTGCCACATTGGGTGCTTGTTGTGATTAAATGAATTAATATCTGTGCAGAGCTAAGAAAGCTTCTTGGAACATGGAGCTCAAAATATGTCAGTAATTGTTATTTATTTTATTAGTTTCTTTTTTTCTTTTTAAAAAGATCTTATTTGTTTATTTTTAGAGGGGAAGGGAGGGAGAAAGAGGGAAACATCAATGTGTGGCTGCCTCTGACGAGTCCCCCACTGGGGACCTGACCCGCAACCCAGGCATGTGCCCTGACCGGGAATCGAACTGGCTACCCCTTGGTTCGCAGGCCGACACTCAATCCACTGAGATACACCAGCTGGGGCTCAAGAATCTTATATAATTTTAATTTTGATAAAAATTAAAGTTTAATTTTTTAAAAACTGGAGTTCAAAATCTAACTTTAAAAAACTTTTTTAAAAAGTTGTAAAATGGAAATTTTACAAGAAAACTGTCTAGGATGAAAAAGCAGCTATGTGTAGACTTCCTCCTATGAAAGGTGAGGATTTAGGCTCCCTGCATTTCCTCTTATCCAATCTCTCTAATATAATTATATCACTTTTTTTGTTAAATTAATACACATTAACTGTGCAGCATGTGTAACATGGTAATATTTCCCAATTTGTGCAACTTTTTTTTTCTCATGGTAAAATTACTTTTTTTCCCCCACATTTACTTCCTTTTTTATATATATCTATAGTTAATTCATCCCAAACTTTGTCGGTAAGTGTAAATATCATCTTAGTATGTTCAGACTAGTAACTTTCATTTTTTTGGTGGAAGGAAACTTCTGAGAGCTTCCATCTCCTTGCTCAAACCTGGCCTGGTGGTTCTCCAGGTGTGTTGCATAATTATTCTCCTGGGATCTCTATTTAATACTATCCTAGTGGATTTTCTTCAACTTCTTTCTTGTGCTGGATGCACTGAATTATTGATCCCATGGTCTTTTCTTGGATTAGTCCCTCATTTAATGGGTAGTTGAGAAGGGGACCTTCACGCCTTTTCTCTTGGGCCACTTTTACCCTGAGGAGTCCTCTGGTCTTCTGCTTGGGGACTATAAATGAGGCTGCCAGTGGCAGGTGGGATAATGACCCAGGGAATGGATCTCACCGTTAAGTATGTAGGCTTTAATGTAAACTCCAGTTTTCAATATGATAGCTCTCTTTTATGTGAGCGTATTGTGCAAGAGTCCAGAGTCCCACTACTTACGTGTTCCCAAAAGAAACTTTGAGTCTTCTGTAATGGTGGGTGAGTAGTAGCCTGGTTTCTCAGAGTCAGGAAGAAAATCTGGGAATCTTAACTGCTCATACAGATTTTGGATCCACTCCTTTGTTTTCGGGTTTACCTGTACATCCGTTTCACCTAGTGCTTCTAATTTCTGAGCCTAACTGGGATTTTGCAAATGAAGCATTGCGTGGCATTCTCATTCACATCCTCCCTCCCGGCACCTAGGCTTTTTTCAGCTTTCTCAGACCTGAGAAGACTGTTAACACTCCTCCCTTGGCTTTCTAGTTTCCTCATGTGTGTTAATATCTGTTGTGTTTCTACCCCCTTTGTTCTTGTGGATTTCCCCCACTTCCCTAACCCACCTTTTTTCTTTTTTCTTTTTTTTTTTTTTAAATCTCTTTGCTCTGATTTTAGTGGATTTTTGAAAGGGACCTGAGGGCAAACCAATGTGTTCAGTCAGTTCAGTCATGTTAACAGAACTCCCTGCATTAGTTACTGAATTTCATCAAAACCTTATTCCATTGACAAAGCCCCTATTTTTCTGTATTCAACCTTGTCTTTACTTTGTCCAGTTTGGATTCCAGATCTATCATTGCTAGTCACTTTCTTAAATATACCATCAACCCTTCGCCTCTAATTTGGTGAAACTTCAGCATGGGTATATTCAACTGCTTCCCCCTTTTACTCCTATCTGATATAGCTGCTCTGCATCTCAGTTTCTGAATTCTCAGGAACCTTGATCTTTTGCTTATCCTGTCTCACTTGCATATTCAGACTCCCTCTTACTTTACAGGGTCCTTCTCCTCCAGCATTCACATAGCTGTATTGTCTCCCATAATAAGCAAATGGTTTTGGGGGCTGGGGGAAAGCCACCTCTGTCTACTATTGTGATTTCTTTGATTCTTTCTTACCTTGGTGCTTTTACTGTTATTCTTTCCCATTGCTTCCTTCAAATGAAGAAACTAACCCATCCTTTCAAAACCCAGCCTAAATTCCACTTTCTTCTTGAAGCCTTAACTGATTCTTTTCAGCTGAAAGTCATTTCTGCTCACACTGAACATCTAGAGGACTTTAATTGCATTTCTTTTTTTACTTTTTTGAAAATTCATTTGTCTTCACTAGTAGATTGTAGTATCCTTTTATTTGTTTATATAATATGATAGCCATAATTGAAGGAATAAACCGTGGTTACTAAGAAAGAAACAAATGATCAAGATTGGGGTGGGTAAAAGTAGGATTACAGTTTGCATGGACAAAGACATGCAGTTTATGGTTATAATACGAGAATAAACTTTTGCATACCACAAATGTAAAACTACTTTTACCCACTCCATTTGTTGAATGAATAGCTGTCCCTTCAAAGGGACAATTGGGTAACTCAGATTTGTCTTTATGATTTCATTTATTTTTACTGCTATTTTCTGCTATATCCCCGGAGAATTGAAAATAACATTCAGCCTCCTGTGTTGATATTTTGAGTCTTTCCATCCTTTTGTTTTTTAAACTACCTTTATGAGATAAGCTTATGTCACCCTCTTTTTATATTTGGAAAGACTTGGGTATAGAAAAGGAGAGGAGTTTTTTTGACTCAATAAGGCTTTCTTGATGTCGTCACTAAGTGACATTTTTAACCAGAACTCTGTTACAGTGTAGTAAGAAGAATAGTGTTTTAATTTTTAATTTGAAATTGGTAAAGAACAGATTTTGCCTGGTTTATTTCAAACCACTTTGAAGGATACTCATTTTGAAAAACTATTATCCTTTTTTCCCTCCACCCTGTACTTTAATAATCTCAGAGTCATTTAGTATTTGACTTTTTATTTTATTTTATTTATTTTTCAGAGAGGGGAAGGGAAGAAGAAAGAGAGGGAGAGAAGCATCGATGTGAGAGAAAAATCGATTGGTTGCCTCTTGTGTATGCCCAGACGGGGGGAATCTGGCCCGCAACGCCCCTACGTGCCATGACTGGGAATTGAACCAGCAACCTTTCCCTTTATGGGACAATGTTCAACCAACCGAGCTATGCCAGCCAGGATGTCATTTTATTATAGTTTTAATGACCTAGTAAAAATAGATTTGATATAAAGGTGTAATTTGGATATGGGTTAGTGTTAGTCTGTGCTGTGAATTAGCATCTTTTTCTCTTTGACTAATGTTTATATAGAACAAACATTTTCTAAAAAATCTATCATATATTCAGTACTCTAAACTTTTTCCACCAAAATTTTTGGAAACTGCCTACAGCCTTGATTTTATTTTGTGCGATAGGCAGGTATCATTGATATCTTCAAAGTATTTTAAAAGAAATAAATTATTTTGAGATAGATCAAAAAGGAAACCTATCTAACAGTGGACCATTCTGAACACTTAATAGTTTCCTTTGCCTGCCTCCAGTAACCAAAATTAGTAGGCAATGTAGGAAGCCGTGGAAGGAAAAACCATCTTTTTGTAGGCTAATGATTATGCTACTCATTCGTTCTAAGTTTGTAATTAAGATTATAAGGAGGAGACTGTGAGACTACTTTCACAGAGATAAATCTCTAGGTTAGAGGTAACCTTAAAAGTTATATAGTTCACTCTGGAAACCAAAAAGGAATAATGAAAAGCATAAATCAGAGAAAATCACACACGCTTTGATAGACTTAGTTGGCATTGTCTTGTGTGGTTAATTATAGCCTCGAGAATTTGCTTCTATTTAATAAATATCAGGAAGGTCATGGGTCATGGAATACCAGATTCAGACTTCTTTCCTAGTGATTTCTCTCTTCGGAAAATCTTGATTCTTTATTTAGCCTAGTTCTATAACATTTAGTCTTTGATTTTTTTCTCTAGCAATTTCAAGTCATTGATTTGGTTTATTTGAAAATCTAGACATTTTTTATTCCTATTCTGTCATCCTCTAGTCAAGTGACCCTTAAAACATAACATACTTTTGAAAGTAGAACCTACTAGAAAATAGAAAATGTTCGTAAACAACTTCTGTGGCTCAGTTCATTGAACATAGGAATATAGTTGACCCTTGAACAGTGTGGGTGTGGGGAGTAGTTGAAAATCTGCATATAAAATTGATTCCCCCAAAACCTAACTCCTAATAGCCTACTGTTGATCAGAAGCCTTACCAATAACATAAACAGTCAATTAACACATATTTTGCTTGTTATATGTCTTATATACTGTGTTCTTATAATAAAGTAAGCTGGCCAGGTAGCTAAGTTGGTTAGAGAGTTGTCATGATACACCAGTTTGCGAGTCTGATCCCCGGTCAGGGCACATACAAGAATCAACCAATGAATGTATAACTAAGTGGAACAATAAATTAGTGTTTCCTCCGCCTCCTCTTTCTCTCTCTCACTCTCTCTCTCAACTCAAGAAAGAAAGAGAGAGAGAGAGAGAGAGGGAAGGAAGGAAGGAAGGAAGGAAGGAAGGAAGGTAGGCGAGAGAGAAGAAAACGTATTAAGAAAATCTTAAGGAAGAGAAAATACATTTACCATATTTATTGAAAAAAATCTGCATATAAATGAACCTGTGCAGTTCAAACCCATGTTGTTTGAAGGTCAGTTATACTGTATGCCTTGTGTTGCTAGAAAGTAGTATATAATAAGTAAAAGGTAAAAACCAAACACCTTTTCCCAAAGATTTACCAGCCTGTCTGTGTCATCTAATATGGCAGCCAGAAGGATATTGTGGCAATTTAAATTTAAATTGATTAAAATTAAAAGTTAAGATGAGGTCTTGGTCAGTACAAATGGAAACATTTTATGTTTTTGTTGTATTGGAGTCTGTGAGTAAGAATTTGTAGCTCCAGCTGGGTAGCTCAGTTGGTTGGAGCGTCATCCCAGTGCGCCAAGGTTTTGGGTTCTGTTGCAGTCAGGGCACATACAGGAAGCAACCAGTGAATGCATAAATATGTGGAAAACAAATCAGTGTCTTTCTCTCTCTCTCTCTAATCAATAAAAGTAAAAATAATTTTTAAAAAAAAACCTGTGAAAGGGAAAACCATCATTTAAAAAAAAAGAATTTGTGGTGTCATTTCTGTTGGTATGGTAGTATGTTATGTGGTGGCATTCGTCCATATTTGGATTCATTTATTTCTTGTCTTTCTAGACCTTAGACTAGAGTTGCTTTTCGACTCAGGATATAAAATTATCAGAGCACTGCTACATTTTGCAATTATAGCACAGTTTTCTTCCAAGACCTCCCAGATATTTCTTTAGCATTAGTTCCTGTTAATTGCATTGATGTTTACTAGGGAAATGGAAAATAGATTTTGTTGATTTTTATTGTGGTACAATACTCATAACAAATGTTACATTTTAACCATCATTAGGTGGACAGTTCAGTGGCAGGAAGTACATTCATATCGTTGTTCAACCATCACCACCATCCATCTCTAGGACGTTATCTTCTCTAACTAAAACTCTGCCTGTTAAACAATAACTTCATTCCCTCCTCACTTCAGCTCCTGGCAATCACTGCTTTACTTTTTGTTTCCATGAATTTGACTACTCCAGGTACCGTGTATAAGTAGAATCAGTAATACACTATTTGTCTGTGTGTACCTGGCTTATTTCCCTTAGCATAATGTTTTCAAGGTTCATCCACATTCTAGCATGTGCGATAATTCATTCTTTTTAAAAATCGAGGTAAAATATAACATAAGCTTCATTATTTTAAACCATTTTTAAGTGTACAGCTCAATGTCTTTCAGTACATTCTCATCGTTGTGCAACCATCACCATCCATCTCCAGAACTTCTTTTGTCTGTAGAACTGAAACTGTGCCCTGTAAACACAGGTAACTCCCCATTTCTCCCTACACATAGCCCTTAGCAACCACCATTCCATTTTCTGTCTTCATGAATTTGACTAGGTACCTCACATAATTGGAATCATACATTATTTATTCTTTTGTGACTGGCTTATTTCTCTTAGCATAATACCCTCAGGGTTCATCCATGGTGCATTGTGTGTCAGAATTGTATCCCTTTTTAAGGCCGAATAGTAATGTATGTACCATGTTTTGCTTATACGTTTATCTGTCGATGAACACTTAAGTTACTTCCACCTTTAGGTTCTTTTGAATAATACTGGTGTGAACATGGGTTCGTAAATACATGTCGGAGCCCCTGCTTTCAATTCTTTTGAGGATATATCCAGAAGGGGCATTGCTGAATCATATGGTAATTCTTTTGTTGTTTTGTTGTTGTTTTTAGAAACCTCCATACTGTTTCCCACATTTTATAAGATCTTAAGCTCTTTCGAGCTTAAAAACAAATTTAATTTGTAGGAAGTTGATATTGCTGATTACCCTTCCTGTATTTCCCTAGCTTGTACCCTGGTTCTGAAAATATTACCAGAGACTCTTTTAGTGCTGTATAGGTGAAGCCCCAGAGAGAAGCTTTATTTCTTGATTAGAAGTTCACAATCCTGGCCCTGGCCTGGTAGCTTTGTTGGATAGAGTGTCATCCCAGTTTGCCAGTGTTGTGGGTTTAATCTCAGTCAGGGCATGTACAAGAATCAACCAATGAATGCGTGAATAAGTGGAACAACAAATTGATGTTTCTGTTTCTCTCTTAAATCAATTTAAAAATGTTCATAGTCCTGCTAAAGGGGATAATTTTGTAATGTTTGGTGTGCAGAACATCTTAAACGTACTGACTTAATTTTCTGCTTTCTGGTAGAGTTCCCAAAATAAAAATATTATGAAACATGTATATTTTTTCTTTTGGTAAAAAAATTTTCTAACAAAGTTTACATTATGGTTTTTACTTATTTTTTTCAAGCCCACGGCACAATTCTTTTCAGATTTTGTGTTCACTGTTTCCTTGTTTTCTGTCTCAGCCATAATGTAACATCATTTAAATAGCCCCCAAACAGAATATACATAACAAGCTACACTTGAAAATAGACATATTTATACATAAGAATTCACAGTTTTCTAACACTTCAGTGCATTTTTTACACTACATTAAGCTAGACCTCTCACATTTCTATAAGACTGAAAAGCTTGAGCCTTCACTGGTGTGGCTCAGTGGGTTGGGTGTCCTCCCACAAACTAAAGGGTTGCTGGTTTGATTCCCAGTTGAGGTGCAAGGCTAGGTTTCAGGCCTAGTCCTTAGTTGGAGGCGAATGGGAGGCAACTGATTGATGTTTCTCCCTCACATCGATATTTCTCTTCCTCTCTTTCTCCCTCTCTTCCCCACTCTAAAAATAAAATCTTAAAAAAAGAAAAAAAAAAGCATGGTGTTAACATATGCTGAATAGGTCTCCACATTCTCATTCCTCTGGCTCACGGGTAAAACTTACTCAGATAGGCATCAAGAGAGACTGGTGATTAAAGAAAATACATTTTGTATATTTTTGGCTTTAAGGAAGCCCTCACTTTGGCTGCTCATTTGCTTTAAATGAAATGGTTTCAAGCTTGGCGTTTTCTGCTTTTAAAGCAGGGCTGCCTAGTATAAGGCTCGCAGTGAAGCTATTACCAAGATATGTATGCTTTAGTCATTCCCAGCTCAAATTAATTTTATGGACCCAAATTTATTTATCTTTTTTCAGGGCCATTCATGAGGTTACTATTTTCATACAAAGGCGAGTTTGGATACAAATTCTTTACATTTGTTGTGAAAAAGTTTTGGCAAGATTTGTCAGTACCATATTATATGTGACTGACAGGTGTACAAATTGAGCCAAAATTCATTTGACAGAGGTCATTATGACATAGGATTGAAAACACTTGTCCCAGAAAACTGGGATTTCATCTGACACTGAGGAGAGTACAGTGCTCAGTACTGTCATTTGGTCTTGACTTCCTTTCTTTGTGCTCAAGATAGAACAGTGTATATGGGCACTATGGTCTTCCAAAGTTGACATGAAAAGTGTTTGAGTGTTTCTCTTGGAATTTCAGTAGCTTATGCTGTTTTAAAGAATTATTTTAAGCCAGGAATCTCTTCCTTCTCATAAGGGAAATAATATATCCCTTCTAATTTTTCAGTTATGGAGATAGCTGTGAAAATGTTTATTGGCTGAACTTGTCTCTGTAAATGAGTTTTTGTTTCTTTCTTCTAGAAAAATTATTTATGTATACAAAAGGATATTCTATGAGCCTTGGAGCTTGCTAGTGGCTTTGGGATTATTTTTCTTTCTTTTTAAAAAGATTTTATTTATTTTTTAGAGAGGGGAAGGGAGGGAGAAAGAGAGGGAGAGAAACATCAATGTGTGCTTGCCTCTCGCACTTCACTGGGGTCTTGGCCTGCAACCCAGGCATGTGCCCTGACTGGGAATCAGACCAGTGACACCTTGGTTCGCAGGCCGGTGCTCAATCCACTGAGCCACACCAACCAGGACTGATTATTTTTCTTTACACTCTGCTTTTGGAGGTGGGAGTTGTTTACCCATCATTGCTGTGACGGCGATGTTTGCTAAGCTTCATTTCATCATGGTTTCTGTTTTCAGGCCATCTCGCAAAACAAGTTATTTTGAAAAATACAGGGTTTAGGTAGCGGTGACTACCTTTTGAGCACCATAACTTACATTTTTCTTAATATTTCTTCAATCCCCTTTCACTTCCTGCTGTCTAAGAAAACCATGAGAGAGTAACTTGTAACAGATCTAGCAATTTGTAAAATTCTCATTAAGGAATTAGATGCAAAAACTTAACATAATTGACTGACTGAAAATGACCGTTTCTCTATTTTAGGTAAATCAGGCTTGTTCTTTCTTTACCTGTATCATGAAAATGATATATATATTTTTTGGGGGGGTGGGGGGAGATTTTGATTTTCAAGGTCTGTACTACATTGTTACGGGGCATATGTCTAAAATGTGTTTTACTGATAGTTTTAGACAGAAGGGAAGGGAGGGAGAAAGATCGATGCGAGCAAGAAACATCGATTGGTTGTCTCTCAGATGTGCCTGCCTAGGGACCAAACCTGCAACCCAGACATGTGCCCCAGCTGGAAATCGAACGGAGACCCTTTGTTTTGTGGGATGACACCCAACCAGCTGAGCCACACTGGTCTGGGCTGATTTTGAGAGGACAATTATTAAAGTAAAACAAAAGAAGGACTTAGGATAGAAGAAGTAACAAGACAGAGCCTAGGTGGTGCTCTTGATAATTGTTTTTTTTTTAAAGGGTGCTTTTCACTCAGTGCTCTGACCTAGTTCCCTCTCCCCACCAATATGCTATAAATCTTTGAAAGTCTTTACTTGGTAAACATATTATTTACTGATGGAAATGCTTTAAAAAGCATAGTAACCTGGCACTTTTAGCTTGCTTTTCAAAATCTTATTGAAATATTTCCATTTTCAGAACCTCATTTTCTGTTTGCCAGAGCGCCTCTGTCCTCAGTGAAGTATTTTAATTTGAGGAGTTTTTATGTAAGATTAACTAGCAGCCCTAATCCACTTCTAATTCTTGTCAGCTAATGAATCGTTAGAGGCCCCTCTCTGGGCGTTCGCCTGTATTGTTGAGGGCCTGCTTAATGATTTTGGTTGATTGGGCAGTTTTAGAACTGTTGGTATAAAAGTGAGTCTGGGAGCAATAGTGCACCGTTAAAGGGAGAAGGGGCAACAACTTTTAGGGTTTGCTCTGAAGTATAATAAAAGACTTAGAATATGTTGGTGAAAGGATTACCGGACCAAAGCCTGCTTCATATTCATCGCATAGTCATGGAAATATCTTTTGAAAAAATTGATATAAAGGCCTGTTCTGCTACTGCTTTGTGAAATGGAAGATTGGAATTAGATACTTAAATGGAAAATGTTCTCTTGTTGCAGCCTCTTTGAAATGTGCTGTTAGTGGGAGCCGCAGCTTCCTCCTGCTGACTCTGAGCCCCAGGCTTCGGTTGAAATGGTCCTTTCAGAAATGTGGAGCTTAGTCCAAGCCTGGATTTCAGTGGGTAGCACCTGGCATCTGTGGCCAGAAAGTCCTATGAAGTGTAAGTGCTTTATTCTCTCCTAAAGAAACCTTTTCCCTTCCTTCTCTTCCTCCTTTCTGCAATTCAGCAGAGGGAAAAACAGCACTATACTGTAGTGCCCAGGGTGTCAGGATTTGCTTGCATTTTCTTTAAGATTCAGCGACCAAAACAAGATTACTTGTTTTGGGATGCCAACAGTTGTTAAACCCTCCTGGAATTTAAACTAAAGTAATCAATTATATCCCCTTAATATGTAGGCTGGCAGTATCATCCTGGGTAATTTTTCATTGACAGTTTAGTTTAGTAGCTTGCGATATTCGAGTTTGCCAGGTTTCTTTAGACGCCACTCTTACCTTTTGTTCTTATCCCAAAAGTCAAATATTTGAAGAGAGAGGCACATTTGATCAGTGGGTGAGGCAGCATCAAGACGAATAGGGATGCTTGAAATGAGAAGACAACTCTTCTTTCACTTTGGTTTTAATTGATACATTTGCGCAAGGGGCACTTAGGGATTTTTTATTTCTAAGACCAGTTCCTGTTGGAGTTGTCCTAGCAAATTCATATAGCTACCATCTGTATTTTAATTTATTTAAAAATTTAAAAACTAGATAATAGTATAATGAGCATTAGAAAATTGCAAGTTTTGTGTTTGATTTAGTTGTCTAGGGCTAAGTGCTATTTTTTCCTTTTTCAGAGTACTGGTAATATTTTAAAGTAAGCTCATTCCAGAAAAGACTCATTTGGGGGAAATTTTAAGATTCCCTTCACTGATCCTAAAATTTTTCTGAAATTTTTAAGTCTTGAGATTTTTAGCTAGGAGAATAACGGGCTGCTTCTCATTGCTAAGACAAAATATATGTTTAAAACCAAGCCAAGTCTTCATCTGGGCAAGGCAAGTGAAGTTCTACCGGTGAGGACTCTGAATGAAAAATGTCTCGTCCTCTCAGGGCTTTTGTTTTCTTCACCGTAAGGAACTGATTTGCTTTTTCTCTGTTGCCCTTTCTCTCTCTCTATAAACGTTTCAGATTCTGTTCTTACAGCTGACTCCCAGTCCACTAAGTATCTGAGCTACCTAGTGAAAGGCTGGGCTTCCTGTTTTGGAAAACGAAGATGTGTTACAGAATTAGGAGATGATGGTATCTTGTCATCTTGCGTCATATTTAATAATTTAATATATACTTTATTTTTTTATTTTTATTAAAAAAATATGTAAATGCCTCTTACGGCCAAAGTTCTGTTGCCTTGGTCTACCAATAGTCTTTAGCAATTGCAGTAACCTTTCTCATTTGTGGGACTTTTGTCAGTGATCCTGCCCTCCCTGTGGCATTCATGCTCTGCCTTGCATCTGGTGGGTCTTGTGCAGGGTAAAAATATTTTGCCATTTCCTCAGTGGTAGGAGACCTCTGGTGGCACTGGTATAAATAGCATCATAAGCTGAAGACTGTTTTATGCTGTTCCCTGTAGGGAATGAGGTTTTCTTCTTTTACCCTTACTGCAATAGCAGTGGGCCTTAACCAGTGCCTTTGGGCTGACATGATTTGCTACTCCTCCGACACAACTTAAGACTTTTGTTCATTAGGGGAGAAGGGTCTAGTCAGAGCTCTTTGTACCTTTTCTACAGTTGAGGCTGCTCTCCTCCAGGACCGCCCCAGCAAATGTTTTCTCTGATCTCCTGCCCCATTCACAGCCTTTCCCCTGGGTATCTGGTTGAGTCCTGTGGAGAAGAGCCTGTAGGTGGTTGTGAAGGCCTCCTGTGTCTGAGTCCCAGGGATTGTAGAGGCTCATGTTAGCCCACACTCAGCCTTCATCAGTTTGTTAATAGTTTTAGCTGAATTTTTATTACCTGGCTGTGTGGTGCCCTGCATCTTTCCCTCTTTTGTTCTGCTGCAGGTCAGCCAGTGCTTGCCTACTCTTCTTGGGCAGTTTTTAGATTTCAGTCCACTTGGTTGTCCTGGAACCTCCGCTTTCTGATGATGCACTTAAGAAAAGTTATTTTGTAGTTGCTTTGCTTTTGGTAACTCAAAAACAATTCTTTTCAACTCTCTACGTCTGAGCTGGATATAGAACTCCTCTCAGGTGTATTTATTTGTATATTTTAAAACCTGTAGTATCTTTTATTGTTTTATATAATCAGTGTTCATAAGATATTTACTTAGCCCTTCCATTGCTTTATTCCTTCCTAATTTCCATGTTTCCATCCAGACTTATTTTCCTTATTCATGAAGAACATCCTTTAGTATTTTTCTCTTTACTTGTTAATGAACTCTCTCCGTCTGTCTCTTTTTAATTGTTTGAGAGAGAGACAGATAGACAGACAGACAGACAGACAGACACAGACAGACATCAATTTGTTGTTCCACTTATTTGTGCATTCATTATTTAGTTGATTCTTGTATGTGCCCCGACGGGGATTGAACCCACGTCAGCTTGTCAGGATGACGCTCTAACCAACTGAGCTACATGGCTAAGACTCTCCTTCACTTCTACTTTTTTTTCTTTTTAATCTTAAAATATCTTAATTTTGTTGAATTGCAGAAGGATTTTTTGCTGGGTTTAAAATAACTGATTGGCAGTTACTTTCTTTCAGTATTTTAAAGGTGCTTGGTTCCCATTTATTATGTCAAAAAGTCAGCTATCAGTTTGATTATTGTTTCTTTAAAGGTAATACATCTTTTTTCCTCTGGCCTTTAAGATTTTCCTTTTTTTTTTTTTTAGTAGTTTATTATGATGTGCTCAGGTCTGGTTTTTTTTGTCGTTACGGTTTGTAGAGCTTCTTAAATCTGTGGTTTGGTGTCTTTCCTCCATTTGGAAATTTCGCAGTCATTTTCTTTAACTGGCGCCTCTGACCGGTTTTTCCTGTTCTGTCTGGGATTTCGCTTATATGTATGTTAGGCTTTCTCCACTGTGTTTCACATGTAACTTGGATCCTTCCCATCTTTATCTCCCATCATTTTTGACTTTTGTGCCTTGGTCTTGTTATTTCCTATTGCTGTATTTTCTCGTGTAGTAATCTTTTCTTCAGTTATCGGATTTGCTGTTTAAATCTTCCATTTGGTTCTTAATTTAAGTACTTCATTTTCTAGTTCTAGATTTTCATTTGATTCTTTTTTATAGATTCCATTTCTTCATGGAAAGTCTGCACTTGTCTTCTTATTCATTGAGTATATTAACCAGCTATTTATTTTTTTCCAAATGTTCATTTTGAAAAATGTATAACTTGAAAGAATAGTATAGTGAACACGAATATACCCTTCTCCATCTGACAGTGCCACATTTCCTTTTTTTCTGTTTCTTTCTATCCCTGCTTGTTCTCTGAATGTGTATTTTTTATTTTTTTTATTTTTTAAAGTTAATTTTAACTTTTAAACATACATTTTTTATTTTTTAAAAGATTTTATTTATTTTATTTTTAGACAGAGAGGAGGGAGGAAGAAAGAAAGGGAGAGAAACACCAATGTGTGGTTGCCTCTTGTGTGCTCTGGAGCCTGGCCCACAACCCAGGCATGTGCCCTGACTGGGGAATCAAACCAACAACCCTTTGGTTCGCAGGCTGACGCACAAGCCACTGAGCCACACCAGCTGGGGCTGAATGTGTATTTTTTTAACCTTTTGGAATTAAATTTCAGGCCTCATAATGCTGTACCCCAAACATTTTGACATATATCTTGTAAGAACAAGGACATTTTTTCATACTAAACTAAAACCATTGCCCCTCTCAAGAAATTAACACTGATACAATGGTATTATCTAATGCACAGTCCATGTTCCAATCTCCTAATTGCCTCATTTATAGATTTCTGGTTTTACAGATTTTTCGTTTTCTCTGATCTGGGGTCCAGTGAAGGGTAATGCATTGCTTATAGCTATTATGTCTCTTTAGTTCCTGGGGTATTTTTTTTCTTTTATGATTGTGACACTAAAAAACAATTCCAGGCCCAATTTGGTTTTGTTTTTAATATGCCCCACTGTTTGGATTTGTCTGGTTGTTTTCTTTTAATTGCATTCAGGCCAAATATTTTTTGGAAGAACACTACATGGATGATAATTTATCATTTTTAGTGAATCACATCAGGAGTCACATAAAATATGTTTGTCTCATTATTAGTGGTGTTACATTTTGTCACTTCCGTTAAGGCATCAGAGTTATTTTAGTCCTCATCTAATAACTCCTTTATTTAGATAGTTTATTTTCTCTTATCTGTTCCTCCTACTTTTTTTGTAATCATTTAGTCTTGCTTTTGTTTGATACTGGGTATACTGTTTCTGAAAAGTTAAAGAGGTTATAAATGATTTTTTGTTTTTCCTGGGTTGGTTTCCTTTGCTTCAGGCAGGTCTTAGGGATAAGACCAGATTCCTTTAATCTAAGTAGGGACTGAACAGATTCTAAACTGTGCTTCTTTCTTTTTTTTCACCCTTTAGTTGTAAAATATACATAACATAATATTTACCATTTTAAAGTGTACAGCTCAGTGACATTAAGGACATTCACATTGCTGTCACCACAATTCACCTCCAGACTTTTTTCATCTTCTCCAGCCAATGCTATGTACTTTTGAATGGTAACTCTCCCCATTATCTCCTCCACTCAACTCTTGACAATGAAAATTCTAACTTTATCTCTATGAATTTGGCTTATTTCACTTAGCATAATGTCCTTGAGCTTTATCGATGTTGTAGCAAGTAATGGTACTCTGTACTTTTTAAGGCTGAATAATTGTGCGTATATACCACATTTTACTTACCATTCATCTGTCAGTGAATATCTGAGTTTTCAGCTTTTGTGAATAATGCTGCAATGAACATAGGTGTGCAAATATCTTTTCAAGATCCTCTTTTCAATTATTTTGGATATAGACCAAGACGTGGAGTTGCTATATCATATGGTAATTCTATTTTTAATTTTTCAAGGAATCTCCATACTGTTTTTTATAGTGTCTGTATTGTTTTTCATTGCCAGTAGTGCAGAAGGGTTCTAGTATCTCCTCATCCTCACCAGTACGTAGTTATTTTCTGGTTTTTTCATGGTGACCATCATAACAGGTGTGAAGTGATATCTTATTGTGGTTTGATTTACATTTCTCTGATGCCTGGTGATGTTGAGCATATTCTGTTGGCGATTTTTATATTACCTTTGGAGAAATGCCTTTTCAAGTCCTTTCCCATTTTATAACGGGGTGATTTGGTTTTTTGTTGATGAGCTGTAGGAGTTCTTTATATATTCCAGATACTAACCCCTCATCAGATATATGATCCTCCCCTTCTTTAGGTTGCATTTCACTCTGTTGATTGTGTCCTTCGCTGTGTAGAAGTTTTAAGGTTTGTTGTAGTCCCATTTGTCTATTATTACTTTTGTTTCCTGTGTTTTTGGTGTCATATATATGAAATCATTACCAAATCTAATGTCATGCACTTTCCCTCCTTATGTTTTCTTTTGGGAGTTATAGTTTCAGGTCTTAAATTTGGATCTTTAATTCATTTTGAGTTAATCTTTGTATATGGGCCCAACTTTTTTCTTTCACATGTGGCTATGCACTTTTCCCAACACTACTAGTTAAAGAGACTCTCGCCATTGTGTGGCTTTGGCACCCTTATCAAAGATCATTTGACTATGTTTGTGAGAGTTAGTTCCATTGGTCTGTATATCTATCTGTATGACAGTACTATAATGTTTTGATTACAGTGGTTTTGTAATACATTTTGAAATGTGAGACCTCCAGATTTGTTCTTTTTCAAGATTGTTTTGGTTATGTAAGGTTCCTTGAGATTTCACATGGATTTTCTGATGGATTTTCCTATTTCTGCAAAAAAAAAAAAGTCATTGGGCTTTTGATGGGGATTGCATTGATTCTGTAGATTTTTGGGGGGGGGGGCGGTAGTATTGACAACAACAGTAAGTCTTCCAGTCCTCAAACACAGGATCTTTCCATTCATTGGTGTCTTTAATTTATTTCAGCAGTGTTTTATAGTTTTCAGTGCAGTACAAGTCTTTTTGCCTCCTTGCATTATTCCTGGGTATTTTCTTCTTTTTGATGCTATTACAAATGCAGTCGTTTTCTTAATTTCCTTGTCAGTTCATTCATTGTTAGTATATAAAAACACCTGATTTTTGGGTGTTGATTTTGTATTTTGCAACTTTGCTGTAGTCATCATTTACCTGTTCTGTCAGGTTTTGGGGGTACCTTTAGGGCTTTCCAGATATAAGATCATGTTATATGTGAGCAGACATCGTTTACCTCTTCCTGTCCAATTTGGATGTCTTATATTTCTTTTTCTTGCCTAATTGGTTTGGGTAGAACTTCTTATACTATGTTGAATAAAAGTGGCAAAATTGAGTATCCTTGTCTTGTTCCTTATCTTAGTTTTGAAAAGCTGTCAGTCTTTACTATTGAGTATAATGTTCATTATAGGTTTTCATTTTATAAAGTCATGTGACACTTAACGATGACAGTATGTTCTGTGAAATTGATCATTAGGTTATTTCATTGTTGTGCAAACATCATAGAGTGTATTTACATAAACCTGGATGGTATAGCCTACTACACTTAGACAATATGGCGTAACCTGTTGTTCCTAGGTTACAAATCTGTATGGCCTGTTATTATACTGAGTACTGTAGGCAGTTGTAACACACGTGGTAAGTATTTGTGTATTTAAACATATGAAAGGTCATTGTATTATACACCTGAAACTAATATACCAACTATACTTTAATAAAATATTATAGTAAAAACAGATATGGAAAAGCTACCATAAAAATATTGTATAAAAGATTAAAAAGCCCTGGCCAGGTGGCTCAGTTGCTTGGAGTGTTGTCCCGCACACCAAAAGGCTGCAGTTTGATCCTGGTCAGGGTGCGTATGGGAGGCAGCCAGCTTATGTTTCTTTTTCACATTGATGTTTCTTCCCGCTCCCCCATACCCCCAAATCTGTAAACATCCTCGGGTGAGGATAAAAAAAGATATTTTAAAAATGGTACACTTTTATAGGATACTTACTATGAATGGAGCTTGTAGAACTAAAAGTTGCTTGGGTGAGTCAGTGATGAGTGGTGAATGAATATGAAAGCTAGGACATTACCGTACCCCACTGTAGACTTTATAAACACTGTAGAGTTAGGCTACACTAAATATATAAAACAATATGGTATTAAATTAAGCACAAGGGAAAATAACGTAATTAAGAGACATGGTAAACACAAGATATATGAGGCTGTCACCTGCATAATACAGCATACTGTTTTACAGCAAACTTTTTTTTAGTATGTTGAAAGAGTACATTCTAAACGATAAATAGTATAGTAAATACATGAACCAGTAACATAGTTGTTATTATCACTGTCAAGTATTATGTACTATGCATAATTGTATGTACTGTTCTTTTATACCACTAGCAGTACAGTGGATTTGTTTAACTGGCACACCTGCATGCTATCCATACAACTTTACGACAGCTACAGTGTCACTAGGTGATGGGAGTTTTTCAGCTCTACCACAGTCTATGGGACCACCATGTATACACTGTCCATTGTTGACATGTTAATGCAGTCAGTGCATGACTGTGTGGTCTTTACTATGCTGGGATAATTTCCTCCTTTTTTTAGTTTGTTGAGTGTCTTTGTCATGAAAGAGTTTTAAATTTTGTCAGATGCCTTTTTTGCATCAATCGAGATGTTTATGTTTTTGTTCATTCTGTTAATGTGGTTGATTACATTGTTTGATTTTCATATGTTATACCCCTTGCATTTCATGAATAAATTCCACTTGGTCATGGTGTATAATCCTTTAATATAATACTGAATTTGGTTTGAAGTTTTTTTTTTTCATCAGTATTCAGAAGAGATACTGGTTTGTAGTTTTCTTATGTATCTTTTGTCTGGCTTTTGTATCAGAGTGATGCTGGCTTCATAAAATGAATTAGGAAGTGTTCTCTCCCTTTCTTTAATTTTATTGGAAGAGCGTGCGAAGGATTAGTGTTGAGCCTTCTTTCAGTGTTTGGTAGAATTCACCAATAAATCCATCTGGTCCTGGGCTTTTCTTTGTTGGGAGGTTTTAGATTACTAATTTAATCCCTTTGCTAGTCATAGTAATACAGCCTATTCACATTTTCTATTTCTTCTTGATTCAGTCTTGGTATATGTCTAGGAATTTGTTCATTTCATCTAGATTATGTAATTTGTTGACGTATAGTTGTTCATAGTATTTCTTATAATCCTTTTTATTTCTGTAAAATTGATGGTAATGTCCCCACTGTCATTTCATTTGTCTTTTTTCTTAGTTAATCTAGACTAAAGGTTTGTTAATTTGGTCAGTCTTTTCAAAGAATCAAGTAGTTGGTTTTTCTATCTCTATTTTATATATCTTTGCTCTAATTTTATTATTTCCTTCCTTATGCTACTTTTGGGTTTAGTGTATTCATTTTCTAGATCCTTAAGGTATAAAGTTAGATTGTTGGTTTGAGATGTGCTTCTTTTTCTTCTTCTTTTTTTTTTTTTAAATTCTCACCCAAAGACATTTTTTTTTTCATTGCTTTTAGAGAGAGAGGAAGGGAGAGAGGAAGGGAGGGAGAGAAACACCGATTGGTTGCCTCCCGTGCACGCCTGGACCGGGGATCATACGCACCCGGACTGGGGATGGAACCCGCAACCTAGGTATGTGCCCAGACCGGGAATCGAACCCGCAACCTTTCGGCTACGGGACAATGCTCCAACCAACTGAGCTACACCGGCTAGGGCGAGATGTGCTTCTTTTTTTAATGTAAGTGTAAAAAGCTGTAAAATTCTTAGAACTGTTTCACTGCATTTCTTAAGTTTTGGTATATTGTGTTCCCATTTTCATTTGTCTTAAGATATTTTCTAATTTCTTTTTTAACTCATTGGATGCTTTAGAATGTATTTAATTTTTTGTGAATTTTCCAGGTTTTCTTCTATTAATTTCATTGTGATTCAGAAAGGATACTTTCTGTGATTTCATTCCTTTTGTGTTTATTAAGACTTGTTTTGTGGCCTGGCATTTAGTCTATCCTGGAGATGTTTCAGTCTTTTTGAGGTATAGTTCTGTTTCCTTCACTGAGTCCCAGCTGAAAGTGTGGAGTGTTTACCTGCGCTCTTCTTCCTCGGCAAGTCCTAAATTTGCTTTCGTCACCCCAGTCTTATGAGACTGCCCAAGGATCTTTAGCTTCCTTGCCTTTTGTCTTTCACTTTCCAATAAGTAAATGCCTTGAGAGGAAGAGTGGAGTCAAATATTGGGCTGAACTCTCTGCTTTCTGTTCCCTGTCTCCGGAATCTGTGGCCTCATGTTCTAGCTGTCTTGGTAGTTTTGAAGTCTTCAAACAAATTCTTTTTTATTCATCTTTTGTACTTGTTTTAGGTTGGCAAATTGGTGTAATGCTAGCTAGTGTATTATAACCAAAGTTGAAACACCTGATAAATGTCACAAGAGTGATAGTTTCAGGTTGTTTAGGGAGCATAAAACTAACTCCTGTGTTAAAAAACTTCACTACACTTTCCGAAAAAAAGTAGTGTAATTTAAATTTTTACAAAAATGATCTTATGAGATCTGTATCTTTGTTTTTTAATTAGATACAGGGTGTGGCACAAATAACACCCCTCTTTTATTACAAAATGTTTTACTACAAAATCATAAGCATGTAATTCTATAACATAACAATATCATACTCGGGCATAACAATATGACATTTTCGGTGAAATGTTCAAATTAAAACTATAAATTAATACAGCCATATTACCCTACCAACCACACTCAAGCAGATGTTACTTCTTCCAGACCCTGTATTTTGGAGATCTTTTTATATTAGGACTATAAATGCATCTTTATTTTTAAAGGCAGTTTCAAAGGATGTGTTTAAAAACATTCAAACATATTAAAGGTGCTTGAAAAATGAATCTTTGCATTCCTACCCCCAGGTCTCCAGAAGGAAATAGTATTTTAGTTTTGTTTTGACTTTTGGTTTTGCCGTTCATTTTTGAGATCTCTTTTAAGGAGATAGAAATGCTTATTTAAGTCAGAAATATATATAACCCAGAATGATACAGTTGGTATTTTTTGCTAGTTTCTGCCATTCAGGTTAAAGTACATACAGCACAGCACAATCAATGAACTTTTTCACAAGGGAGAAAGACTTCTATACTAGTTCAATTTAGTAGGCAATATTGGGGGCTTTCGTTTGTCTATTTTGTTTTTAAACAGATACAGAAAACCATACAAAACAAATGTATAACTTGGTGAATTACTGTATACAGTGTTCTTGAAGCCCCTACCCAAGTCAAGAACTAGAACTTCACTGGGCACTCCAGAAGTCTTCCTTGTGCCTGGTTTGACATAACTGCTGCCTCTCCCTAAAAGTAACCACTTTCCTTTCATATTAATCCCTTTGTTTAACTTTATGTTTTTATCACCCAAGTGGGTATCCTTCCACATTGTACTCTGGTCTTGCAGTTTGTTTTTAAAATGTCTTTCCAGTGTCTTTTAATCTGCAGATTTTTCTCTCTGTGTAGATATTAATCTGTTGAGGAATCTGGGCCATGTGACATGCTGAGAGTCCCTATGGTCTGGTTTTGGTGATTGTGTAGTTAATGATGCAGTTCTACTCTACTGTATTTTCTGCAGATTGCTAGCTGGATCCAGAGGTTTGATGAGACACAGATTGATTGATTTGGACCTATTGTCATTGTGGTATCCTGTGCTCATCAGGATGCACATACTACCTGATTGTCTTTCTCTGATCCCGTGATCTACTACTATGACATAAATGACCTCAAAACATAGAGACTTAAAGAAAAATCATTTCATTGTACCTCATAACTTTGTAGGTCACGAATTCAATCAGGGCTCTGTGGAAGATAATTCTACTCCCTGAGGCATATAATTAGTGGATGGGCCGGTCTGGAGTTTTTAAGATGGCTTTATTTACATGCTTGCCACTCTGATGGAAATGACTGAAAGGCTGGGCTCCTTTTGCTTTCCGTGGCTTTCCAGAGATTTCCTGGTCTCTCTCTCTTTTTTTTTAAAAGATTTTATCTATTTTTTTTTTTTTTTTAGAGAAAGGGGAAGGGAGGTTGAAAAAGAGGGAGAGAAACATCCATCTATTGCCTCTCGCACGCCCTCAACCAGGGACTGGCCCGTAACTCAGGCTTGTGCCCTGACTGGGAATCGAACTGCCAACCTTTCACTTTGCGGGATGACGCCCAACCAACTAAGCCACACCCATCAGGGCTCCTGGTCTCTTGACATTGTCTCTGCAGCAGAGTAGTCTGAATTCTAAATGGTAAGTGTCAAAGACTTTGTGGAGATAGAGTAAAACCACCACAATAGCTAATAAATTTTGGGGGAAATACTTTGAATACTATGTTTCTCTTTAAAGTTTCACCCATTAATTTTATCATTTATATGTGAATCTTGTCAGTAGCAATTATTACCTGAAGTGTTCTAATGGTGATTTTCTGTTTTTCTCATTCCTCCTATATTAACTAGCATTCTTCTGTAAAAAAGTTGTCTTATATCCTGTAAATAATGTCCCAAGAGTTATTTATTCAGTTGTTAGTTCACATCAGTATGAACTCATGGGTTTTTTTTGTTTTTGAGTTATAATCTAACACTTTCATAATTTTGTTACTCCAGGCTTTTTACTTGTGGCCATCGGGAGCTCTTTCAGGTTGGCTCTTACGTCCTTTGGACTTTTGGCTAGTTTTTAAAATGTTTTTCTGGCCTACTTTTCTTGTAGGGATGTTATTCTGTTCATTAGTTTCGTGTTTTCCATATGTGTATATATAGAGAGAGAGAGTGCATTATTTTTTGTGAAATTAGTTTTTCTGAACTTTTAGAAGGCATGGTTAAAGATAATATATCCAAATTCGAAGAGCTTCCTTATCTGTGGTTATCAGATAGTATTTACAAACATGGTGGTTTATTGCTAAGCTTTCCTAGCTGTTACTTTCTCCTTTTTTCTCTTTGTTTCTGTTGTACTTGGCCTGTATACTTTTGATCCTGTTCATAACACTTTCTCCTCAGTTTGGAGCCCTGTCCTAGCTCTTCAGTTTCAAGAGTCTATAGAGGCTCGACTTCATCTCCTTAGACCTTACGTTAGACCTCTTCCAGTCATCTTTACCACTCACTAAAACCTCTTCCATTTTCATATACAGTCCTCGGATTGGTTTCCTGTGTTTTCTAGTGAATACCTGTTGGCTCTTTTGTTGTTCATCTGCTCTAGGATCCATTAGCTAGCCTGTTTCTTCTACTTCTGCTTTGACAGAAGCTGAAACTATGCAAGTCTTATAGATGTTACTGGTTTGTCCCCAGCCACTTATAATTTGAAGTTCTCGGAGATAACTAGATAACACTTGGTTTTGTTGTAAATGTCCACAGTGCTTTGGTTTTCCTGCTTAATTGTTCTTTGTTTTTTAAAAAAAAATTATATTTTATTGATTATGCTTTTACAGTTGACCTGATATTTTCCCCCATGCGCCCCTCCACCCAGCACCCCCCACTCCCACAGGCAATCCCACACCTTCGTTCATGTCCGTGCGTCATGTGTATAAGTACTTTCGCTACTCCATTTCCTATATTGTACTTTATGTCTCTGTGGCTGTTCTGTAACTACCTATTTGTGCTTCTTGATCCCTCTCATCTCTTCTCCCCTTCCCGCACACCTGCCTCCCATCTGGCAACCATCAAAATGCTCTCTGTATTGATGATTCTGTCTCTATTTTTCTTGTTTGCTTAGTTTTCTAGATTCAATTTTTGATGCATATGTATTTTTGCCATTTTATTTTTCATAGTTTTGATCTTTTTCTTTCGTTTCTTTTTTTAATCTTTTTCTTAAATAAGTCCCTTTAATATTTCATATAATAATTGTTTGGTGATGGTGAACTCCTTTAGTTTTTTTTCTTACTGGGAAGCTCTTTATCTACCCTTCGATTCTAAATGATAGCTTTGCTGGGTAGAGCAATCTTGGCTGTGGGTCTCTGTTTTTCATGACTGAATATGTCATGCCAGTCCCTTCTAGCCTGCAAAGTTTCTTTTGAGAAATCAGCCGGCAGTCTCATGGGCACTACTTTGTAAGTAATTATCTGCTTTTCTCTTGCTGCTTTCTTTTTTCAAAAGATTTTGTATATTTATTTTCTGAGAGAGGGTAAGGGAGGGAAAAAGAGAGGGAGAAAAACATCAGTGTGTGGTTGCCTGTCGTGTGCTCTTCCCTGGGGACCTGGTCCACAACCCAGGTATGTGCCCCAACTGGGAATCACACTGGCGACCCTTCAGTTCACAGGCCGGCACTCAGTCCGCTGAGCTACACCAGCCACGCTGCTGCTTTTTGAGATTCCCTCTTTATCTTTGGCATTTTAATTATGATGTGTCTTGGAGTGGGGCCTCTTTGCATCCATCTTGTTTTGGACCCTCTGTGGGTCCAGGACTTGCATGTCTATTTCCTTCACTAAAATAGGGAAGTTTTCTTTTATTATTTTTCAAATAGATTTCCAATTTCTTACTCTTTCTCTTCTCCTTCTGGCATTCCTATGATGCGAATGTTGGACCTCTCGAAGTTGTCCCAGGGCTGCGTATACTATCCTCATATTTTTGGGCGCTTTTTTCTTCTTGTTCTGATTGGGTTTTTCCTTACTTATGTTCCAAATCATTGATTCGATTCTTGGCTTCATTCACTCTACTGTTGTTTCCCTGTAAATTGTTCTTATTTCAATTAGTGTATCCATTCCTGACTGGATCTTTTTTATGCTGTTGAGGTCCTTGCTAAGTTCCTCGAGCACCCTTATAACCAGTGTTTTGAACTCTCCATCTGATAGATTGCTTATGTCCATTTCATTTAGCCCTTTTTCTGGAGTCTTGATCCGTTCTTTCATTTGGGCCATGTTTCTTTGTTTCCTCATTTCGGCAGCCTCCCTGTGTTTGTTTCTGTATATTAGGTAGAGCTGCTTTGACTCCGTGTTTTGGTAGTGTGGCCTAATGTAGTAGGTGTCTTATAGGGTCCAGTGAGTGGCACAGCCTCCCCTGTTACCCACGCTGGACACTCGAGGTTCATTCTTCATGTGGGCTGAGTACACTGTCCTCTTGTAGTTGAGCCTTGGTTGCTGTTGGCAGATCAAAGGGAGGGATTTACCCGGGCTAGTCAGCTGCAAGGATTGGCTGTGACCACTGATGACCAACCCCCACTTTCCATGCAGGATCAGCTGTGCAGGGGCAGGGTGGTGGTGCGCTGACATGGTCTGTAGCGTCCACTGGGTGCGCTGGCCCTGGGATTTCCCAAGCGTTTCAGGCCAAGGTCAGCCCCCACCAGTGTTTTGCCTAGGGCCATCTTGCCTGAGCTATAAAGCAATCTGAGATGTCTGCTACTTGTGCTGGGTTTGGAGATTCCCAGGGGAAACCAAGCTGTGAATCTAGGTGGGATGCTGCTAGTGCCGAGCTTGGGTAGGCCCATGAGTGGAGGCTCTGGAGATCTCTGATGTGGGTCAAACAGTGTTAGCCAGATTGATGGAGTCAGGCATGGCACCAGCTTGCGGGGTCTGTGGCTCAGTCTGGATGAATGTGGTTTCTTTAATTTCATAGTTATCAAACTTCTGTTCAACTTGATTTCTGACGGTTCTGAGTGATGGTTGTTCTATATTTTAGTTGTAATTTTGATGTGGTTGTGAGAAGAGGCAAGTTATGTCTGCCTGTGCTGCCATCTGGACCGGAAGTCGGCTCTGTTTTTATGAGGGAATTTATGAAGATTCCAAGACTTCATTAGAATTTTTTTGCTATTTACTTTTTAAAATACCAGTTTGAGCCCTGACCTGTGTGTCTCAGTTGGTTGGGTGTTGTCTTGCAAAGCAATAGGTTACCGGTTCAATCTGGGTCAGGGCACATGCATGGTTTGCAGGCTGTCCAGTTGGGGGCATGCAAAAGGCAACTAATCTATGTTTCTCTTCCTCTCTTTCTTCCTCCCTTCCTCTCACCCTAAAAATAAATAAAATATTTTAAAAAATATATCAGTTTGAGCAAAGTAATATTTTGATGGCCTGTTAAGTAACAGATGTGATTGGGGTACTGGTGGAGCAATAAATAACTACAAATTGCGACTGGGCTCTGACCGGTGTGGCTCAGTTGAGGGGCATCGTCCCAAAAAGCGGAAGGTTGCCCCATCCATTCCTAGTCAGGGCACATGCATGGGTTGCGGGTTTGGTCCTTGGTCTGGGTGCGTAGAAAGGCAACGGAGTGATACCTCACTTTCACACTGATGTTTATCTCCCTCCCTTCTCCTCTCTAAAAAATAAATAAATAAAGTCTTCGGGAAAAATAAAAAACTATGTGGCTGGAAGTTTTTTGTGACATACTGGGGCACAAATTCCAAGAAAGGTAATAAAACATATTTTATTTAGAAAGAAGTTAATATTTCATGCTTACAGTATATTCCACCAACTCAATGATTTAAAACTAAGTTTTATTTCAATAAACCTGTGGTGAATTTCAAGGTCTCTGTTTTTAGTTTACTTTGGGAACTTGTACAGGCCATTTATTCTACCTTTTTCTCTTGATTTCCTGTGTTTCTTTGGAAAGATCTTGAAGATTCACTAATGCATTACTTGTGAAGTGCCCTATCTTCATAAAAAATTGAGTAGGTAAATCTGTGGGATCTCTCTTCACAGTTGGCTCTGTTCCTGAACGGAGATTGAAAATTTTTTTCAGTTCATCTTTGCTAGTCCGTTTTAGCCTTCTCACACAAAGAGACAGTTTGGTGTAGGCTTGCTTTAGAATTTATCAGTTGTTACTTAGTTGCCTGTTGTGTACTACTGGATTTTATTCTCAAAGTTATCTTTCAAAATAGGCCTGACTTCCTTTTATAACTATGATTAGCTGTTAGAGACCAAATCCTTTGCTTTTGTTCTATTTATTGTTTCTATAGATAAATTTATTTCCACTTGTGAAAATGATTTTAGTAAGTAACATGTATGGCACTTTGCCAAATAGAAATACATTTTTAAAAATTCAGTTATGTGAGATATTCACTTGGGGTAAGATGGCTTTTCTGAGGTTTTATTCAGGAACTAAAGATTGAAATGTAGGCCTATTGAGACCAATGTGAAATATAGTCTCCTGTTTATTGATATAGTAAAATAGTTTCCAGACTCAATTCTCAGAGTGAACAAAACTACTTATTTTTAAGTGGAAAAAAGAAACCTCCAACCTGTAGATTAGGGTTGGAAAGTTATATAGTGACATTTTAGTTTTAGTAGAAACTTTTGGGACATTTTTCCTCATACTCTCCCCTCTACACAATGAATGATTCTAATCAGCTGGTTTAGATTTACTGATTCAATTGATAACTCTCATGACTTCTTAGAATAAGTCAGAAGATTTTAGCTAATATTTTTGTTGAACGGAGCCTATAAATACAGAATTCGAAGTATTGGCTGAATTATTTTATAATTTAGCTTGTCAGATTTTTCTTGCCTTATACGTTCGTCTGAATATGTTTATATGTATTGAGGTTGTATCATACTAAAATTTAGAAAAGTAGTCTTTTAAGATGTTTTGTTTGATCTCCTTTCAGGTTCATGCATGGGAGATTTCAGACCAATTGTTACAGATTCGACAGGATGTAGAATCATGCTATTTTGCTGCACAGACCATGAAAATGAAGATTCAGACCTCATTTTATGAGCTCCCCACAGACTCTCATGCCTCTTTACGGGACTCATTACTAACCCATATCCAGAACTTGAAAGACTTGTCACCTGTCATTGTAACACAGGTAAATCCTATGCTTCTTATTAGGGAAATTTGTTAAGACCATTTGGATATCAAGTTAATTTTGATTGACACTGCTGGGCCATGTGAAGTAATGTTAATAACTTTATTATGCACTAATTGCTATATTCTTATAAGCGGATAGAAAGTGAAAATTTAAATCTTTTGTATTAATCTTAGAGTTCTTTTGATTTCAAACTAACTTAAACACTGGAAGTGTGGTGGAGGTGAGTAAAGGCTTTCACAGGCAGCCATGTGCACGACACCCCCTCCCCCCCTACCCCCATCCCCACTTAAATTGCAGATGATAAAAACGCTGT
This sequence comes from Mormoops blainvillei, assembly GCA_004026545.1. NCBI lineage: Eukaryota > Metazoa > Chordata > Mammalia > Chiroptera > Mormoopidae > Mormoops > Mormoops blainvillei. The sequence continues at coordinate 332,243 of PVJD01000479.1, forward strand.
ACTCTTCTGGGCCAGAGGTCTACATAGAAAAAAAATCTTTTCCAGACTGATTGGCTAATAATGGTGTCATGAATGAAACAGTGAACTAGAGCATTTGGCCTTTCCCCTGTAGACAGGGAAATAGGAAGGGAATCCGAAAGCATCAATGAATACATACCCGCATTTGTTCTCTGCCTGGCATAGAAGTGCCCTTGAAGAGGAAGGAGGCGTTTGCATAATGCTTCAAGATGAGAAATGGAAAGAGAAGGGAAATGGCCATCCATTACTTGAGGAGTGAGTCAATGGGCTGACTTTGTCAGTAGCTGTGGCCTTTTGGCAAAGTGTAATTTATCTATCCATGAAGTTTTATGGTATTGCCAAATAAAAGTAAGTATTGATACATTCTGAGGAAAATCTGTAGTCTGTTTTTTCTTTTTGTTGTTTTTTGTTTTTCATTTTTAAAGCTTGCTTTTTTAATCCCAGCAATTTGTAGCTAGCCTGTAAGAGTTTATATGATACAGTTAGTTGTAGGGGTCAGGGGAGATGGGGCCGTGTCAGTCTCGTCATATTGTTTGGAAGAAATTTAGTTTCTTGCTTTTTAATTAATATTGGTAACCCAATTTCTGTTCACCTGTTCTATTCATTTATTTAATTTCTCTTCTTATTTAGCTGGCTTTAGCAATAGCAGACCTTGCCCTACAGATGCCTTCCTGGAAGGGATGTGTACAAACATTGGTGGAAAAGTGAGTAACTTTCATTGACTGTAATTGCTAGCCTTTGGGATTAATGTTAACCTACACAGAGAAATTTGTTAGCAACAGCTAGACATTTGAACTATTTCCCCAAACTCTTAACATAAAGTTATTTATAATTAACCTTTGTTAGGTAAAAGAAAATCATTTAAAATTTACATACTACCTAAATATGTCATTTGGAACTTAAAACACCCTCCTGGCCCTGGCTGCTGTGGCTCAGTGGATTGAGTGCTGTCCTGCGAACCAAAAGGTTGCCAGTTTGGTTTCGGTCAGGGCACATGCCTGGGTTGCGGGCTGGGTCTCTCGGTGGTGGCATGTGAAAGGCAACTGATTAATGTATCTCTCTCACATTGATGTTTCTCTCCCTCTCTTTCTCCCTCCCTTGCCCTCTCTCTAAAAGTAAATAAATTAAATTTTTTTTTAAAAAAAGAAAAGAAAAAAGACCCTCATAATATACATGCACACACGTATCACTTAAATTAACTGCAGCAGTCTTTCATTGCCTCGTGGATCACTCCCACTGATACATCAGCAAATCTGTAAAAATATGTGAGAACGTTTAAGATGATAGTAAATTGTAAATTGTTATGGGATGTGTTTCATGTCTATCAAAGGGACAATATTATTTTGAGATACCTGGAGCCTCCTACTTTGAATAAAGCATTTCCTTATGGTATTGACAAGATAATGTTGATACTTGTTTGCATTTTCACATTTGGTCAGGAAATTATTTTTTAACAAAGTGGATGTCTTTTTTACCTCCAACCATAGTATGTCATTGAAAACTTTATACGGATAGTTTATTTTTTTATTTCAAAGTAAAAACACCTTCCTTTCTCCTTATTCCTATATTTCATGATAACCACTACTAGTGGTTGGCTATATATCCCTCTAGACTTTCCTTTAAGTATTTTAAAATAAGTGCATACATATTTTATTTTATTTTAATTTTAATCCTCACCTGAGAATATGTTCATTGATTTTAGAGAGAGAGGAAGGGGGAGAGAGAGAAAGAGGGAGAGAAACATAGATCAGTTGCCTCCTGCACACACCCTGACCAGGAATCGAACCCATAACTCTTTGGTGTATAAGATGATGCTCCAACCAACTGAGCAACCTGGCCAGAGTGTGCATACATGGTTTAATATACATGTGCTTATATATGTGTTTATTCACTCATATATAATATGTTTCGTATACTTTTTCCACTTAATACATTGTGCATCTTTTCCTGTTAGATATACATGGGTATCTCATTATAACAGCTATGCATGTTCTATTGTATAATTATCTATAACCTTTTTTATTCTGACATCTTTGTATGTATACCTATGAGATTTTTCTGAGAAATAAATTTCTGGAAGTGGAATTGCTGGATCATAGATAGCACAGGTTAAAATTTTGATTTTTAGCTACCCTTTATACATTTTTTCTGGTTTTTTCTCTTTAGTAGTGAGAATGGTGCTTTTGTTGTCATAGGTTATTCTGATGGCTGTTGTTACCTTATGTGGTTGTGTTTTTTCTGACTCTAAGTAATAACTTATGTCTCTCCTTTTCTTTTCTAGATACAGCAATGATGTAACTTCTCTGCCTTTTCTGCTGGAGATCCTTACAGTGTTACCTGAAGAAGTACACAGTCGTTCCTTACGAATTGGAGCTAACCGGCGCACAGAAATTATAGAAGATTTGGCCTTCTACTCTAGTACAGTGGTATCTCTGTTGGTGAGTAGGTTTGAAATACTGACTGCCTACGGGCAGAAACCATAGTCGTTATTTTGTAATTCAGGATCATTATTGTGAAATAGCTTTCTTTGCAAAATATCTTTGCCTTGCTAATTTCATTGTAGCTTGCAAATAGTGTTTTATTGTATAATTCATTCTATATATTAGTTGACAGTCTTCTGAGTTTCTACGAGAAAGTCAAGATGTCTTAATTCTTTTTTAATTTTATGTTTTCAAAATAAGGATTAGTTTTAAAGCTATCTCAAATGTTAAACTTTTTTTTTCTGGCTTTCTCTTTATGAAGTATTATAGACTCGTGGATTTTCTTTTGTTTTTTAATGTATTTTATTGATTTTGCTATTACAGCTGTCCCAACCTTTTCCCTTTGCCTCCCTCTGCCTGGTACCCCTGCCTCCTTAGTTCATGTCAGTGGGTTGTGCATATAAGTGCTTTGGCTTCTCCATTTCCTGTTCTATTCTTGACATCCCCTGTCTATTTTATTCCTACCAATTACACTTCTTAATCCCTGCGCCTTTCCCCCATTCTTCCCCTTTCCCCTCCCAGCAAATAACCCTCCAAATGATCTTCGTATCTGTGATTCTGTTCTTGATCTCGTTATTTGCTTACTTTGTTTTTTTAGATTCAGTTGTTGACAATTGTGAATTTGTTGCATTTTAATGTTCATAGTTTTGATCTTCTTCTTTTTATTATAAGTCCCTTTAACATTTCATGTAATAATGGCTTGGTGATCATGAACTTCTTTAGTTTTTACCTTGTCTGGAAAGCACTTTATCTGCCCTCCCATTCTAAATGATAGCTTAGCTGGATAGAGTAATCTAGGTTGTAGGTCCTTGCTTTTTATCACTTTGAATACTTCTTGCCAGTCTCTTCTAGCCTACAAAGTTTCTTTTGAAAATCAGCGGACAGTCTTATGGGAACTCCTTTGTAGGTAACTATCTGCTTTTCTCTTGCTGCTTTTAAGATTCTCTCTTTAACCTTTGGCATTTTAATTATGATGTGTCTTGATGTGGTCCTCTTTGGGTCCAACTTGTTTGGGACTCTGTACTTCCTGGACTTAAATGTCTATTTCCTTTGCCAGATTAGGGAAGTTTTCTTTTATTATTTTTTCAAGTAACTTTTCTTGCTCTTCCTTTTCTCCTTCTGGCATCCCTATGATTCAGATGTTGGAACGTTTGGCGATGTCCCAGAGGCACCTTATACTATTCCTTTTTTTGCTTTAATTCTTTTTTTCTTGCTGTTCTGGTTGAATGCTTATTTCTTCCTTATGTTCCAAATCGTTGATTTGAATCCAGGCTTCATCCCCTCCTCTGTTGGGGCCCCGTAAATTTTTCTGTATTTCAATTAGTATAACTTTTATTTCTGATCGATCATTTTTATGCTGTTGATGTACCCACTGAATTCCTTGAGCATCCTAATAAGTAGTGTTTTGAACTCTGCATTTGATTGGTTGGTTATTTCCATTTTGTTTAGTTCTTTTTCTGGAGTTTTGTTTTGTTGTTTCATTCAGGCCATATTTCTTTTGTCTCCTCAACCTGGCAGCAACCCCTGTGTTTGTTCCTGTGTGTTAGGTAGAGCTGCTTTGCCTCCCTGTCTTAGAAGTGTGGCCTGTTGTAGAAAAGGTACCTATAAATTGTGTGGGGCAGACCCTTAGGTACTTGCCAGGATGGGACAATCTGCTTCACCTCTTTGGGGCTCTGAGGGGGCGGGGGAGGGCTCGAAGTGGGGACAGTGCTGCTGCCTGTCTTCTGGAGTTCTACCTGGCCCTCGACATGTACGACTGGCACCCTTCCAGCTGTTGCCATGGTGCTGAATCCCAGAGGGGGTGGCTCTGCATTTGTGCTAAGTCCATGTGGGCCCTTTAAGCTGAGTCTCCTGAAACTCTCTCAGTTTCTTTTGCTGTCTCAACCCCCACTGGGTTTTGCAGCCACAAGTTATGGATATTTATCTTCCTGGTGCTAGAAGCCTGGACTATGCAACCTGGTCTGGGGCTGGAATTGTTCGCCCCCAAGGTATTCTTTCTGATTTTTATCCACCACACGTGAATGTGGGACCACTCCTTCCCTTGCTGCGGCTGCCTGTCTGCGCCACATGGTGTCTCTGCCAGTCTGCATCCCTGCCCCTCCTACCAGTCTGTGTGAATGTGACTTCTTTAAATCCTTGGTTGTTGGGCTTCCATCCAACTCAATTTTCTGACAGTTCTCATTGTTATTTGTTTTGAGGTCTAGTTGTAATTCTTTCTGTGGTTGCATGAGGAGGCGAAGCGTGTTTACCTGCGCCTCCATCTTGACTGGAAGTCTGGACTCATGGATTTTGATTGATTTAGGGTCTCCACAAAAATCATTCTTTTGATGCTTAAAATGTCTTAACTTTGGCCACTGATGAACTTTTTTGTTTCCTAATACAAAAAAGATGGCACACTGCCCTGACTGGTGTGAATGATTGGATTGGATGTTATCCCACAGGCTGAAAGGTTGCTGTTTGATTCCTAGTCAAGGCCCATACCTGGGTTTCAGGCCACGTCCCATGTTGCGGGCGTGTGAGCAACAACCAATCGATGTTTCTTACATAGTTGTTTCGCTTTCTTTCTCTCTGCCTTCCCCTCTCTCTTCTTTTTTTTTTTTTTTAAGATTTTATTTATCTTTAGATGGAGGGGAAGGGAGGGAGAAAGAGGGAGAGAAACATCAATGTGTAGTTGTCTCTCGCGCGCCCCCTACTGGGGACCTGACCCGCAGCCCAGGCATGTGCCCTGACTGGGGAATGAAACCAGCAACCCCTTGGTTCGCAGGCCAATGCTCAGTCCACTGAGCTACACTAGCTGGGGCCCCTCTAAAAATAAATAGAATCTTTAAAAAAAGGTGGGGGATGACATACTCTCTTATTACATCCTTGTCTCAGAGCGAGAGTCTTTGAGGCAAAATAGGCAGTTTTATTGTAGCCCTCATTTATATTTTGGTCACAAGGCTTTGGTTCCATTTAATATCAGCCTGAGTCTAGTCATTAGAAAGAAGGTACACAGAGGTAGGTGGGAATGTTTAGTGCAAAGAGTGATTAATTCTAACAGGTGGTTTCAGTGATGCGGGATTGTCTAGTAGGAAATAAAGAGAGCTCTAAAGAACATAAACAGATATAATAAAACAAATAGAGAAAAACGATACAAGGAGCAGTCATTAACCGCAAGGCTGAGATAGAGTTTCCAAGGAAGGAAGAGGACATCGCCCTTTCAGGGCTGAGATCCAGACCTTGTTGGGGAGGGCATAGCCATGGTAGAGAAGGCACTGTGCAGCATGCTGCTGAAAATCTGTCTTCAATATGCTGGAGATCTGCTTTCCAGGAAGCCCAAAAATGGTGTTCAGGGAAAGCCCCTCACCAGAGGCACTCTGCCACAAAATCACCTGGGTGTGGGAATACCGGGGAAGCTGCTGGCCGCTGTGCACTGTGGACACTGGAGAAGCTGAGCCCACTGAATGTAGTGGTGGAGATGTTGTATAGCAGGTCCTTGAATAATGTTGTTTCATTCAGCATCATTTTTCTATAAAACTGATGAGATACCCTAGAAACTTACTCTTGTTCATATCAATTAGCCGATGTTAAAATTGTTTTTTTTTTCATACATTGTTTTGCTGTAGTTCCAAGAACACATCGACAGCATTAAATGAGGACTTTACTGTACATTCCTTAGAAACCATAGTCACTTTACTACAAAACAATTGGTAGGGGATGGGAATGGGGGGTCTGTGGGGGAAACTGCTGGCCAGTGCACTGCAAGAGCCCAGCCCCAGGGAAGCTAGGTGTCTGGGGCTGGAGGAGATGCACATTCTGCAGAAGGCCAGCAAGTGAGCACGCTGGAACCAGGAAGCAGAACCCCTTTCCTTTGGCAGTTCCTCTCCAAGGTCCTTTTGAAAAAAGTTACTGCTAGCTGGCACAGGGGAAAAACATATTGAAAGAGCCTAGATCCATTGTTACAGAGTAGTATGAAAGGTTAAATTTGGTGCTGTGTAGCACTAAATCTATAAGCAGACACAGTCTTCTCATTTGACTAACAGCTCCCATATGCTCTCTTCTACATACATTTAAACTCCTGTGCAGTGGTATAACAAGTAGAAAATAGGCAGTTTTACTATAGCCCTCATTTATATTTTGGTCACAAGGCTATAATTAATATCTGTGACTTTCCTCTTCCACAGCTCATTTTATCTTTCCCTTGCTGCTATAGACTGAATATTTTTGTCCCCCAAAATTCATGCGTTGGAAACCAATCTTCAGTGTGATAGTATTTGGAGGTAGGGTATTTGGGAGGTGATTAGGTCATGAGGGTAGAGCCCTCATGAATGGGATTAGTGAGCTATTATAAAAGAGACCCCAGAAAGCTCATTTCCTCCTTATGCCAGGGTGAAAACACAACCAAAAGAAAATTGTTTATGAATCAGGAAGCAGGTACTTACCAAAGAGCAGATCTGTGAGTATCTTATCTTGGACTCCCCTGTCTCTAGATCTGTGAGAAATATATTTCTGTTGTTTATAAGCTATCCATTTTTGGTATTCTGTTATAGTAGCCTGAGTGGGTGAGATACCAGCCCAGTTAGTTGGGGTTCTTTACTCTGTGAAGTAACCCAAATCTTCATTCCCAAAGAGTGAACCCTCAATCAGCTTACCATTTTTGGTTATTTCCCATGTAGTTTTCCATTAACATTTACTTTTGGGTGTGGAAGCACCAAGAGGATTCCTAGAGAATCCTCTGGGTTCCAGATCAAGAACTCCTTGGTTCCATTGTGTAGGCGGTACCAAATTTTTCCTTGGTAATTACAGTCACTCCAGCCTGTAGATTAACCCCCTTTTTTTTTCCTGTGGTATAAGAAGCCCAAATTGTGCAGGTGGTAGTATTATCTTCCAATTCACTGTAATTATTTTTGTGTTTCCTGATAGAAGCACTGCTTCCTCGGGGACCAAGACCTCCAAACCAACAGAGCTCAGAATTGCGCATTGCTATACTTCTTTTATTCTGATATGAGGTCCTTGATTAGATATGATGCCATGATAGTTGGATATGGCATTTTGTGAGTCCATGAATAATAGTGCTGATAGAAGCTTGCAAGTAGGGAAGGCAAATTCACACCTGGACTATATGTCTCTTCCTGTCAACACAGATCTCTGCTTCCTCTATGATAGAAGTCCAGTGTACTCAGTCAACCTAGTTTCCATGGGGAATGGTGCCGTATTAGAGACTCATAGTTGTTCTTTGCTGTTGGCAGATTTGACATTCATCAGTAGTGTTAACCATTTAAGCCTTGGTAATTAGAAGTCCATGTTAATTCTATGTATAGCCTTCATCCCCAATACCATGGCCATTTTGTGAGTCCATTGAGCAAGCACTAGGTGGCTGGGGAAGGAAGCTGACGACATAGAGTTTATCATTTTGTCCATCTGTCATTGAGAGAATCCTTCATAGTGGATGCCCTGTGCTGGATGTCCACATAGAACAGAAATATCTCCGTAGTCTGTGCCCATTCATATGCCATTCATATAGCATGGCCTCAGACTTCCTTGTCCCTGAACTTTCGATTGTTTCTTCCAAATCCCTGATTATTCATCCAAACCATTGGCAGTTGCTCATGAATAAGTGTAGATTCATATTTCTAGCTATCTCTCGTTCCACACATGGTGAACAACCAAACATACTGCTCTAAGTCCTGCCCTCTAGGAGAGTTTAGCTTCAACAACTGTCCTTGACTAAGGCACTCGAGTGGGCCTGTAATGCTGCAGCTGTCCACCTTCAGGTGGTGTAAACACACTGTGCAGACCTGTCTATAATCCAGGCTTGAGTTTTCTTCAGTTATCTGGCCGTAAGGAACACCCCAGGCGGCCATAGACATGGATCGAGGGGGATAAAACAATGCAAGAAGAGCTGGTGTAGAGAGAATCTGAGCTGCCTGCTCATTCAGCTTGTATCTCCCTCCCTCCCTCCCTCCTTCCCTTTCTCCCTTCTCCTCACCTGAGAATATGCTTACTGATTTAAGAAAGAGGGCAAGGGAGGGGGAGAGAGGTGGAGGGAAACATGGATGCAAGAGAGAAACACTGATTGGTTGCCTTCTCAATTTAGGCATGTGCCCTGACTGGGAAATCGAATCCACGACCTTTCAGTTTACGGGACAGTGCTCCAACTAACTGAACCACACTGGCCAGGGCTACCTTCCAGACCTTTCTGAACTTAGTGTCACATAAACCATGATGACAGATTGCTGCTACTCATGCCCAACCTTATGGCTAAGTAGTTCACACACTACTCAGTTCGTGATGGGAAGCTCATACCATGTGATCACCAGATGTCCCATCGTTAGATGTTCAGTCTACCAGGGCTCAGTAGCAAAGCCAGAAACTGCTTCTAAAAGGAAAATAGTTACCTGCAGAAGAGGGCATAAATTTCCTTCAAAATCCTAGGTATGTGCACTATGATTTTCCTATTGGTGTTTCCCAGAAGTTCCATATACTCATTAAATCTAGAATCTCTAGGAAGTACACTCATGAATGACTTTTGTTTATTCTGTTTCCAGCCTGCCTTGGTTTAACACCCTTAGAATTCACTCCCACATATGTTCCCCAGGTTTCTTCAGATACATATTAGCAGTTTTACAGTTCTCTTGGTATGTGAGTTATTTCCTCCTCTGTGTACCCGTATTCTTGGAACATGCTGAGGTATGACTTTAGTTATGGATGGCACAGGGGATGGTTGTGGTAGACCCTAAAGAGAATGGGAATCCTCTTTCAGTGTATCTGTTATTACAGGGCTTTCAGGCTGAGGAAGGCTAGTATTCTCAAACACTGGAAGGCAGGCTTCTTCCCCTGGTAAGGGAGAGTCAGAGTGACCTGGGGGCTTAAAGATAATCAGTTTCATTAGTGTCCAATCAGGTAGCTACTTTCCATGCTTTAGAGTCTCTTTCTTTAACAATCAATTCCCAAACTTTCACATGAGAAACTTGGTGGGATTGTAAATTTAACTGTTGTTTGTAATCAGCAAGCCATACAATTTTGTATATTTTGTATAATACAAAAAATAAGAGCTTCATTTAGAGCTGTCATAGAAGCTCTCTGGTTCTCAGACCATGACTTGAACTGAGGGTCAGTGAATCTAAACTTGTCGTTTTCTTTTTGTAAGTGCTCAGGTGAAGTCAAAATAATCCAGTCAACACTGCTGACCTTAAACGCCATCATTACTGCCACAGTGGTCAATTGCAGCAGCCACTTGGGCTCTTAACCACATGCTTGATTTAGCATGTCCTCATAATTGGCACAGGTGATTGCTTGATTTGTTGTGATGGAATCTGAAAAATATATCCCTGTGGTATCTAATAAGGTCTATAATTCTGTCATGTAGCTTGTCATGTTACAGAACCAGAGGATAAAATCAGTACAAAATTGCCAAGAAAAATAGTCGTTTAGCAGTAATATCAGGTACCAAAGTCCTCTTAAAACCTTTTCATTTGGTATCCCCCACATTCTCTTTAATGGTCCTGTTCCATCCGTTTTCTTACTAGTATTTTACTTTTGCAGTCTACTCAAATGGACCCATTTCTTTTTTTTAGTATTTTTTAAACTTTTCTATTGCAGTTGATGTACAAAATTATATTAGTTTTCAGTGTATAACCCAGTGATTAGAAATTTATATAACTTACAAAGTGATCACCCTGATAAATCTAGTACCCATCTAACATACAATATTATTGACTTTATTCCCTGTGCTGTACTTGACATCCCCATGGCTATTCTGTAACTGCCAATCTGTGCTTCCTAATCCCTTTACCTTTTTCATTTATCTCACAACCCCTCTCCAGTCTGGCAACCGTCAAAATATTCTCTGTATGAGTCTGTTTCTGGTCTACTTGTTTGTTTTGTTTTTTAGATTCTACATACAAGTAAAATCAAAAGGCATTTCTCTTTCTCTGTCTGACTTATTTTCACTTAGCACAATACCCTCTAGGTCTACCCATGTTTTGCAGATGACAAGATTTCATTCTTTTTTTTTTTTTAGCTTTGAAGCCATTTTATTTATTTATTTTTTAAATCTAATCTTTATTGTATTATTTTTCCGTTACTATTTAGTCCCCTTATATCCCCTTCATTCTTTTTCTTTTTTAATGGCTGTCATGTCCTGTTGTATATATGCATGATATCTTTCTTACTCATTTTTCTATCGATAGACATTTAGGTTGCTTCCTTGTCTTGGCTATTGTAAATAATGCTGCAGTGAACATGTGGATGCATATATCTTTTTGATTTAATGTTTTGGGTTTCTTCGGGTAAATACCCAGAAGTGGAATTACTGGGTCCTTCGTTGTTTCTTGTCACAGCCTTTGTTTTAAAGTCTGTTTTGCCTGGTATAAGTATTGCTACCCCCTTTTTTTTTTTCTGTCCATTTTCATGAAATATCTTTATCCCTTTGCCTTCAGTCTCTTGGCATCTTTCAATTTAACGTGAACCTCTTGCAGAAAGCGTATGTTAAGGGTCTTACTTCGTTATCCATTCAGCCATCGTGTGTCTTTTCATTTAATCCATTTTCATTTTAAGTAATTATTGATAGATATATGTATTTATTGCCATTTTGGTATTCATATTTTTTATCTCCCCCCCAGTCCGCCCTTAAAGAAGATCCTTTAACATTTCTTGTAATACTGGTTTGGTGGTGATGAAATCCTTTAGCTTTTTCTTGTCTAGGAAGCTCTTTATCTGTTCTTTTAAAACATTGATTTTAGATAAAGAGAAACATTGATTTCTTTTTCACTTATTTATACATTTATGGTTGATTCTTATATCTACCCTGGCCGGGGATCAAACCTGCAACCTTGCAATAATGGAATGATGCTCTAACCAACTGAGCTACCTGGCCAGGGCTGTCTTTTCATTCTAAATGAGAGATCGACTGGGTAGAGTAATCTTGGTGGTATATCCTTGCTTTTCATTCCTTTGAATATTTTGTGCCAGTCCCTTTTGACCTACAAAGTTTCTGTTGAGAAATCAGCTGACAATCTTATGAGAGCTCCACTGTAGGTAACTAACTGCTTTTCTCTTGCTGCTTTTAGGATTCTCTTTTTGTTGGTCATCTTTGGCATTTTAATCATGATGTACCTTGGTGTGAGCCTCTTTGGGGTTCATCTTGTTGGCACTCTCTGTGCTTCCTAAATTTTCCTTCACCAGGTTAGGAAAGTTTTCCATTGTCATTTTTTATTCCAGTTCAGTTCATTGCAATTCAAATAGGTTTTTAATTCCTTTCTCTCTTCTCCTTCTAGCACTCCCATGTTGCAAATGTTGGTGCCCTTTAAGTTGTTGCAGTGGCTCCTTAAACTATCTTATTTTTTAATTCTTTTTTTTTTCTTTTTGCTGTTCAGATTGGGTGTTTTCTGCTTCTTTATCTTCCAAATCACTGATTTGAGCCTCTGTTTTGTGTACTCTACTGTTGATTCCCTGTAATATATTCTTCATTTCTGACTTTTTAAAATGTTTTCTGTCTCCATTTTCCTGTTTCCTATCTCTGTTGAAGTTCTCCCTAAGTTCACCTGCTCTTCCCATAAGTTCATTGATCATCTTTATAATCAGTGTTTTGATTTCTGCATCTGGTAATTGTTGTCTCCATTTTACTCAGTTCTTTTTCTGGAGTTTTATCCTGTTCTTTCACTTAGGCCATGTTTCTTTCTATCCTCATTTTGGTTGTCTCCCTGTGTTTGTTCTGTGTGTTAGGTAGAGCTGCTACATCTCCCAGTGTTGGTAGAGTGGCCTTATGTAGTAGGGTGTCCTTTAGGGCCCAGTGGCACAGCCTCTGCAGTCACTCTAGCTGAGCGTTCCAGGTACATCCCTGGGTGGGCTGTGTGCTTCCTCCCGTCATAGTTGAGCCTTGATTGCTGTTGGCATGTCAGTGGGAGGGATTTTCCCCCAGGCCTATTGGCTGCCAAGGACTGGCCCTGACTATAGCAAAGGAGCTGTTCTGCAGGGACCAACCCCATGGAACAGGACTTGCTTCATCAGGGCTCTGGTGCTCGATGAATCTGCCCCTTGAATGTCGCCAGTGAAGGTGGTAGTATGGTGCTCCAGAATCTGAAGCTGTCAAATGGGCCCATTCTTAAATGTTGTATTGAACTTTTTAAAGTTTTTAATATTGTTCTTCTCGCTCTTACAGCTGAGCTGAGCCTGACCTCCAATATATTTTTCTCCCTTCATTTATTCTCCATTTTATTAATCTAAGATCAGGTCTTCTTTACCTCTGCTGTGTTTTTACTGATGAACTCTTGGCATTTTAGCTTCAGCTTTGAGGCCTAACTCCAAGAGATGGAGTTTTTAGTAATATAGCTCTCAAGAGAAACTGACGGTAACTCAGTTCCAGAGCTTTATGGTGTGCGATTGATTTAATTAGCAGGATTCCTCTAAAGCAGCTAGTTTTAGACACAGGGTTTTTCCAAAATTATATCGTTAACTTTGAGTCTGTAGTTAGAATGTACAATCAAGTCCTTTAATTTGTAAACATTATGCCTTAGTAAAATTGAGGTATCATTTAGGAAACATAAAGGCCAAACAATTGTGTAATGCCTTTACATCAGGAGCTTCTGAGAGTCGAGCGTATGTGTGTGTGTTTTCCATGAACTTAAGTCGAATCATTTCTTTTTTCCTTCCTTCATCTCGGTTCATTTCAGGACAGTTCAAACTAATTATGTTTTAATCATTTTTGCCTGATAGTGCAAACATAGGAGGATCATGGCTACCTAGAAGTATAAGTGTCAGCATTTAGATCATTATGGGATTCCATATGCCCCATACCTCCCAAACCCTGTGGCAATTATGATGTTTCTTACCCATTGTCTATAAAAGTTATTTTTAAACATTTTATAGGTCATTAAATTGTTTCTTATATTGCATTTATGAAGAAAATAGACAACGTATCCCGTACAAAGACTAAAAATGTATTCAGGGTTTTATTTTTAACTGTCAGGAAAAGGAAATTCTTTAGTGAGATCATGGCAGTTTGACAGTATTATGATTAAGTTTAATAAAGGTACATGGGGTGCTTGGAAGATCAAATTCTACAGCTGCCTCTTTCTACAGCTTCTAAGTTATCAGGCTCCTTAAATGAAGGGAAAAGCTCTTATTTCATGAGAAACAGTTCCAAATTGAAGTTATAGGTTCTCCTTCTAAAAAGCTCTTTTCATGTCAGTTATTAAAATGGGGCCTTTTATTTGTTTTGGTTATTTTACCTTAATATCATCACCAGAGTTCCTGTAATTCCACCATTGTGATTTAAACACTTTTTATCCAGAAAAAGTTACATTACACTTTTTCTTTGGAAAACCATCTCACAAACCCAGTTTGCAAAGAGAAACAATGGTGAGTTTTAGTCTAACTTTTTAACTCTTTTATAAACTATCACATTTATAGTACTGTCACTTTCTGTGGAGTGGCATATTTGCTTGAGTGTTCAAGTGCTGAAGCTAAAACACTTGGAAATATACAGTAATATGACTAGCTTATTTTTATTCTATAAAATCAAGCACAGATGAGTATTACTTTAAAGACAGTTCTACCAATAAGATCAAATTACTGCAGAAGTAGAATCTAAGAAACACTAATTATTTCCAAAACATATCTGTCTTTGGTAAGTGTATAACCTTTTTGTATCTCAGCTTCCCAATTAAGAAGGCAAAAATAATAATAGTACCTACCTGTAGAGTTTTAGTGGGGATCAAATGAATTAAAGAGTGTTGAGGACAAGGTCTCGTACTTACAGAACACTTCTGTTAGCTGTTACTATTTTCATCAATTGTAATAAAGGTTTAAATACAAAGATTGACATTATTTATTTTTTCCTTCTTTTCCTTCTTTTCAGATGACCTGTGTAGAAAAAGTAGGAACAGATGAGAAAATGCTTATGAAGGTCTTTCGCTGTTTGGGAAGTTGGTTTAACTTAGGTGTTCTGGATAGTAACTTCATGGCAAATAATAAGTTATTAGCACTCCTTTTTGAGGTTTTGGTAAGTAATGACTTCTTTTATGAAACTATTTCTGCCACATAGTCATAGTAACTAACCTTCAGGGACATAACAGTGTTTTCATATTTCTGTACAGTGATTAGGTGTATTGTAGGAAAGCAGCAGTGTCCCTCTGTTGCCAGATACCAATTAAGGTGTTAGTTTTAATATTCAGAGTGGAATGTAGTTAGGTTTAATTGGAAAGCAATCTTATGTGTAGGTCAGTGATTTACATATTGAAATTCAAGTAACAAAAAACTATTGGCCTCTTTTTCCTTGTTTTACAAGTATAAAGTTATGTTTCTAATAATGTTCATTGGGTCTGTTTATTTATATTCTTAAAAGATTTTATTTATTTTTTTTTACTATGCTTCTGGATTGGATTAACTGGTTTTTGAACCTCCTGAAATACCTTCCTCAGAAGGATATGTGGGAAGTTAACTTTTCTTTGCATGCCTGAGAAGTACTTTTATTTGCTTTCATTCTTAATTTGGTTCAGCTGGGCAGAGAGTTCAGTATTCTGTCCCTTCAAAATTTTCAAAGCCTCGAATATGCTGGCAGACATCATTGCTAATGAGAAGCTGGATACTGTCTCATTTTTGTTACTTTCAGATACCCTCTGTCCTCCCAGAAGCTTTGAGAACCTCTCTTTCACTTTGATATTCTGAAATGTCACATTGATGTGTTATGTATGGATTCTGATAATTGTTGGACCCTTTCATTTTAGATAGCACTTGAATGTCAGAAAAAAGATGGAAAAAATTTCTGGAGACTAAAATAGGGCAGGAAGCCCTGGCAGGGCAGCTTAGTTGGTTGGAGCATCATCCTGATACTCCAAGGTTGTGGGTTTGATCCCTGGTTGGGCACATACAAGAACCAACCAATGAGTGCATAAGTAAGTGGGACAACAGATCAAAGCTTCTCTTTCTCTGTCTCTGTCTCTTCCTTCCTCTCTCTAAAAATCAACTTTAAAAATTTTTTTAAAAAAGAAGAAGGGCAGGGAACATACATGACATTCCTTTTGGAGAGACTGATATGAAAAAACATGAATTTTAGAAGTCATATGATCATGGGGTACAGAAAGGCTGATTTGCTTTGGCATACAGGGAAATTTCTTGGCAGAAATAGCACTGGGAAGATTGATAGATATTATCTCATCAAAGGTCATGGCTGTCAGGCTTTAGGCATTTAAATTACATGTTCAGAAACAGGCTGTAATTGTTTATGTTTTACTTGGATTTCAGCTTAATGATCATACTTCTTCCCTATTCCTGCTATGTCTTAGCAACAAGATAAGACCTCATCCAACCTACATGAAGCTGCTTCAGACTGTGTGTGCTCAGCTCTCTATGCCATTGAGAATGTGGAGACTAACCTGTCATTAGCCATGCAACTGTTTCAGGGAGTCCTGACCTTGGAGACTGCCTATCATATGGCTGTGGCACGTGAAGATTTAGACAAGTGAGTACTTAAGGCAGTGGCCCTGGCTTCATGTAGAGTCTGGAGTCTTTTAGTCACTTTTCATTATTTATCTATTCTTTGTGACTCTTTGTGACTGTGTGAATGTCTACACTGCATCCTAAAGATGCTCTGCTTTCTCACCTGAACCTAGAATGGCAAATTGAATACAGAAGAAAAGGTTGTAATCATGGAAAGTAGTAAATTTTTTACACTTACAAGGGGTAAGGCTGTAAGAATTAGGGGTGAACTTTGAAGTATCAAGTGTAATTTGATGGGAATTTTATTCAGATGTTCAGTAATTGAGGATTTGAACTGGCTAATGAGTCATTTGCTTATATGTATAAAAGTATATGGTGTAAGGAATTGCGGATGTCACGGAGATAGGAGTACAACACAGCAAATAATCACTACGTGTCCCTTGGCTGAGGACTTTTTTTCTTATTTGATTAACTGTTGGTGAGTATGTACATACAATACCAAGATTTCTGATTGGTGCTCTCATTGCTCTTTCATCTACAGAGTTCTGAATTACTGCCGTATTTTCACTGAACTATGTGAAACTTTTCTTGAAAAAATTGTTTGTACTCCAGGCCAAGGTCTTGGGGACCTACGAACGCTGGAACTGCTTCTTATCTGTGCAGGACATCCTCAGTATGAGGTAGTGTTTATATTGTACTAAAGCCATTATTGTCCAAGTTTTATATTGCATAGTATCTATATTCCATTGTCTCCCATCCAACTTTATATTTGTGGGAAATTATAGTCTTATTTTTAATTGATATGATTTGGGGGTTGCCTGTGTATTGGATTCTTAAAAAAATCATTGTACTTGTACTTCTACTTTGAATCTTTTTCTATTTTTCATCTGGTTCGCTGGGCTGACTGGTGTATGCATCTTAGGGAACCCATTAGAAAGCCGCCTATCTTCTACTGAGCCCCCTCTCTATCTCCAGTTATTTTTAGAGCTCTACAGTTAAAACACAAAAAACCTACACCAAATCTTAACAGCATCTCTACAGATCTTAACATTCAGAATTTGTCTCTGATTTATGGATGGGAATGAGAAAGGAATTAAAAGGACTTAAAGAGTCTCCTTTCTTCCAAAATTGGTGTAAGACACCCTTCCTCTCAAGTTTGCTTGATTTTTTAAAATCTCTTCACTTATTCAAGTAGTTTTATATTCTCTTAATAGTATAAGAAGTGAGAAAGAACTTACAAGGTGGGTATTGTTTTCTGTTTTTTTTTTAATCCTCACCCATAGATATATTTACTAATGTGTGAGAGAAAAACATCGATCAGTTGCCTGACGGGATTGAACCTGCAACCTTTTTGGTGTGCAGGATGACACTCCAACCAACTAAGCCATCCAGCCAGGCTTGGTATTGTTTTAAATAGCCCTGTTTTGGACCCTTGATGGGAAAAGGATAGTATAGAGCCCTTCTTGGGGAGGACACAATAGTCCTGTGATTCTTAACCCTTTTTTTATTATCGTATAAAAGGTGTTGCCCTGGCTGGTATGGCTCTGTTGGCTGGAACGTCATCTGGTAACTTGAAGGTTGTGGGTTTGATTCCTGGTCAGGACACATACGTAGGTAGTGGGTTCGATTCCCAGTCTGGGCGTGTACAGGAGCAGCCAATGAATGTTTCTCTCTCTAAAAGCATGAAAAAAAAAATGTTCTCAGATGAGGATTTGAAAAAAAAAAAGATAATGTTTATTTCTTTGATGTAACCTCATGAGGATATCTAGATTTGGATGAAACTCAAAATATTTTTGGGAGGAAGTATAGCACTACATAATAATGACCACTCCTTTAAACAGTGCCGTAAGTAAGATAAGCTGGGATAAAGTCTTTCTTCCTTTCTCTCCCATTTCAGAAATCGAGTGAATAAAAGTGACATATGGTTGATATGTTTAGGGATTTGCAGATGGTTTGTCTGGTGAGAGGTGCTCTAATCTCAGACATAAAATGAAATTATTTCAGAATTTGGGGAAAAAATATTTGAAGAGACTTCCATTTTTCTGTCTGCTTCTCTAAATGCAGAATCTACTACACTGTTGGAAAAGTTAGCCCAGAGAATGTAAACAGAGAATGTAAAGCCTGTCATCCTAAATGGAATTTTGGTTCTAACATAAGAAAATAATTTGGGAGGAGGATATTAAATCTACTAGAGAAAAGGTGGCTTCTTAATTGGTTCCAATCATATCACTTAAAAGTTTATCTTGTTTCCTATATGGCCCTAGTAAAAATAAAACTCATTTCATTCCTTTCTCTCTTTCTCTAATTTAACAGGTAGTAGAAATTTCCTTTAATTTTTGGTACCGACTAGGGGAACATTTGTACAAAACCAACGATGAAGTTATTCATGGCATCTTCAAAGCTTACATTCAGAGGCTGCTTCATGCCTTGGCTCGACACTGCCAGCTGGAACCAGACCATGTAAGTTCTCTTCTCTACTTCTTTAAATCTTAATTTCCTCCTCTTTACTATTTTGAAGAGAAACTTTTGAGAATAAAGGGAATGGAATCTGCAGGTTTTTTGTCACTCTATAGCTTAAGCTGAAGAAACCAATACCAGCACAATGAAGAGTGTTAGGCCTGTGTACAAAGAAATTAAATCTGCAGAGCCAGGAATTCTCCTTAAATGGTTGATTTAAGTAATTCTGCAGAAGAAGAAAAAAATGCCTACTTTATATAGAAAGCATTATTTATAAAAATAAAAAATGGTTCGCTCTGACCGGCGTGGCTCAGTTGGTTGGGTGTTGTCCCACAGAGTGAAAGGACACTGGTTCAGTTCCCAGTCAGGGCACGTGCCTGGGTTGTGGTGTCAGTTCCTGGTCAGGTGCCTGTGAGAGGCAGCTGATTGATGTTTTTCTCTCATATCGATGTTTCTCTTCCTCCCTCCCCCTCTCTCGAAAATAAATAAATTAAAATTTTAAAAATTTTTAAAAGAGTCATTATCTTAAATTTAAAAAGTAAAAAATGGTAAATCCATGTACAACAGTATAAGAAGAGTTATATCAATTAATGATGTAGCAACTCGATGTACCATTATGGAACAGTTTAAAAACAATGACTATTGAATTTCATGGTTGATATACTAAACAAAAAAATCAGACTATAAAATTTTATACTCTTTATTTTTAGTAGTGTAAAATGTGCGGTTGGACTAAAACTGACACAGAAGTGAAATATTGGAGGATGTGAAAAGTAACATGATTTCCCTCCTACATGCATACACACTTTTTCTTGACTTAATACTGATTTTGTAATTTAAAAGAAAATATAGAAATAATTTATTTGCTTAGGAGAAAATACACTCAAAATATTATAAAATAGTTTATTTGAAAACTCTTTTTCTTTTCTTGAATTTATTGAGGTGACTCCAGTTAACAAAATTATGTAGGTACACAATTTTACAACATACCATCTGTACACTGTACTGGGTGTTCACCACCCAAAGTCAGGTCTCTGTCCATCACCATTTATTCCTGTGGGGCCCCCCCGCCCCCCCCCATCACCACGATGGTGTCCACATGCATTTATTCTTTCTTTTTTTTTTCTTTTTTGCTCACTCTCTCCACCCATCCACCCAGCCCCCTCTCCTCCCACAGCTGTCAGCCTGATCTCTCTGTCTGAGTCTGTCTCTGTTTTGCTTGTTAGTTCTCCATTTGCTTAGCTTAGTCTCTTCAGAGTTTATAGCATTTATTTCATCCTCTTGGTTATTTGGTTGGTTTAATCCTTGTCCTTCAACTTAGGACCTGGAGTGGGTGTTTTCTTCCCGTTGCTTACAATTACATCTGACATGAAAACTGGCTCTCTCTTCATTTTGACGTTAACACTGTTTGAGTCCTGATATTTTATGTCTCTGTAGCATCTTAGTGATGATCTAGTCTAGTGGTTTTCAGTTCTTTTTTTCTTTAAACTGATGAACCCTGTATTTAACTATTTCTTTCTTGGGAGACTGATATTGTAAATAAAAGCAGGCCACTCTGGTTTAAATGGCTGTATTTGCCCAGTCCTTTTGTTCCCTTTGCTAGTTCCATGGCACCAGTACCCTTGCAGGTAATCCCCTGCACTTCTAGTTGTATAGTGCTTTATGATTCATTATCTCATCTAAGAAAGCCATTACTTCCTTTCCTCCTTACTCCCTCACTTTAATTTCTTCATCTTATAACAAGGAGACTGAACTAGATCAGCAATTCTCAGTAGTACTAAGCGCATTTTTCAGATTGCATGGTCCAAGATTCTTATATATGCCCTTAATCATCTCACAGTTGGTAAGCCTTTGTTTACTTTTAAGAGTGTGTTGGAATAAGAAGTACTTAAGAAGCATTGAAATGTAAATGATCTCTATTTTTTAATGAGAAATTTCAAATATGCAGCAAAGGTGAAATGATTTTATTAACGAATATTTGTATACCTACTACTTAAATTCTGTCATTATTATTTACTATAACTTGTTTTAATATGTCTGTTCCCTATATAAAATGCTTTTTAAAGAATTTAATTTGCCCTGACCAGTGTGACTTGTTTGGGCATTGTACTGCAAAGCCAAAGGTCATCGATTTGATTCCTGGTCAGGGCACACGCCTGGGTTGTGGGTTCAGTCCCCAGTTGGGGCACATGTGAGAGGCAACCAATCGATGTTTCTCTCTTACAACAATTTTTCTCTCCCTACCTTTCTCCTTCCCTTCCCTTCTCTCTAGAAATAAATAAAACCTTTTTTATATTAAGAATTTTATTCTGCATCTATTTATAATGATAATGGTTGATTTTAATAGATCTTGAACCATAAAGCTTCAGAAGTTTATTCAGTACTAAAAAGTTAGACCTTATCTAAATGAGCTACACACGCTAAATTACCACCTCTTCCAGGTCACTTCCCATCTCCACCACTTCAAATTTTTCTAAAAATAGAGCAAGGTGTAGCTTGGAAATGAAAAAAAAAATGAAGTAGTAGAAGAGTTTTTCATAGTAAAGTGGTAGAGGATAGGTTTTATTGACTTGAAATACCTAAAAGTTTGGGAGACGCTCTAAAGTAAAATACCCTTATTTTTTAGGTGATTTGTCTTTTGTGCATTGGGGCTAGAGTACTTAATGGCCTTTTCTTCTTTTTTCTTGATTTTATAGTGGTCAGTGAAAGCCTTAGAAAGTTTAAAACGAATGTCATCTGATTTAATATTTCAGGAGGGGGTTCCTGAGGAGACTGATGACTTTGGGGAGTTTCGGATGAGGGTATCAGACCTGGTGAAAGACTTGATTTTCTTGATTGGGTCTATGGAGTGTTTTGCTCAGGTAAGCCCATTTGGAGATTCTTAACCAGTTGTAGTGATTACTGTAATTGTGTTCACTCCTGTGTCTTCTGTAAATGTTCCATTTTTTTCTTCAATCTCAATTGCTAAATAGAACAATAGATATGCAGGTGCCTAGCACACTGCCTGGCATATAGTAGCTATGTTTATTTACTATCTTACCAGCCAATTGCAGCCTGTGGATGGTTCAGTTATAGTTTGCCCGGTGACTCTTGCTAATGAGAGCTGTTCCACTTGTCCAGCTGGAGTGGAAGATCATAAATAAACTTAAAGCCCCCAAGATATTTACAGAGAATTCGGACCTAGCCAGGAAAAATAGCAAGTTTGTCTGCTTTAATAATGATGTACTAACTCCTGGCAACTCGTTTAGTTATTTGGCATTTCCTCTATCCACACTTACGGTTGGATTCCTGTGCAGTTTCATCCCAGAGGGACTATACTAGAGTAGAAGATTCATAGTCCTGTGGTTTTCCTGACAATCAGTGAGTAACACTTTACCTCATAAGGTTGCAATCATCACCATTTCACATCACTTAACATTAGCATAATTTCAGGTGGTTTTCATATTGCTTGATCATACTTTAAGCTCGGAAATACTAGTTTTGATGCTTTGTCGGCAATACTAAACTAACATAATATTTTTGTAAACCATCCATTCTGTAGATGTTGAGGCATAATCTCATCTAGAAAGTGTTAATAAAACTATAACTATTTTTCTTTATATTGAGCAGAGTATGTTTATTGACCTAACTACAAAGGGTTGGGGATTCTTAGAAAAGAGTAAGATCCCCACATCACAGGCAGATGACCTGTGTTTATATTTCAGTTCTCTCACTGGCTCTGTGGCTTTGAGCAGGTTACTTGTTCTTCTCCAGACCTCAGTTTACAAATTTACTTAAATCATTAGTGTTGTCCAAGATACTAGTCCCATGAGACATTCTTTGGCAAAAAAGTTTCTAGCATCAGTTAAAATGGGAAAATGACTTAATATATTAAAGGCTCTGTGAAGTCCTGTAACAACGGAATTATTTAACTTTGTTTTACCTAGCAGCATCTGTTATTTTTCAATAGAAATCTTATTTAGACTAACACACAGTCACATTCCACAGATGGATATACCCTGGGATATTTCTGGACATCTCTGAATATTCTACTTGGTCTCCTTCCTCGCCCCTCTCACTCCCCACCCCACCCTTGCTTGGACATGGTATTATGATAGGTGCTTTTAGACAACTACTTTTTAGGAATTTAATCTGTACTACTAGTTCAATGCAGACAATAGGAATATAAAACCAGTGCATATATAGAGAATTTTCATTTATCTCAATTTTAAGTGTGTTTATGTATTTATCAGTTATTATCGGGACCAGTAAAAGATACTTATATAATGTTTTGTTTTTTCCATAATAGTCATTTTGTGGGGGCAGACAATAATCTTGGTATACCCTTAGGGACCTGAATGGGTTTATTTCAAGTATCAAATTAGTAGTTACTTACAGATTTATAATTAGCAAAGCTTTGAAAATGAAAATAATAAACTCCCCCTGGCTCTGAGAGACAGTTAATTAGATTTAGAAACAAGGGGCTGAATTTTTTTTTTTTAACTAACAGGATTTTTTATTTTGTTTGTTTTGGAATTCTGTTCTGTTTTCCTTTTAATGGATCCGTAATCCACCTCTTCTTCTCTAGTTATATTCTACTCTGAAAGAAGGCAACCCACCCTGGGAGGTGACAGAAGCGGTTCTCTTTATCATGGCTGCTATAGCAAAGAGTGTTGATCCGTGAGTGTCTAATAAGTCTTTTGCTGGGAACTCTAAATATCAAAGGAAGGAAAATTACAGCATTTTTCTCATATGGTATATGTTTGGAAACTCTTAGAACATCTTCTATAATTGCTGTCTAGTCTTCTGACTTCTAGAGTCTAGTTCAGAGTAGCATGCATTGCTGATATCCATGTTGTAACCACATTTCCTAGAGTTAAAATTATTTTGTTCTTGATGCTGATTTATTTATCTAACTGAGGATCCTTTGTGAAAGTTGGTATAATTAAAAACATTGTTTTCCTTTTCTGTCTTAGAGAGTCATCTGTGAGTATCAGAAAGACAAGGCATAGGCACCATTTTACCCAAAAGAGTAGCAAAATCTAAAGTGCAATTGTCATTGGAAATTTTTTAATTAGAATTTGATTTCTAATTGTTTAGTATAGAAATTCTATATGAATTTAACGTGAATTCCTAAACACAGTTTACTTTGTGCTGTGAGTTTATAAATTGATGCTACTATCTGTCAGGTTTACTTGTATTAAGATCAGATATTTATAGTCGAGTTCTCTATCCAGGGCGTTGATTGGATAGATGGTTTTAAGGCATGTATTTGTAAAAAAGTACAGTGCTTCTTTCTTATCCACCTTATAGGGCCTAGTCAATGAAATCTTACATTGTTTCTAATTCACTAAATATTCAAGGACACAGAATAGGTTTGTTTTTCTCTCTTAAGTTCTGGTCCTGAATTACATACTATCCTGTTTGCTCTTAAACTTGATTTGGTGTTTTTTGGAACCTTCAGTGAAAGCCTAAAGATTATTAAAATCACTAGCATTTTAACTGATAATGTGTTGGTGTGAAAAAGGATAGGAAAAGGATGTCAATAATTAGTGTCCCAGGGAAACATAGACATAAATGAGACAAGATTTTATTTTATTTTTATTTATCCACATTTCAAGTCATCTGCATGGTTATAATTTTTTAGTGTATATAAAGAACTTAATAGATTTAGTTTATCATCAGGGAGTACTTTTGCTATAAGTCAGGATATTATTTACATTTTAAATATCTTTCATTTCTGGATTATGTTCTACCACTTTTGGGGCATCCTCTGCTTAAATAATATTAGCATTCTTGGTCAGTGAAAAAAAGAGAACGAAGAGGAAAAAATAAATTCATGGAGCTGTGGAAAGCATTTAGTTAACTTTAATTTTCCCTCATGTTCTAAGTCAAGGTACCTTTCCCTATACCTGCAGCTTGTGTTCTTGTTCTTTTAGTTAGTAAACTGGCCCACCCATGCCTAACTATTCTTAAAGTTTCTAGTATCCAGCTACAAGACATATTCTGGAGAATAACAACTAATAAAAAGTGGTTTATGAGAAGTAGTCACTCATTTACGTAGCCATTCAGCAATATTTATTAAGTGCCCACTATGTGCCAGGCACTGTTCTAGGTGCTGCAGCTACAGGAATAAATAGAATGGATTCTTTAAAAGGAATTCATCCGTAGTAAATGCCTGCCTCTCCAATTTGAAGAGCCTTATACAACAGTAAGATGTGTCTTTAGACATTTCACTGGCATTCAGCAGATTAAGGGAGCAGTATGCTTCGCCTGAAACAGTGATATGTTCCATTTCTTTCTTTTCCCCCTTTTTTTAGGATTTAAAAACCTTTCATATCAAGTGTTAAGCACTTTTATCCAAATGGTTATTTATTTAGAAAGAAGCCCTTTAGCAATGATTTGTGTCATTGCAGCCTGTTACTTGGCCAAAACCTAATCTCTGAAATCTTCAAGTAACTCTGAGTACTTGCCTTCTGTACTCAGGGAGAACAATCCAACACTTGTGGAGGTCCTGGAAGGGGTTGTCCGTCTCCCAGAGACTGTACATATGGCTGTGCGGTACACCAGCATCGAATTGGTTGGAGAGATGAGTGAAGTGGTTGATCGAAATCCTCAGTTCCTTGGTATGTGTGAACTCTCCCCTCAGCGACTGCTGCTTCTGATTTTCCTGGGCTTTTTCCTTCCTTTCTCTTGTTCTCTTGTTTTCCTGATTTCTCTTTCCTTGCTAGGTAGAGTGTTTCTAGACACTGAAAGTAAATATATTACGAGTTATTGCTTATGCATAGTTGGTTTGCTTTACAGAAATTCCCCCCCTTTTTTTTTTAGATTTTATTTTTATTTTATGTTTAGACAGAGGGAAAGGGGGAGAGAAAGAGAGGGAAAGAAATATCAATGTGTGGTTGCCTCTCGTGCAACCCCTACTGGGGACCTGGCCCTCAACCAGGCATGTGCTCTGACTGAGAGCTGAACTGGCAGTCCTTTGGTTCGCAGGCCAACGCTCAATCCACTGAGCTATACCAGCCGAGAAATTCACCTTTACAATAAGTTTTCTTGGAACATTTATATCTGGTTAAAAAAATAAAAACAATTCTTTTAGAAGTGCTACAGATCCATCTGCATGTTTTTAAGGCCCTTGATAACTGTAAAGAAGCACGTATAAAAGTGTCAGCTTTAGATAACTATCATTGCTCTAATTAACGTAGGCTATTTTTACACTGTGATTCATCTGTAAGTATAACGGTAGCTCTCTGAGCTTTACATTCTTTCTTATATTGCCCTGTTCTTAATACTTGAATTGAATGGTCCTATCCTCCAGCAGTTTTCAGGCTGTGCTTTGTGTAGCCCTAGCAACAGCAACAGTTGAATGCGCATGAGGAAAGAGATGGAAGATGAATGGGATCCAGGGCTCCCTGACACTGTGTCAGTGAGATCAGCTCCATTTTTATGTTTTATTTATTAGGGTTGGAACACATTTTATTTTTTTAAAAATGGTTCTTTTGCTTTAAAAAGAAAAGGAACTCTGGCTGGGTTGCTCAGTTGGTTAGAGTATCATCCCGACATGCCAAGGCTGTGGGTTTGATCCTTGGTCAGGGCACACACAAGAATCAACTAATGAATGCATAAATAAGCAGAACAGCAAATCAGTCTCTCTCTCTCTCTCTCTCTCTCTCTCTCTCTCTCTCTCTCTCTCATTCTCTCTCCACCCCCTCCCTCTCCCTCTTTTTCTCCCCCTCCCCTCTCCCTTCTCTCTCTAAAATTCATTTTTAAACAGTTTTTTAGTCTGCTCTAACTAGACGTTTTCCTTGAGTTTCAAATATGTAATCTCTATTGCATGGCTTTTTTCCTTAGACCCTGTATTGGGCTATTTGATGAAAGGCCTGTGTGAAAAGCCGCTGGCTTCTGCTGCAGCCAAAGCCATTCATAACATTTGCTCTGTCTGCCGAGACCACATGGCCCAGCACTTTAATGGACTCCTGGAGATTGCCCGTTCCCTCGATTCCTTCATGTTGTCCCCAGAAGCAGCTGTGGGCTTGCTAAAAGGTATTTACTTAAGATATTAACCTGGAACAGTCTCTCTAAGCCACTTCTGGAAGTTACCTTACATCAGTCATATCCCAGTGTTTCAGTTGCAATTTACTTAGTGATAGGTAAGGTAGCTTTTCCTTTCAGAGGGAAGGGTGTCGATTATGTGTACATACATTCTTAGAATTTTTCATACTGCTTACAGTATGTAAATATAGACCTGGATTTTGGGTGGAGACAGTACATTCAAACTAAAGAGTTCCTTTTCGAATTGGGGGAAGAATAAAAAGGGAGACCAAATAAGCATTGCCATACCAAAGAGGTGAGGTGAATGGGAATTTAAAGGTGGTGTAGCTGCATCGGTCCTACAAGTAGAAGCCAGGGCTGCTGGTCTCTTAGTGGTCTTGCCGATCAGCTTACACTGAGTAAGTATCCGTCCAGAGGCAAACAGCCATGGTGGTGGTGAAGCTCAGAGCAACAGAACTAGAGGTGTAAAGGCTAGGGAAAAAAGACTTAGACTCAGAGCATGATGGCTATTTTTAAATATTTGGAAGATTATTATAAAAGGGGGACCAGATTTTCTGTGAGTGATGAACTCTTGACAATTTACTGGCTCTTAGAAAGAAAATGCATTCTAACTAAACTTTCTGAAAACAGATTGAGCTGTCCTCTGAGTTAGTGAAATCCTTACATCTGGTAGTTGAGAGGGGTGGGATTATATCAAATAAAATATTGGGTAATATGACCTATACAGCATCTGTTGAGGCCGTGAGAATGGCAAACACCCTTGACAAGACGGATGACTTTATATGTGAACTAGCTCTGTCCTTTCTCACTCTGCGACCAGGCTTCTTACCAGCCAGTACAGCTGTTTTCCAAGACAGATTGTCTTTTCGTAGCATGGGTTTTTGTTGTTTCCCTTTACAGGCATAGGTATTCAGGCATTATTAAATCAGAGTCGGATATTCTTTGTAACTACTGCTGTGGTTATTGCTGCCATCTTGTCATTTTCTAGTGAAATCTAACCTTGATGCTGAAGAGATGTCTAACTTGTAATAGAATGTGGCATCTCAGTTTCCAGTGGTATCTTCTAGACATAGAAAACTAATTTCAGTTACATTCTTTTCTGTAGGAATGAATTAAAAGGAACAATTATATTTAAGTTAGATTTTAATTTAAAATCTAGTTTTCAACAAAAGTCTGTATGTACGTCTTGGCTAATAGATTGTCAGGAAAAGTCATTTAGTTTTTTTATTCACATTTGAGGATTTATGGATTGATTACTCCTTTGTTGAATGAAGTTTCAGGAGAGGAGAGATAATCGAGGGATTTGGGGCCTAGAAGGTACATAGCCTAGTACATTATCCTTTGGGCTTGGAGGAGTTGCTTCAGCAGTTGGTGGGCATTGTGAAGAGAGGCCGAGTGGGAAGGGTCTTAGCCTTCTAGCCACACTTTAACCTCACTATCTCTCTCTCTCTCTCCCTTTTTTTTTTTTATCCTATCTTTAATTAGAGTTCTAAGTTAAAGTTTTATTTGGGGAAAAAGTAAGGAGGGAGGCTTTTGCAACAATTAAAATTTTTTTTTAAACGGCAAACTTAACTATTATTTTTCTGTTCAAAGCGCTCATTTTATAGATAAACTAATGCCCAGAGAGAATGCTTTAAACCCAGTTTATAGATTCTGTTATGGCAGAACTAAAATTAATTCTCTAATTTCATCCCATTCTTTCAAAAACAAATTAACATTCATATTTCGCCAACTTCTGATGATAAGAATTGCCTACAGTACTTATCAAAAATAAAGTCTCTCCGTGACCCACTAAATCAGAATCTCTGGGAAGTTTGAGAACCATTGTACTATGCTGTATAAAAATAGTTTTGGCATTGGCTTTGTGGAGGAGATTTTAAGTCTTCAAAGAATTGGAAGGGGAGATATATTTTAAAATCTTTAAACCAGTAGGCTGCCGTAAAAAAAAGCCAACCGTCAATAACAAAATACCACAATGTAAAAAATAGTGCTGATCTTTTTGAAAGAAGGGGACTGTCAGCCTTTTGGTTTAACCATGTGATACAGACCAGTGAATTACCTCAATTCAGATTTTATTGTCTCCATCTGTATCTTCCTTTGTCTTTTAGGAACAGCACTTGTCCTAGCCAGATTACCATTGGATAAGATTACTGAATGTCTCAGTGAACTATGTTCTGTTCAGGTTATGGCATTGAAAAAGGTGAGTTTGGCTAAGTAAGGGGGTAAAACAAATTAATGTGTTTACGTGTTAGGAAGGGAAAGACAAAATTATTTATTTAC
Organism: Mormoops blainvillei; assembly: GCA_004026545.1. Taxonomy (NCBI): domain Eukaryota; kingdom Metazoa; phylum Chordata; class Mammalia; order Chiroptera; family Mormoopidae; genus Mormoops; species Mormoops blainvillei. The sequence goes on from PVJD01000479.1 coordinate 360,928, forward strand.
ATTTGATCTTATATCTATCTATAAAAGCCAAGAGAATGAACTGAAAAGTTATTAAAATTAGTGTCTGTCAAAGTAGCTGCATACACAGAATAAATATATAAAAATCAGTAGATTTCACTATATCAGTAATATCATTTAGAAGATAAAATGGGAAAACTACCACTCAGGTTAACAAGTTTCCTTGAAAAATATGTAAGGATGGCAGTTCTTCTCAAATTACAGCTATAGTGCAATAACAGTGAACATACCAATAGGATTTTTAGGAGAACATGACAAAATGATTCTAAAGTTTATCTCTAATGATATGCTGGTGGAAATATGTAAGTAATTTTAGGAAAGAAGAATAAGGGGCAACTTGATCATCTCTTAAAATATATTATAAAACTCTTATGGAGTGTGAATATGATAGGTTATGTAATACATAATATATGTAATCTTTAATATATAATTTATATTAAACTATAATGTCTCAATCATAATAATATATGTAATCTTTATTTTAATATATAATTTATATTGTTATATAATGTCTTAATCCTACTAAAAGTAAATGGAAAAAATTAAATGATGTCTTCCATTCTACCGTGGTTATATATTAAAATGTTATTAATATGTAGTCTTGGCCAGAATGCGGTGAGAAGGATTAAAGCAGTTTGACAATATGAATTAAAAGTTTGCACCATTTGAATAACTTTGAAGAAATAAAGAGATTGAGACAGAGGCTGATGTTTAAAGTTCTGTGTTGCAGTGTTTGCTGTAGGTTTGTATCTGTAATGACTGGGTGTTAATGTCTTTCTCTTTAGCTGTTGTCTCAGGAGCCCAGCAACGGCATATCCTCAGATCCCACTGTGTTCTTAGACCGTCTTGCAGTAATATTTAGGTAAGAAGAGAGGCTCCAGATGCCTGTCTTGGGTTAAAAGCACAAGTGAGACCCTTATGTATTAAAGTAAGCAAGTATTTTGTTCCCTCAAACTTCCAACTATCTCCTGTAATCTCCCCTTGTCAGGAGACTTAATTAAGGCCATTGCCTGCAGTCTTGGGGCAAAGGCAAGTTCTAAGAACTTGTTCTTGGTAGACCTTTGTCAAAACACCCTTTAAAATGTAATTAATTTTCTGATCTCTAGATCAATGATTCTCAAACTTTTAATGTGCATCAAAGTCACCTGTATGGCTTATCAAAACACAAATTGCTAGGTTCCATTCCCAGATTGTCTGATTAATTGGATCTTGGGTAGGACTCAAGAACTTACATTTTTAGTAAGTTCCCTAGTGATGCCGCTGCCGCCGCTGCTTGCCATTCAAGGACGACACACACTTTCAGACACATCGTGTGGTGTATGGGTACAAAACAATAATGAAGTCTCTTCAGTGACAAGGTGAAATTAATCCTTTGAAATCAAGAGGAGCCTAATGATTAAAGAAGCATTTTAAACATGATCCGGTGTGGCTCAGTTGGTTGGGCTTCATACCACAAAGCAAAAGGTCATGGGCACTTGTTTGGGTTGTGGGTTCGGTCCGTAGTCAGGGTGTGTATGAAAGGCAACCAATTGGTATTTCTCTCCCTCTCTTTCCCCCTCCCTTCTCCTCTCTCTAAAAATAAATATAAAGTCTTAAAAAAAAAAGAAAGCAGAGGACTTCCAGTCAAGATGGAGGCATAGGTAAACACGGCTCACTTCCTCATACAACAACAGCAAAAATTATAGCTAAACTACAAAACAACATCGCTCAAAAACGTCAAAAATTGAGCTATATGGAAGTCCCACAACCAAGGAATTAAAGAAGTCACATTGATTCGTACAGGTAGGAGGGTTGAATATGCAGAACGAGCTAGTCCCATACCCACATATGATAGATAAAAATCAGGAGGGATATCTTAAGAGGGAGGAATCCCAGCCCCTCACCAGACCCCCTAGCCCAGGGTTCCAGTGCCAGGAAGATAAGTCCCCATAACTTCTGGCTGTAAAACTAGTGGGGATTGGGGTGGCTAAGGAAACTGGGATTCTCTGGCATCTCCTCATAAAGGGCCCACAGTGGGATTATACAGACTCACTCACTCTGGGCTTCAGCACTGGGGCAGCAGCTTGAAGGGCGCCAGTAGCATACGGCGAGGAACTGAAGTGTTTTGTATCAGGGGAAGATCTGGGGAACAGCTTCCTCCTGGACAGAACTCCAGAGGCCCAGCAGAGGCCATTGTTCCTTTTCCAAGCCCGCCCCCACACAGAGCCACAGTGCAGCGGTGCCGTATCTGTGACTTCATCAACCTGGTTTACAAGGTAAGCCCCACCCTGAAGGTTACCTAAGGGTTTACCCACCCCATCCAACTTACAGGCCCACCCAAGCAGTTAACAGTGGCTTTTCTACCTCAGGCCATACTGCTAAGACAGAGAGTCAAAGCAGCTCTACCTAGTACATAGAAACAAACACAGGGAGGCTGCCAAGATGAGGGGACAAAGAAATATGACCAAAATGAAAGAACAGAACAAAACCCTAGAGAAAGAACTAAACAAAATTAAGATAAGCAACCTATCAGGTGCAGAATTCAAAACACTGGTTAAACAAGGAACTCGGTACTTCAATTCAGAAATGAAAGTTACACTAATTGAAAGAAGGAAAAATTTACAGGGAATTAGTAGTGAGTGGATGAAGCTGAGAATAAAGTCAATGATTTGGAGCATCAGGAAGAAAAAAAACATTCAATCAGACCAGCAAGAAGAGGAAAGAATCCAAAAAAATGAGGATAGAATAAGGGGCCTCTGGGACAGCTTCAAACTCACCAACATTCACATCATAGGGGTGCTGAAAGGAGAAGAGAAAGAGCAAGAAATTGAAAACTTATTTGAAAAAATAATGAAAGGAAACATCTAATTTAGTGAAGGAAATAGACATACAAGTCCAGGACTCACAGACAGTCCAAAAGAAGATGGATGCAGAGAGGACCACACCAAGGCACATCATAATTAAAATGCCAAAGGTTAAAGAGAGAATCTTAAAAGCCTCAAGAGAAAAGCAGAAAGTTACATACAGAGGAGTTCTCGTTAGATTGCCAGCTGATTTCTCAAAGGAAACTTTGTAGGCTAGAATGGACTGGCAAGAAGTATTTGAAGTGATGAAAAGCAAGAATCTACAGTGTAGATTACTCTATCCAGCAAAGCTAATATTTAGAATGGGAGGGCAGATACAGTGCTTCCCTGACAAGGTAAAGCTAAAGGATTTCATCATCACCAAACTATTATTATATGAAATGTTAAAGGGACTTACTTAAGAAAAAGAAGATCTGATGTATGAATGTTAAAATGGCAATAAATTCACAACTATCAAGAATTGAATCTAAAAAACAAGCTAAGCGAACAAGCAGAACAGAAACAGAATCGTAGATACGGAGAACACGGATGGTAGCCAGTGGGGAGGGCACTCTGGGACGATGGGGGGAAAGGTGCAGGGGTTAAGAAGTACAAATTGGTAGGTACAAAAGAGATGGGTAGGTTAAGAACAGTATTGGAAATGGGGTAACCAAAGACTTATATACATGACCCATGGACATGAACTAATAGGGGGGATGCTATGTGGAGGGTGCAAAGAGAGAGAAATGGGGACAACTGTAATAGCATAATCAATAAAATATTTTTTTAAAAGATTAAGAAAGGAAAAGAACAAAAAACATAAAAATAAAAACATTTGAGTGACAGTGTTCAAAGAGGAATCCTTACTGAGTTACATAACTTAAAGTTTGTGAGACTCATAGATATAACTGGAATATCAGAGTAATAGTTGCACAATGGCTTCTGTGGAATATGTTAAAATAGGCATTGTTTTTAGCTAATTAGTTTTTCTTTTTTTTTTTTATCCTCACCAAAGGACATTTTTTCCCCATTGATTTTAGAGAGAGAGGAGGAGAAAGAGAAACATTGATGTGAGAGAGTAGTATCAGTCCTGCGTGTGCCCAGACGAGGGAGTGTATGTGTCTGGACCAGGAGTCAGTTGCATGTGCCCTGACAGAAATTAAACCTGTAACCTTTTGGCTACGGGATGCTCCAACCAACTGAGCCATACTGGCTAGGGCAACTTGTTAGTTTTTGTCAATAGGTATCTTTTTATGAGTTGATGCAGTGCTCTCCTTATATAATAAGGAGAGAGCCCTGTTACTTGCCATTCTGAGAGCTTATTAACAATAACTCTTATTTCACAATAAATGAAAGAAAATCTGCAATAGATGGAACTGCCCAGATTTAAAGAAAAGTAGATTTTAATTAAATTGCTATTGAACATTTCTAATTAAAGAATTTTTTTCTTTAAAGAAGTTAATGGTTAATTATACAGTTTGTTTTTTTCTACTTCAAATTAGTAGATTCTATAACTACACAAATAGCTGGATTTGACATATTGTGGTTGGGCCAGTGTGTTGTGTGTATCACTGGGTTCAGCCTAGAATCATGGAATACATCTTTGGTAGACTAGAGTTCCTGAAGCTTTTGACTTTTAATGCTGAGAATGGAGCAGTACTTTATTTCTCATGGTGGATCCAGACAATCTATATATTTTTTATCAATTTGGAAGAGACTACATGTTTAGGTTTATAAAGAAAAAAATGAGGATAGTTGTAGTGCCCCACATCCACAGCTGTCTATCCAGAGTTAGAATGAGTTTACATGTTCTGGTGGACGTGGCTTAAAGGTGGCAGTAAATGATAAGATGATTTAAAAACTGTTTGCTTGTGTTTGTTTAAATGGAATAGGAGGAAAAGGTTTTGAGTATTAAAAATAACTTTACTCTCTGGTTTTTTTAATTTCGTGAGACTGATACTAAGTAAATTAACAGCGACAGGGCTCTGGGTCCTCAGTGAAATTGCTCTTCTTTCACTAATTTGGGCCATTGTCTTTCTGCAGACACACCAATCCCATTGTGGAAAATGGACAGACTCATCCGTGCCAAAAAGTCATACAGGAAGTAAGTGTTAACAGATGCCCTTGGAACGAGACTTTCTTCTTCTTTCCTTATAATGCTTTAACTAGAGTGAGAAGGTACTTTGTTCTAGATTCATAGGAAGATTTAATTTGTTGACATGGTTTAAATACCAATGAAAAGAGGAATGGACCCATCTGAATAAATAATTTTGATTTTAGATTTTTAAAAAAGATTTTATTTATTTATTTTTAGAAAGAGGGGAAGGAAAGGAGAAAGGGAGAGAAACATCGGTGTGTGAGAGAGATATCAATCTGTTGCCTCTTGCACGCCCCCAGCTGGAGACTCAGCCCACAGCCCAGGCATGTACCCTGACTGAGAATTGAACTGGCAACCTTTCAGTTCGCTGGCTGGCTTTCAGTCTGCTCAGCCACACCAGCCAGGGCTTAGTATTTTTGTTGTTGTTGTTGTTGTTGTTGTTTGTTTTTGTTTTTAAGAAAATAGTCTGTAGGGAAATTTTGAAAGACCAAAGATGTAGGGAGAGATGAACTCTGTGAATCCTAGAGGTACTTGGAGGCCTGATTAATACTAGCAATTTTTTTTTTCTTTTTTACAAAGCCAGTTAAACTTCATGACGATCATGAGTTTCCCCATTGATAACATACTTCCCTTATGCTTTTTTTACTGAGGGTAATGCGAGGGTCAAAATGCATGTTTTTAGGAGTACTTTCAGTCTACAGATACACCACCCTGAACATACCTGATCTCATCTGACCTTGCAAGCTAAGCAGGGTCAGTCCTGGTTGGTACTTGGATGGGAGAAGTGCTTTTCAGACTACAGGGCAGGGGGCACACCAAATATTCTTCAGTTTTTAACAGTAATAAATAATACTATTTCCTTTACTCTAGTCCTTTTGTTCAAGGTCGTCTACCTTCTTGAAATTGCCTTTAAACATTCCTTCCTCTATAACTCATACTAATTCTTTCCATCCTAAATCAGGAAGTTCAAAGTTTAGGGAAATGTCTGTCTTTGTCTTTTATTAAAGTTAGTTATGCTCCCATTTCAGTTCTAAAGAGTCCTCATGCTTCTCTTAAAAGGTGCTTGTGTTTTAGGGATGGATAGTGTTTTGAATCTCTGCACATATACACATACCCACTGGCCAGAATCAGGCCATATGTGTTCCTATAGAGAAAGCTTTTCCAAGTTATTTGAAAACCAAATCAGAGGTTACCAACTTAGGAACTTTTCCAGCTTTTAGTTCATTATTTTCTTTCTTGTGCTCTTTCATTTTTAACTCAGATATGGCCAGTTTTATCTGAGACTCTCAATAAGCACCGGGCTGATAATCGGATTGTGGAGCGTTGTTGCAGATGCCTCCGCTTTGCCGTTCGCTGTGTAGGCAAAGGGTCTGCAGCCCTGCTGCAGCCACTAGTCACGCAGGTAAGTGCTCCGTGAGGGGGAAATGTAAAGCGTACACAATCTGAAATAGGAGCTTTTGGAACAAAAATTCTGCTGATGAAGCACTTTTGTATTTATTAAATATGAACGAAAAAATAATTTGAAAGAAATACAAGGTGCCTGTGGGAGGTATATTGTCTTACAAGGGAAACAACCTGTATAATCTATTCTGTATAATGATAGCCTAAATCAAACACCAGTGTGAAACTAGGAAAAGAGAATGACTTTTTAATGCTCAGCTCCATATCCCAATGCTTAGTATTTTTACATTTCCTTTTTAAAAATGTGGTGCGTCATACTTTACTATTTCTTGGCCCAAAGGGATTTTTTTTTCTATCTGGACCATAGTTAGTTGTTCACATAAGTGTCTTATTTGTCAAGATATAAATTTGACTCTTTTCATCACCAAAATTGATATGTAAGTAAGATGGTATGATTTGCTGTATGAAGTTCTCTAAGATTACACCTAGAACTACTCTATATGAGACACCTATCACTGGTAAGTTAGTTCACTAAGTAATTTGTATTGATGTTAACCTCATAGCAGGGCAGGACTAGATTGAGGCAAGTGAGGTGCCATGCATGCAAAATTGAGGGCAGCAAGGCCAAGTGCCAGTCCTGCATTTGCAGGACTCTGAACAAGTACCTTTTTAAATTTTGCACTCCTGCTGTGAGGAAGACTGCTAGGCCACACCCAGCGAACCGGAAGTGGCTCTTCTCCACCTGAGGGTGGAGGTTTTAAGTAGGCACACATTCTCCCTGACGGTGAGTGCCATCTTAAATTCTGCCCCCTGGCACTTCACTCTTAAGGAAGCACCTTCAGGCAGGGTCATGCTAGTGCAGTGTCAGTTGACGCTTGCATGACCGTGCCTCCTTAAATTGTAGATTTGATTAAAGTTTGAATGGATATATTTTTTAACAGAATTTTAATTATTGGTGATTTTCTCTACCCTGAGTACAACAGCATATGTTTGCATTTTGGCTGTGTCCACTTCTGGTTAGGGGTCCCCTTCGGTGCAATATGTTCTGGGTCCAGTATAACTTGATTTAACTCCCCTTTGCTGTCGGAGGATACCGTGTGACTTTGATACTGTTTTTTTTTTATTTCTGCTAATTAAGTATGTGACCATCTCAATAGAGTAGGGAAGCACCTTTCCTAGGAAGTATATTCTAAGTCCATTGACAAGGATTTCCCACCAAAACAGAGGCGTAGGTAAACACACTTCGCCTCTGCACACAACAACAGAAAAAATTACAACTAAAGTACAAAACATATAACGCCCAGATTCATCAGAAAATTGAGTTGTATCAAAGTCCAACAACCAAGGATTTAAAGAAACCACATTCATCCAGACCGGTAGGAGAGGCAGAGGTGCGGAGAGGCACAGAAAGGCGGTGGAACGGGTGATGCCACATTCACATGTGATGCATAAAAATTGGGAGGGAGCCCTGGCTGGTATGGCTTAGTGGATTGAGTGCCAACCTGCGAACCAAAGGGTTGGCAGTTCAAATCCCAGTCAGCACACATGCCTGGGTGGCAGACCAGGTCCCCAGTAAGGCATGCGCGAGAGGCAACCACACATTGATGTTTCTTTCCCTCCCTTTCTCCCTCCCTTCCCCTCTCTCTCAAAATAAATAAAATCTTTTTCTTTTTTAAGTCGGGAGGGATACCTCGGGAGCATGCGATCCCAGCCCTCCAGACCAGACCACCCAGCCCAGGGTCTCAGTGCCAGGAGGATAAGTCCCCATAAATTCTCGCTGCGAAAACCAGTGGGGGTTTGGGCAGCAGAAGAAACTGGAATTCTCAAGAAAATTCTCTTAAAGGGCCTGCAGTGGACTTAGGGCTCAAGCAGACCCACCCACTGTGGGATTCAGCACCAGGGCAACAGCTGGAAGGGCACAGTGACATATGGGGAGGAGGGGAGAAAGCGAAGTGACTGTCAAGGGGACGAGTGACAGGGAGACTGCTTCCTCTTGGGCAGTCTCCAGAGGCCAGGCAGCAGCACTGACCCTTCTCTCAGCCCCCGCCAACACAGAGCCACAAAGCAGTGAAACGGGTTCCCTTGCCCTTGTGACTACCTAAAGCTCTGCCCACACAATTTACAGGTGGCTTAGTAGGTCACACTACTAAGGGAGTCAAAGCAGCTCTACCTGATACACGAAAACAAACACAAGGAGACTGCCAAATTGAGGAAACAAGGAAATACAGCCTAAATGAAGGAACAGAAAAAGAACTAAATAAAATGGCGATAAGCAACCTGTCAGATGCAGGGTTCAAAGCACTAGTTATCAGGATGCTCAAAGAAATCATTGGGTACTGCAACAGCATAAAAAAGACCCAGGCAGAAATGAAGATTGCATTAGTGAAATAAGGAAAAATCCACAGGGAACCCAACAGTCAAGGGGATGAAGCTGAGATTCAAATCAATGATTTAGAACATAAGGAAGAAAAAAGCATTCAGTTAAAACAGCAAGAAGAAAAAAGAATTTTTAAAAAACAAGGATAGAATAAGGAGCATCTGGGACATCTCCTCGCGTACCAACATCTGAATCATAGGGATGCCAGAAGGAGAAAAGCAAGAGCAAGAAACTGGAAATCTGTTTGAAAAAAATAAGAAAGAAAACTTCCCTAATTTGGTGAAGGAAATAGACATAGAAGTCCAGGAAGCACAAAGAGTCCCAAACAAGTTGGACCCAAAGAGGACCACACCAAGACACATTATAATTAAAGTGCCAAAGGTTAAAGATGAAGAGAAAATCTTAAAAGCAGCAAGAGAAAAGCAGATGGTTACCTACAAAAGAGTTTCCATAAGACTATCTGCTGATTTCTTAAAAGAAAGTTTGCAGACTAGAAGAGACTGACAAGAAATATTCAAAGTGATGAAAAGCAAGGACCTACAACTTAGATTACTGTATTCAGCAAAGCTGTCATTTAGAATGGGAGGGCAGATAAAGTGCTTCCCAGACAAGGTAAAACTGAAGGAGTTCATCATCACCAAGCCATTATTATATGAAATGTTAAAGGGAACTATATAAGGAAAAGATCAAAACTGAACATTAAAATGGCGACAAAGCACAACTATAAACAACTGAATCTAAAAAACAAACTAAGCAAACAAACAGAACAGAAACGGAATCAGTGATATGGAGATTGTTTGGAGAGTTATCAGCTGGGAGGGGGATGAGGGAAGATGGGGGAAAGGCGCAGGGATTAAGAAGTACAAATTGGTAGGTACAAAATAGACAAGGGGATGTTAAGAACAGTATAGGAAATGGAGTAGCCAGAGAACTTATATGTATGACCCATGAACTAAGGGAGGGGATTGTTGGAGGGAATGGGGGTATTGGGTAGAGGGGGGCAAAGGGAAGAAATTGAGACAGTTATAATACCATAATCAAGAAAATATATTTAAAAATAAAATTCTGAAAAAAAGTCCATGTGACATAAAAATGGAAATTATTATTAAAAGTCCCATAAATAAATAGAGCCAATGGGCCTGTAGTTTGTAAATAAAGTTTTACTGAATGATTGCCATGCCTATTTATTTAAGTATTGTCTTTTGGCTATTTTTGTGCTACAGTGGTAAAGTTGAGTAGTCGGAAGATTGTGTGGCTGGCAAAGCCTAAAATATTTACTACCAGGCCCTTTAAGAAAAAGTGTGCCAACCCCTGACTTCAGTCATTATTTATTAAGTTACATATATTTTTTAGGGTAAAACACTGAATAGGTTCATAGTTCTGATCTCATGCTCATGACATGGTGTATGCTGATAAGAGTCAGTTACTCTGTCCTTCAACCCCTGCTAAGTTTATAGAGCTGACTTTATGTAAGATCAGTGCTTGTGTGTTGTGATGGCTTTTTTTTTTTTTAACTTTTATTAGTATTTATTTTAAACTGAATTTACTCCCAGGCTGTAAGTTTTGTTTCTTCGGTTTCTTCTTGGATAGCTTTCTCTTCTGTGCAACTTCTGGTTTAGGAGCAGCCCGCTCTCTCTCAGTGAGGATCATCTCAGATGGCAGGGAGGGCTTGTGTGTGGGTTAGTCCGCCTATGAATGCTGTACGTTCTGTGCTGCATCTTGGGAGCTTTGTTCACCTGGATGTGCTCAATGACCAGAGAATCTACATCTAAGCCCTTAAGTTCAGAGTTAGTCTCTGCATTTTTAAGCAGGTACAGCAAAAATTCAGCATTTTGGGGGGACCACCAACCCTGTGTCAAGCCCCACTGTTTGGCCTGGTCACACTTTCCAGCTCCACCACTGTAATGACAGAGTGGTACACATGGCTTCTTTAAAGTGACATCCTTCAGGTACTTGGTGGCTTTTTGAATATGCATACCCTTGATGGCATGGGCAGTTTCACGGGTGTTCTTAAAGTCAATATGAAGATTTGAGCCTCTTGATTTGCATGATTTTCTGGGGTTTTTTGGGCCAAATGAATAGCAAAACATTTTCAGAGGCTATCTCTGGTCACTATTGGGAAGAGCATGATGGCATTTTAAATAGATGAATGTATAGATGCCACTTAATTTTTGGAGGATAGTAAGGTAAAAATCCCAAACAATTTAATTTAAATGTGTATATTATGTTTAAAATTTCTATTCTTTTAGGACTAATACCTTGATTGGAAACACTGGGTTTTTTACTTAAAAGATTAAATACAGGGTTTTAGGAGCAATTCAAAATTAAAACAATGCCCTTCACAGTCCTCTGACATGAGGTCATTTGGCATTTTTGTCCCTACTATGTCTATAGTAATTTAAAAATGAAAGCAACCATTAGATGTTAGAAAATTTGAGTATACTATGCTATGGTTTTATAAATGTTGCACAAGCCGTGGATAAAATAGTTCTTTAATGGCTTCCAGCTTGAAATATTGTACAACTGTCTTACAACATTGTTTTGGGAAGAGAAAAGGTCAAAGGCCTGAAATAAGTATAAATAGAGTACTTGAAAATTATTGAGGAATTGAGCTCTGTTTTTAAAGGTGTTGACAACAAGCTTGTCTATGTTACCTGAAAAAGAAGAGACCAGTCTGTCTCCAAATTTCTTCCTCTAGACAGCTTTCTAAGTTGCTATGTATTGAGGGGTAAAGAGTTGAACTAATTGCTTCTTCCCTTGGCAGATGGTGAATGTGTACCACATACATCAGCATTCCTGTTTCCTGTACCTTGGCAGTATCCTTGTGGATGAGTACGGCATGGAAGAGGGCTGTCGGCAGGGATTACTAGATATGCTCCAGGTATGTTTTCTTTTGGGAGTATAAATGTTGGGCTTAGAGGGTCTAAAGGCCTAGCAGTGTGTTCTTTACCATGTCTTTTAATTCTGTTGCTTCTTATCTTTCTACCCCAGGCATGATTTCCTAATAACAGGGAGGTAGAAACTTCCTAGTTCCCTGGACAAGCCTGCTTGGGAGGAAGAGAGATTGACCACACAACTGTTATGATCATTATTCCCTAATTTATGCTCTCCAGAAATAGGGTTTTGAGGGTTGGGGAGGTGGGCAAATAGATTTGAAATAAAGGACCTCTAACTCCAGCATGGTTCTGTCTTTAAATTCTTGCCTGGAATTGCCAGTGAACTAGTTTACTTAGCAGAGATAGTCTTAGGGTAAATAACCAGCATTGGAAAAGCCTCCTGATACACTGCGCTTTCCCCCTCCTGGTCGTGGTGGGCTGAGGGGAAATATATTAGGGACTTAAATTATGATGCTCCTTTTTCCCAGGATGTATTTTTCCTTTAAAACTTCATCTATTATTTCATACATTACTATTAAAACTTCATCTTTTCTCTTAGTGGACTAACCATATCTAGGACATAAGCACAGTCTTTACTCTCAGAAACTTTTAAAGCTTTGAAATGGCATCTGTCCACCTTCATCAGCTAAAATCTGTACCTTCAACCCTTTCTGAAATGTGGATTGCGTATGTGAAAACTGTTAATGCCAACTGAGAAAGATTTCTGTCTTCCTTTTCTTGATCTTATTCTTGTTGCAGTCTTTTTCTTTTCTTGTGTATGCTTCCCCCTTTGCACCCTTTGCATATGTTGTGATATTTAGCAAGTGCAAATGCTCTGGCGTTTATATACAAGCATTTGTTTTAATACCACTTCTGTTTTCAGGCACTGTGCTTCCCCACCTTCCAGCTCCTAGAACAGCAGAACGGGCTCCAGAATCACCCTGACACCGTGGATGACCTGTTCAGACTAGCCACCAGGTCAGTTCTTCAAAGAGCAACCCTTTCTTTTATTGTTCATCCCCATCACTGCTTAGTCTTGTTACCTAACACTCGACTGTTTTCTTCTGTGTGAAATGAGGTAAGTGGAGTATATAGACTAATGATTCATAACCCAGAGTTAAACTTTGAGCCAGAATATCCTCATAAGTGAGGAGGAGGAAGAGGAATTGGATGGGAACAGGAGAAAGTAGCTCAGTTCCTTTCATGAAGGAGGAAACAAGCACATGACAATAAAAATGAACTTGGTAAAACCATTTGACTAGATAATCACTGAAGTCCCTTGTAGTTTCAGCTTCGTATGCGGCTATGATGTTGTGCTGTACCTTTTTCCTTCAGTAGCTTAGCGTCCTTTAGATGTAATTGTATCTCAAAAAAAATTTTAGGATTAAAAGGTGCCTTAGAAGTTATCTGGTGCTATACTTCCCAACTCTGCCCCTAGCCTGCTACCTTACCTAGTCCTTAAATTCCTTTTACAGTACACTGACATTATTGCCATACCTCTCAGTTCCTTCCTAGTCCCCAGCTAAGGAATTTGAATCAAACCAAGTAGCTAATGTAAAAACATTAAAAAAAAATAAACTTATTAAATATATATAAATATACATGTAATATATTTTATCATTTACAAATGTAAAGTAGTATTTACTTGACTTTTTCATCTCAGAATTGAATACTTTTTGTTAGTTTTTGGACAAGTTAGAAAAAAAATTTTTTTCCCCTCAGATGATATGGGTGAGCTGTCAACCTCTATTTTCCCAAGATGTGTTCCTTAAAAAACTAATCCCTACAGATGTTCTTTGTACAGATTGTTACCTGATGAGATGAACTTGGAAAAATACTGCATCTTTTTCTTAGAGATCCTCCATGTCCATTGAAGGATCTGAGCAACCTTGTGGAAAACTGAGTGGAAACTAATGGAGTTTCCATATACCTCCTGCTTCCTGCACTCCACCACCTTCACTATCAGCATCCCTCACCAGAATGCTTTATGTGTTAAGAATTGATGAACCTACATTGACACATTATCACCCAGAGTCTGTAGTTTACATTAGGTTTTGTTCTTGGTGGGGTACCTTCTGTGGGTCTGGACAAATGCATGATGACATGTACCCACCGTTATAGTATTGTACAGAATAGTTTGGCTCCCCTGAAAATCCCACGTGCTCCACCTGTTCAACACTTCCTCCCACTCAAACCCTAGCAGCCACGGATATTTTCTGCTTTCTCCATACTTTTGCCTTTTACTGTGGCTGCTTTTTTTATAGCCTTTTCCTGTCATTTACACCTAGCCTCTCTTTCCATCCAGGTTTATTCAGCGCAGCCCTGTTACCTTGCTGAGGAGCCAGGTAGTTATCCCTATCCTACAGTGGGCCATTGCCTCTACCACCCTGGACCACCGAGATGCCAACTGTAGTGTCATGAGGTTCCTACGAGACCTTATCCATACAGGGGTAGCCAACGATGTAAGTACAAACATTGTACCTTTTCTACTTAGCAGCTCATTTTCTTTTCAGATCGCTTCCTCATTTCCTTGGCTGTTTCTGTCTCCTTATTTGACATGTATTGGTTAGGCCTATACCATAGTGGACCAGTTACTAACTATAGTGGTTCACAAAGTTTTCAAAGGTAGATTTGGCTAGATAGAGAGTAGAACTGAGGGTAGGGGACAGCAGTGAAGAAGTAAGCAAGTATGTGAATAGGCTAATTATTATTAACAAGTTTGGTAATAAAAGGAGAGAGAAAAAGAAAACCGGAAGTTAAAGGCAGTTAGAAGTGAAAAGCAGTTTTTGAAAAAGTTATATTTTTTCAAGATGTTAGAAATATATTGGTATTCAAAGACTATAAGAAGGAAGAAAATATTTTTGATGCAAAAATTATCTGATAGAAGCCTTCAGTTTTTATTTCAGTTGGTTTTAAAAAGGAAATAAGGATACTTTGTTATTTTTCACAGAAAAAAAATTAAGAAAATTGCTACACTTAATCTTTTTTTTTTATTAAAAAAAATTCTTTTTTTTATATTCTAGAGAGAAGGGAAGAGAGGGAGAAAGAGAGGGAGAGAAACATCAGTGTGAGAGAGAAACATCAATTGGTTGCCTCTTGCATGCGCCCCAGCTGGGGACCGAACCCACAACCCAGGCATATGCCTTGATGGGGGATTGAATCTACACCTGACCTTTCAGTATGCAGGACAGCACCCAACCAACTGGGCCACACCAGCCAGATGCTACCCTTAATCTTTAACCATATGTCTCTTCTACTTTCTATTCATGAAAAATCTAAGAGCTAATATCAGCTGAAACCCATGCCCATTTCCTTGATATTAAACTCAATATTTTCTTCCTAATGACAAAACATTTAATATACTTTGTGAATCCACCTGCTGTATAGTATATATATCTTCTTCTGGGAGAGAAAAATTGCTAGACCGGAGATTTTCATCTTTTTTCATTTCATGGCACGCTCAGACTGATTACTAAAATTTTGTGGCGCACAAAAAATATATATTTTTTGCCAGTCTGACAAAAAAGTAAGTATAATTTTGATTGATTCGCACCATATGGCTGTTGTTGTATTGGCTGTTGTCATTTTTTAATTTATTTTTTTATTGATTATGCTATTACAGTTGTCTCAATTTTTCCCCCTTCACCCCTCTCCCAGCACTGCCCACACCCTCCAGCAATCCCCCATCTTTTGTTCATGTCCATGAGTCATGTATATTAGTTCTTTGACAACTGCATTTCCTATACTTGCTCTTAAAATTCCCCTGCCTATTCTGTAACTACCGATTTGTACTTCTTAATCCCTGCACCTTTCCCCCCATCGTCCCAGACTGCCCTCCCCACTGGCCACCATCCCAGCGTTCTCTGTATCTGATTCTGTTTCTGTTCTGCTTGTTTGCTTAGCTTGTTTTTTAGATTCAATTCTTGATAGTTGTGAATTTATTGCCATTTTAACATTCATACTTTAGATCTTCTTTTTCTTAAGTAAGTCCCTTTAACATTTCATATAATAATAGTTTGGTGATGATGAAATCCTTTAGCTTTACCTTGTCAGGGAAGCACTGTATCTGCCCTCCCATTCTAAATATTAGCTTTGCTGGATAGAGTAATCTACACTGTAGACTCTTGCTTTTCATCACTTCAAATACTTCTTGCCAGTCCATTCTGGCCTACAAAGTTTCCTTTGAGAAATCAGCTGGCAATCTAACGAGAACTCCTTTGCAGGGAACTCTGCTTTTTCTCTTGAGGCTTTTAAGATTCTCTCTTTAACCTTTGGCATTTTAATTATGATGTACCTTGGTGTGGTCCTCTCTGCATCCATCTTCTTTTGGACTGTCTGTGCTTCCTGGGCTTCTGTGTCTATTTTCTTCACTAAATTAGGTTAAGTTTTCTTTTGTTATCTTTTCAAATAAGTTTTCAGTTTCTTGTGCTTTCTGTTCTTCTTCTGTCACCACTATGTTGCGAATGTAGAATGTTTGAACTTGTCCCAGAGGCTCCTTACACTATCCTAGATTTTTTGGATTCTCTTTTCTTCTGGCTTTACCGATTGGATGTCTTCCTTACATTATTTTTTCCTCCTTATGTTCAAAATCATTGAGATAGCTCTTGGCTTCATCCACTCCGCTGCGGATTCCCTGTGAATAATTCTTTCTTTATTTCAGTTACTATATCCTTCATTTCTGCCTGGATCTTTTTTATGCTGTTGAGGTCCTCACTAAGTTCCTTGAGCATCCTTATAACCAGTGTTTGAACACTGCATATGATAGATTGCTTATCTCCATTTTGTTTAGTGCTTCTTCTGGAGTTTTGTTCTGTTCTTTCATTTGGGCCATATTTCTTTGTCCCTGCATCTTGGCAGCCTCACTGTGTTTGTTTCTATGTAACAGGTAGAGCTACTTTGACTCCGTGTCTTGGTAGTACGGCCTAATGTAGTAGGTGTCCTTTCGGGTCCAGTGGCACAGCCCTCCCTATCCCCCAAGCTTTGTACTCAAGATGCGCCCTACCCTCCATGTGGCCTGAGAACACCCTCCTCTTGTAGATGAATCTTGATTGCTGTCAGCAGGTCAATAAGAGGGATTTACCCAGTCCAGACAGCTGGTAGGACTGGCTGTGACTCCTGGCCAGCAGCCGCCTCCCTCCCTTGCTTGTAGAGGTGTTTGGGTGGTGCTCTGATGTGGTCTGTAACTGTCCACTGGGTGTGCAGGCTCCAGGGTTCCCAGGGTGGGGCAGGCCAAGGTCAGCTTCCACCTGTGTTCTGTCTGGGGCCCCTTGGTGTAAGCTGCAAAGCCATCTGCAGATGGTTGCTGCTAGCGGGGGGCCTGGAGCCACTCAGTGAGAGGTAAGGGGGCTGGGCTCAGCTAGGGCTTGTTTGAATGGATTTAGGAAGGCCTGAAATCTGTACCTAGCCCAGCCCTTTGCATGGAAAAACCACTGTTACCAGGGTAGGAGAGTTGTTTGGGTGGACCCATAAGGTGGACCCTTAGATAATTGTCAGGGTGGGGCTTTCCATGTGAACCAGGTTGATGAAGATTCAGATATGGTGCCGCCACACTATGGCTCTGTGTGCGGGAGGGCTCAGAAAAGGTACAGTGGCTGCTGTCTGCAGTTCTGTCTGGGAGGAAGCTGTCCCTCAACTCTTGCCCTAATGCCAGACACTCCAGTTCTTCCCTATATGTCACTGGTGACCTTCAAGGTGCTGCCACAATGCTGGAGCCCAGAGGGAGCAAGTCCATGTAAGTCCGTGTGTGGTGTGACGCCCTTTAAGAAGCCTGAGAATCCCGCAGTTTCTACCAACCCAACCCCCACTGGTTTTTACAGCCAGAAGTTATGAAGACTGATCATCCTGGCACTGGAACCCTGGGCCGGGTGGTCTTGTGTGGGGTTGGGATCCTGCGCTCCTGAGATATCCCTCCATTTTATATCCACCACGCGTGGGTTTGGGACCAGCCAGTTCCCCAGTTCCGTGTCTCTGTGTCTCTGTCCCTCCGTACCCCCTACCCGACTGGACGAATGTGGTTTCTTTAATTCCTTAGTTGTCAGACTTCATACAGCTCGATTTTCCGATTGTTCTGAGTGATATTTGTTCTGTAGTGTAGTTGTTATTTTGCTGTGGTTTGTATAAGGAGGTGAACCACATTTGCCTATGCCTCCATCTTGACCGGAACACCTCATTTTTTTAATTTGACAATCCAAGGGAAAAGAGGTTAGTGCCCCTGACTAAATAGTTAGGTGTTGAGTGTTTTAATAATTTTTGTGGCACACTGGTTAAAAAGTGCTGCGCTAGATTAAAGGGAAAAGAGTACTTGGTATTTGGAAAGTTGAAATTAGAGCTTATCCATTGCTCCTGTTTTCTTATAGCATGAAGATGACTTTGAATTACGGAAAGAACTGATTGGACAGGTGATGAACCAGCTTGGACAGCAACTTGTGAGCCAGCTGCTCCACACATGCTGCTTTTGTCTCCCCCCATACACCCTGCCAGATGTGGCTGAAGTGCTCTGGGAGATCATGCAGGTTGACAGACCGGTAAGATTTTTTTCCATAAAGAGCCGTTTCTCCCAGTCCTAAATTTTGGTTTCCTGCAGCCAGCTATAACTTTGAAACCAGCCCTGTTGTACGTTCATGAAACCTAATTTAGGCATATTGCTAAGTTTAATTTTAGATGAAGGGGCTTATGTGAGGCCATTAATTCATCACTGGGTTCTCAAAAGCATGTATTTGTCACTGTTGTAGGGCTTACATATTACCAGAAATGAATACTAAGCATTGAATTCAGCTCTGTGGCCATCCAATGAGAAATTGGTTCACTTGTGGGAAATGCCCATACATCACTTTTATAGTATTACAGGTTATACAGGAAGTGTTAATTCACTTCATGCTCCTTAGATAATAGTGTATGGTTCCCTAGTAATAAATCTAATCAGAGTGTTTGGAGGCAGATAGATATAAAACTAGTCCAAAATATATACTGGGATTTCTTTCCCCATTGGATGTATTTGTTTCCTGTCTTTATTCTTCATCTAAGTTCTTTATCACCTGAGTGTGGAAATTCTTTTTAGGCTATTCAGTAATGTCCAAAAATTTCAGTACTGGGCCCACATGATCATAAATCATTATGTATACTGCATGAAAGTTTTGAGCATAGTGATAAAGTATAACATGGCCTGTAAATTATTTTTAAAATAGGATTTATAATTTTTCATGTTAATATAAAAACAATTCCAGAAAGTATATAGTTGGATCTAATTAAAGAGAGCTGTCTTCCAGAAGAGAAAAATCCAGATATACAAGTATCTTACAGTTTTGAAGTCCATGTATATCTTAATATTGTGACCTGCTGTGTATCATTGATGGCAGTTCTTAGCCTCAATTTCAGCAGTGTCACAAAAGATAGTGCACTTTTACTGTTAGACTCTGATATGACTGAGCCAGAATTTCTGCCTGACCGGGTGTGTTCATCTCCAAAAATCAGTGATTGTCTTAGTGGCATATGCTTTACTTGACCTTTGGCTCAGACAAAAAACAATCAAATGTAGGATGGATGCTTAATAGATTTCTTACATTTTCATTAGCTGTGTATTTCAGAAACAGCCACACGTACTTTAATTCTTACATATCAAATTCTGTGAGCCTCCTCTGTGACTGATTTTTATCAATTAACTCTACAGTTCTTAACATATAAGCTCAAATGCTTTAGGCATAAATTGTACCAACGGTACCCATTGCTGGTTGTTCAATACATATGTTCTCTTGCAATCTAATACAGGAGGATTTTGTTTTCCTAAAGAAAGTACTCTGTGAGCCTGGGGACCAACAACTTTAATTCCACAAGTCCTTGACATGAGAAATAAAATTTCATAGTTTTTCACTTTTTACAAATATACTTGGTTCCCAGGTAACAAAAGGCATTATATAAATTTGATTTTACAAAAACATTCGTAATTTGTAAACATAGTAGTTAAATGCTAACAGAGGAAGGAAATCAGAGCAGCAGGTTTCCTTGGATGGACAGGAACAGAAACCAGGTAGCCATGTGCTCTTAACAGCTTACTGTAGACCCATGAGTTGTCAAGCAGTTTAAAGTGATGTTTTTTGCCCTGGTGTGGCTCAGTGGATTGAGCACCAGCCGGTAAACTGAAAGGTCTCCAGTTTGATTCCCAGTCAGGTCACGTGCCTAGGTGTGAAGCCAGTTCCCAGTTGAGGGTGTGCGAGAGGCTACAGACCAGTGTTTCTCTCCCTCTCTGTCTCCCTCCCTTCCCCCTCTCTAAAAATAAATAAATAATTTTTTTAAAAAAGTGATGGATTTCTATAAACATCAACTATAACTGAATTTTTGTAAAGGAACTCTTACATAAATTTGGGTTGTCTATACCCTATAAATAAACTAATTGAAACTGTAACTAAGAATTTAAGTCCAAGGAAAATTTACATTCTTGAGTACTTTCTTAATCATACAGTTTTCAAACTTCACAAAATTTTCAATAGAGGATGACATACCAACTTTGCCCCTTGAGTGAATATTAAATCTCTTTCTTCTGTCCCCTCTTTCTTTGTTGGATACCCGCCTATAACAAATTTATTCAGTATTTTCAACCTAATTTCTCAGCTCTCCTTTAGTAAAAGATGACAGGGCTCATTATATGCTAACTAATTAATTTTTGCTTTTTAGTTTAGTTCTTAATGTTTTTATTGAGAGGAGGGATACTATAGTTAACTTTTGAGCAGTTTTTGGATACCAAAACTTTGTCAGTTAAGGATTCTTCCTGAATCTTTTGCCTCTGCTTGTCTTTTTTGTTTGAGTGCAGTGTTGTCTTCCTTGAGGGAAACATTTGGAAAATTATGCAAGCACTTTTTTTTGTTTTAGTAAGGAACGATTTATTGGTGGAGAAGGTGCCAACCAAGAAGATGGGAGACTGTCCTGGCTGGTGTGGCTCAGTGGATTGAACTCTGGCCTGCGAACCAAAGGGTCGCAGTTTTGATTCCCTGTCAGGACACATGCCTGGGTTGCAGACCGGGTCCCCAGTCGGGGGCGTGCAAGAGGCAGCCACACATTGATGTTTGTCTACCTCTCTTTCTCCCTCCCTTCCTCTCTCTAAAAATAAATAAAGTCCTTTTTTAAAAAAAAAAAAAAAAGAAGAAGAAAATGGGAGACTTAGTGGTGTCTCAGATTCATCGTAAAGTACAGAGTTCAGCCTTCTTGGATGTGAAGTGAAGGAGAAATGGGAGGGCAAGAGGGGATTGTGGACCACAGACAGGTGGGCACCAGCAGGGGTCCAAGGAAAATTGTAAAACTTCTTTGTTCTTGGTCCATTAACTCTAGTTGATGTGAGTCCTATCACGAGCTTCCTGCAAATAGTTTTGACTTTCCTGTACATGAGGGCTTATTGCACTTGTTTCCTGTATAATCCAGTCCAATGGCACAGATTCTAATGGTCTCATGACATCCTTATTGATGATAACACTGTTGGTGGAGAAAACGGTACCAGGTGTTTGACTAGTAGAGTCAGACCGGACCTCAGTTCAGCTACCTCAGTACTTGAGTTTTGGCTAAGGAAGGATGCAAAGCCAAGACTCAAACTATAAGAGAAAGTTTATTTAGAAAGTCACAGAGGTAGAAGAAATGAGCTATAGAAGAAATGGGCTCCAGGAAACAAGTTATAGAGGCAAAGGAAGGGCCCCTGGAGCTTAGGAGAGAAAAAGGTAACAGTAATGCACCTACAGGGAGGAAAAGGGTGAGGGAAAGGCACAGGCATCCTCCCAGGAGGGAGAGTGGGCTGCCATGCAGTTTTTTAAAAGCATTTCTAGTAGAATATTTACTTTTTCCTCTGGTTATTATCATGTTAACATAACAGGAAAACATAATGTAAAGAAATTACCTGAAAAGCGTAACCACAATATAGATCCTACTTAAGAAAGACATGAAGCCCTGGCTGGTGTGGCTCAGTGGATTGAGTCCTGGCCTGCAAACTGAAAGGTCACTGGTTTGGTCTCCAGTTTGATTCCCGGTTAGGGCACATTGCCCGGGTTGTGGGCCAGGTCCCCAGTTGGGGGTGTGCACGAGAGGCAACTGATCGATCTTTCTATTGCATAGCGATGTTTCTCTCCCCCTCCTTCTCCCTCCCTTCTCCTTGCTCTAAAAAGAAATAAAAATAATATCTTTAAAAAAAAAAGAAAGATGCCCTGGCTGGTGTAGCTCGATGGAGTGGATGCTGGCCCGCAAACCGAAAGGTCACTGGTTCGATTCCTCCTCAGGGCACATGCCTGGGTTGCGGGCCAGGTCCCCAGCTGGGGGCGTGCGAGAGGCAACCAATCAATGTTTCTCACACATGTTGGTGTTTCTCTCCCTCTCTTTCTCCCTCCTTTTCCCCTCTCTCTAAAAATAAATAAATACAGTCTTAAAAAATAAAATAAAAAATAAAGACATGAAGGAAAATTAGAACTGACTCAAAGAACAATTTAACTGAAAATAAGAAACCAGAAGAAGTCTCTAGAATTTTGATTTTTAGTTTGACGAGGAAGGAAGGTGGGTGAGGGCAGGCAGTTTTTGTGCGTATGAAAGGTATGAAGAGATCTTGTTTTGGATAGAAATACATTATTTTAAATAGCAACAAGAGTGAACAGAAGAACTTCAACCCAAAGAACCGGCAGTAACACAAAGGAACTTACTGATATGACCTCTTCTGAGAGAGATGACCTTAAAATCCTTTAATTTCTGGAGTCATATTACATACATACTTTTTTGACATGTTTATTTACTGTACTTTTTGTCCCTGCTCTTTCTGGTACCTGAACCTTTGCTTTGGATTACCTTTGATCTTCATGCACAAGAGTTTTCTGGCAGCTGTTTAATTTTTTAAAACATTGCATAAGTTTAGTGACAGGAACAGAACAATAGCCTCATCCAGAAGAGACTTCCCTTCCAAGGCACAAGGCTCTTTCTGAAATGGCGCCTGCTGCCTCTTTGAAGGGAAGTCTAGGCATGCCTTTGTAGCTGATTCCAACCCCCAAGGGCTGGAAGGCCTAAAGATAGTACTTTCTAATTTTTTTTAATGTTTCTAAGTCTGGGGGAACTAATGCTTAAGGAAAACCCACGGGTTTTTGATAGAACCTATAGAGTCCCAGTTGAGTAAGCCCTGCCTCCTTTAAAAACTCGTATCCCTCTTCTTGGTACAGACTTTCTGCCGATGGTTAGAGAATTCCTTGAAAGGTTTGCCAAAAGAAACAACAGTGGGAGCTGTCACAGTGACACACAAACAACTTACAGATTTCCACAAACAAGTCACTAGGTGAGTGATGGTTTTTTGTTTTTTGGGGGTGGGGTGTTGTTTTGTTGTTTTTTTTAAGAAATATGAATAGCAGTTGGGATATATAGAAAAAATATATGTTTCTTATTACCATCTGAGTTACAGATCTGCCCAGGAGTATGCTTCTTGTTTGCCTTTGTATATTCACAATTTAGTGTCCATGCAGCCTTGAATTACACAAATTGTCATTGGAAACCAGTCTTGAGGAAAATATCACCGTGCAATATATGTGTGTCAGTTTTATTGTACATATGCACTACCTGTTATAAGATATTAATGAGTAAGTGGAAGCGTTATTTCTTCCAAAGGAAAAATGCACTGAACAGCACATTACCCTGCAGGAGATCTCCTTTTTTCTTTTTGAAGTCCTTCTCAATTCTCATTTGTATTCCAGAATGCAGGTGCCTGAGTAGGTGAAGCATTGGTTGTAAAACATGGAGTGTTTGCTCTAAAAAGAAATAAAAATAATCTTTAAAAAAAAAGAAGGTGCCCTGGCTGGTGTAGCTCAATGGAGTGCGTGCTGGCCTGCGAACCAAAAGGTCGCTGGTTCGATTCCTATTCAGGGCACATGCCTGGGTTGCGGGCCAGGTCCCCAGCTGGGGACATGGATGTAGACTGCAGTAAATGGGAAGGGTTTTGCCATACCTAAAGATACTCAAATTCTAATTTCATGCAGACCAAACAACATTTCTCTGGGATGCATTAGGCCTATGAACCACATGCTTACAGCTTAGTTAAAATGTTAAGTGTAACCTGGCTGGTGCGATTCAGTGGATTGAACGCCAGCATGCAAAGGGTTGCCGTTTCAATTCCCAGTCAAGGCATATGCCTGGGTTGTGGGGCAGGTCCCCGGTAGGGGGCGCAGTACATGAGAGGTAACCACACATTGATGTTTCTTTCCCTCCCTCCCTTGCCCTCTGTCTATAAATCAATCAGTCAATCAATCTTTTAAAAAATATTAAATGTACCTAAGACTTTTATTTTCCTGTTAACATAATAAGCATTTTATATAGCTTTCTAATTACTGTGCTATGCAGATATTACTTGATTTCCTTACAGTATCTCTATCAATAGACATTTTGTTTTGTTTTCATTTTTTTCAGTATTATATAGATAATAGGGAAAGTCTAGCCTTTTCCTTGTTTTGACCATTTCCATTAAAATCACTTAACCAGTTATGAGACTTTTATGGTCCTTAGTAGTACTAATGACAGCAAATTAAATTGGGTTTTGTGCTGCCTTGCCATGAAATTTTTTTATGTGTCTAGAGTCTTTAGAATTTTGACTAGATTATAGGCCATGGCTTATATTCGTACAGTTGGGGAATGATCTGTAGGTCTGAGGATGAGTGTTGCAACGAGATTGATAAGAGTGAAAAAGAAAGAAATATTCCAGTTGCCCATCAGTAGAGAACAGTTATATAATTGACAGTACCTTTATACTAGTAAGTAGGCACTTAAAAAAAAAAAAGGAAAAGAATGCATATGACACAGAAAACAAAGCTGTAAGGGGGAAAAATAACAATATCATATAACCGAACTTGCACTTCAATATTTTTATTTTTAACTGTGATAAAATACAGAATTTATCATCTTAACCATCTTAAGCGTATTGTACAGTAGTGTTAAGCACACTCACATTGCTGTGAACCTCTGGAACTTTTTCCATCTTGCAAAACTGAAACCATGCCTATTCTCTGCTCCACCCTGCCCCAGCAACCATCATTCTACTTGGTTTTGTTAAAAATTTGACTACTCTAGATACTTCACATAAGTGAAATCATACAGTATTTATGTGGTTCATATTTTTGTGGCTCACTTAGCATAATGTCCTCAAGGTTCATCCATGTTGAAGCATGTGTCAAAATTTTTTAAGACAGCAACATTCCATTGTCTGTACATACCCCCATTTATTTAGTCATTCATCTGCTGATGGGTATTTGGGTTGCTTCCACCTCTTGGCTGTTGCAAGTAATGCTGCTGTGAGCATGAGTACACAAATATCTCAAGACTCTGCTTTCAGTTCTTTTGGATATATATCTGGACATGGAATTGCTGCATTATGTGGCTTTTTTTGTTTGTTTGTTTGAGGAGCCGCCATACTGTTTTCCGTAGTAGCCCTCTTACAGTCTCACCAGTAGTGCACAAGCTTCTCATTTCTCAGTATCTTTGTATTTTTGTTGCCTGTGCTTTTTGGTGTCATATGCAAGAAATCACTATGAAATCTAATGTCATGAAGTTTTTCCCCTATGTTTTCTTCTGAGAGTTTTATAGTTTTATAATTAAAACCAGACTCAGTTTTTTAAAGTGAGAAAAAATAAAGTAAATTTTAGGTAGTGGTACAAGAACTAATCTTCTTTTCTGAGAGTTGATTTCTTAATGTCATTTTTTTCTTCTCTTTTTATAAAAATTTTTTAAAATCGCTCTCTATATTTCAATTACAGTTGACATAGAATATTATATTAATTTCAGGTGTAGAGCCCAGTGATTAGATGTTATGTAACTTACTAAATGATCATCCCAATAAATTTGTACCCATCTCACACTATATATAGTTCCTGGAATATTTTATTGACTGCATTCCTGTGCTGTACTTTACATCCCCATGACCATTCTGTAACAGCCAATTTGTACTTCTTAATCCCCTCTCCTTTTTCATCCATTCCCCCAACTCCCCTCCCTGGGTAAAAATGTTCTGTATATCTGTGAGTCTGTTTCTGTTCCTCTTGTTCATTTATTTTGTTCCCTGTGTTCTATTATTGATAGATATGTACTTATTGCCATTTTATTGTTCATATTTTTTATCTTTTTTTTCCTTCTTCTTAAAGAAGGCCCTTTAACATGTCTTGTAATACATTTGGTGGTGATGAACTCCATAGTTTTTTCTTATCTGGGAAGCTCGTTATATGTCCTTTGATTCTGAATGATAGTTTTCATGGGTTAGAGTAATCTTGGTTGTAGGTCCTTGCTTTTCATCACTTTGAATATTTCTTACCACTCCTTCCTGGCCTGCAGAGTTTCCATTAAGAAATCAGCTGTGACAGTCTTATGGGAGCTCTCTTGTAGGTAACTAACTGCTTTTCTTTTGCTGCTTTTAAGATTCTCTTTGTGTTTAACCTCTTGCGTTTTAATTATGATGTGTCTTGGTGTGTGCTTCTTGTTTAGAACTCTGTGCCTCCTGGACTTTGTCTGTTTCGTTCACCAGGTTAGGGAAGTTTTCTGTCATTATTCTTTCAAATAGGTTTTCAATTTCTTGCTCACTCGTCCTGGCACCCCCATGATGCACATGTCAATATGTTTGAAGTTGTCCCAGAGTCTCCTTACACTCTCTTCATTTTTTTGGATTCTTTTTTCTTTTTGCTGCTCTGATTATGTATTTTTTTGCTTCCTTATATTCAAAATCACTGATTTGATTCTCAGCTTCATCTGCTCTAACCATTGTTTCCATGTAAATTGTTCCTCACTTCAGTTAGTATATCCTTTATTTTTCACTGGTTCTTTTTTATGGTTTCTGTGTCTTTTGTTTTGTGTGTGTTGTTTATTTTTTATGCTGTTGAAGTTCTCACTAAGTCCTGAAGTTTTCACTAAGCCCTTGAGCATCCTTATAACCATTGTTTCAATCTCTGTATCTGATAGTTTGCTTGCCTCCATTTCACTGGGTTCTTTTTCTGGAGATTTTTTTTCTGTTATTTCATTTGAGAACTGTTTGTCTCTGCATTTGGCTGCTTACCTAGGTTTGTTTCTATGTATTAGGTAGAGCTACTGCATCTCCTAGACTTGGTAGAATGGGTACTGCTGCAGCCTCCCCAGTCACCCAAGCAGGCAGCCCAGGTGTGCTTCTTTGTCAGCTGTATACATTGTCCTATTGTAATTGAGCCTGGGTTGCTGTTGGCGTCACTGAGAGGGATTGTCCCCCAAACTGATCAGCTGTGAGAACTGGCTGCAACTACAGCAGAGGAGCTGCTGTTGCAGGAGTCAACTTCAGGAGTAGAACTTGCTTCAGTGGGGCTTTGGTGCTTACCAAGTCCATCCCTTGACTGTGTCACTCGTGGAGGTGGTAGGGTTTTAATCCAGTGTGGTCTGAAGCTATTCACCAGGTGTACTGGCTCTGAATCTTTCTGGGAGGTACAAGGTCAGCCACCTCCTGTGCCCTGCCTGGGGCCACCTGGCATGAGCCCCAGAGTGATCTGCAGGTGGCTGCTCCCTATGCTGGGCTAGGAGGTGACCAGGAGAGGCCAAGGTGTGAGCCAAGGCCAGCTGCCGCTAGTGCTGGGCCTGGGGCCACTTAGCAAGAGGTACGGGATATGCAGAGGCCAGATACTGCTTGTTTGAGAGATTTTAGGGAAGTTTGAAGCATGGGGTAAGAGAAACCATTTGTGTGGAAAGCCCCTGGAAATAACCTGGGCGAGCCTGCAAGTTGGGAGGAGCGGGGTCTCGGAACCCCCAAGGCATGAACAGTGGGAGCCAGGTTGATGGAGACTCAGGTTTGGCACCTGCCTGTGGGCTCTATCGGGGAATGCCTCAGAAAAGGAACAGTGCCCTCTGCAGGCACTTTTGTCTGGCAGAAAGGTGGCCCCTCAGCTCTTGCCCTGATACCAGATAATTTAGTTCCTCCTCCTATGTCCCTGGTTCCTTTCGAGCTGCTGCCCCAGTCCTGGAGCTCAGAAGGAGTGAGTCAGATTAAGTCCATGTACAGGCTCTTTAAGAGGAACTTCCCCGGGACCTCAGAAATCCTCTCTGTCTCTCAGCCTCAATCCCTGCTGATTTTTACAATCAGAAATGATTGGGACTTTTCCTCCTGGTCCTGAAACCCTGGTTTGGGAGGACTGGTGTGGGACTGGGACCCCTTAGTCTTGAGGGGGGGCGTCTCTGAAGGTGAGATACCACTCCCAATCTTTGTCTACCACACAAGGATGTGGGACCACCCCCTTGTCTGTGTCTCCACCCCTCCTACCAGCCTCGATGTGGCTCCTTTAAATCTCTAGTTGTAGGACTTCCATTCAGCTGGATTTCAGGCAGTTCCGAATATTGCTGTAGTTTAGTCGTAATTCCGATGTGGCTGTGGGAGGCTCTGAGTACTGCATTTACCTATGCAGCCATCTTGACTGGAAGTGTTGATGTCATTTTTCAAAATGGCTTACTTTCTCATCTCCCAGAGTATCTCCAATAATTTTGTTAAAGTTAAAATCCCAAACCTTTGAGTACTATTTTATAGTTTACTAAAGTGGCTTAACTTCATGCCTCAGAAGTAGCTGACTTTTGGCCATAGATCAAGTGACATGCATGACTGGAAAATAGCATGTGACTGCCTGCCTTCGTTATACGTTTTGACAGAAGAGGGGATTTCCCCTCTACTAAGGAGGCATATATTGACTGGGATAACCTTAGAAAATTATTTTATTTTTTACTATTCATCTTCCCAGTAGAAGTAGTATTCCACCTACAAACTGTCTCAAGCAAAAGAAGTGTAACAGTTGCTTCTCTCTGTTTGTTTGTTTTTGTTTTTGTTTTTTTTTGCTCTGTTCCGTCTAGTGTTGGTCAGTAGAAGGGCAAGAGCCTATTGACTCTTGATTTCTGTAGAGCAACTGAGGGCGTAGAAAGAACCCACAAAGGACTGGGCTTAGAGCCAAGGATGTTGGTTTGAATCTGGCCACTTACTGGCCATAACTTTGAACTTTACTCCTCTGTAAAATAGGGTTATTAATACCTATCCCATATGGTTATTATGAGATACCAAGAGAAAATCTAGAGGTCTGGCATATAGTAGGTGATCAGTGAATGTTAACTTTCTCCTTGGGAAGGAATCTGCCAGAATGTCATTATGTACTTACAAAACTAGCTGGAGCACGTTTCCTGCCAGCCTTAAGGCAACCACCCACTCATTGTGGAATAAGTCTCCACCAAGCTCATATTCCTTCACCCGGGCTAACATGTGACAGGTAGAACAATAGAATGAGTCTGAAATAAAAGCTATAGACATTCCCTAATTTAATTAAAATTTGGGGGCAAGGGAAAGGCACCCACATAATACAGTGCTGTGAACAAAAATATCTGTGATCTTTGCCCTGTTGATATGGGGAAGTAAGGTGCACTACCAGTCTGGCCTACTTGATCTCTCATAGCTAAACAAGTTCTGCAGCTCCTCTTATAGTCGGCTCTGACGTAATGGGGGAAATGAACAGGAGTAAGAAGTAATGTTGAGGTGCTAGAGAAAGGGTTGGAGATTGCTCATCCTCCTTAATAATTCTTTTTCTTTAGTATGTGTGTTGCCCTTGAACCTTCTGTTCCATGCATGACTCAGTCTCCCTTTTGGTTTTAAAGTCCTGTAACTCCTGCCTCAACATGCTGCTTTGTTTGCCATCCTAGCAGGGAGGGTGAACTGGTTCAGTTTCATTTCAGCAAGTCTAAGCCTGTTTTTCAAATGGTACTGGTAATTAATTAAGTCCTTAGCATTTTTAGTTGGTCAACTTGAAGAAAGCTGGATTTTTCATTCTAAGATACCATTTTTGCTTTCCAGACACCACTGAGTACAACTAGAAGAAATCCTGCCATCACTTCCCATTTCTCTGTCTTGGTGTTTATTCTGACTCTTGTCAAAGTATGGTGGACAGTTTGGGATTGTGAGACTAGAAGCCAAAAAATAGAGCCTAGCAGAATAGTGGCAACTTTAGATGGATGGATGGATGGATGGATGGATGGATGGATGGAGAGCAATAAGGCAGAAAGCAGAAAATAGTTCTAGCTTTTAGGAGGTTTTTTTAAAATCCACTTCTGTGGGCATAATCACCAAGGACACTAAAGTTAAATGTTTGGCTGAAGCTCCTCACACCAACACAGTCGCTGACAGGATTGGGAGCAGGAAGTGAGCGGAACTGGGACCCGGTGACCCAGCGCTCATTTCACTGTCTCACCGCAGCTCTCCTGTGCGTGCATTTTGGTCACATTCTCATGTGTCACAAAAGAGGCTAAGGATGGAGTTCTCATTTCTCTTCCAGATTAAACCAAGATCTCTGGTTAAAGAAGGATAAAATATAAAACATGTAAGGCATCAGGATAGTAAAAGAGTCTTGAATCTCCAGCTAGTTTAACTGTTTCCTGTTGTTGTCTTAGTCCCTTATAATACACCACACAGCAGCTTCTCTTGGGTTATGTGTCTTCCTCCTTTGTGACTTTGGGAACATAAGTGGTATGGGCTGCTCACCCCAGCTGCCTCCTGTACGGTCTGTTGACTTGGAAGTAGACTGAGAAATGTAATACCCTTACTGAAACATACTGAATTCACAAAGAGCAAATGGCAGGATTCTGATAAAACCAAAACACCTTCCTCATTCTCATTATATTTTTAGGGTGGAGAGAGACTAAAAGAAAGTTTCTGGGATATTCTGTTGAATCAAGCCCTGGAGTCCAAATCAGGGTTCTTAACAGTGTTTCAGGCCTTGTGATAGGTGAGGAGACCCAGATGTGGGCACTTACGGGCATAGCTCTCATTACTCCTTTTCTTTTGGATCACTGTTAGCAGTTGCCTCCCCTGGTGCTTAATCGGTATGAGAAGGACGGGGAGTCTTCTTCTCACATTGAATCCTGGTCTGTAGGCTGTGGTCCCTGAGTTTTTCCGAGCCAAACAGAGGGCCACAGAAGGACGAGCGTATTAGGAAGTGCTTCCTTTCCTGCTGTTCGGACAGAGGAGAGGCCTTTTGAAAAAACAGGGACAGACGATATTGGGGTCTTCATACCGCTTCAGCATCTCAGTGCTTTTGCTAAGGACCTGCTTCCTCCTGCCACCAGAGGAAACCCTGAACAGCCTGTTCAACTAGAAAATCGATGACTGATAGAATCTTAGTTGCTGGACTGGGCTTTATAAACAAAATCTGCCTTTGGGTGAGAATGAAGAAACTAGGGTACCTAAGTTAGCTCAGCTCATAGTATTAAAATAAGTGGCCTTAGGTGAATATGCTTGCTTTTTTTACTTTGGCGTGTCTTGGCTTTCTTGTATATTTGTGTCAAAGACTTGGTTAAAGTGTTGTTGTAAGCGGCCTACAATTGTCAAATACTAATTTTCTCCACTGCTCTCTTATCCTAAGCACTTTACATTTATGAACTGATTTATTTTAATTCTCAGAACATTAGGAGGTAGATAAGAGATGAAGAAACTGAGGCAGATTGGTAACTTGCTCAAGGACACAGTAGAGCCAAGATTCAAACCTAGGCAGTTTTTCTCCAAAGCTCATTCTTTAAGGACCACACAGCTTATAATTCTTTTCATATTCACTAGCTAACCTTTACCATTGAGTTATAGAAAGACTGGAAGCAGAGTCAGTGTTGCAGTCATCTCCCAGGGTGCTGTGTCTTCGTGATCAGTTAGAGACCGACCTCCCTTTTCTTTTCTAGTGCTGAGGAATGTAAGCAGGTTTGCTGGGCCTTGCGAGACTTCACCAGGCTGTTTCGATAGCTCACACTCCTGCACTGTGCCTGTCACCCAGGTAAGTGGCATACAGTTCCCAGGTTTCCTCTGGCTGGCAGGAGTGCTTGGGGTGGACGTAGGTTTTAATGCCCATCATGGGACTAGTACGATAGCCAGAGTCAGGGATAGACCTAACAGTTTAACACTGCTGACCAGCGGGGGAATGCAGGGCCCTGGCTTCCGTGAGCCGCCACAGCCAGATAATTGTCAGCTTCTTTTGGATGTCATTTCACCCCCATAAGAAAGTTACTGTTGCAGAATATCTCAGAAAAAAATTCCTCCCCCCTTCCTCTTACAGAGGCTTCCGGGATTGTAAGTGTGTATGGTTAACAAACAAATAAGTATTTTTCAGCCTGGCTACTTTGATGAAAACAGTGTTGTCCTGAAGTTTGCCATGGTACTAGTACCATTCTCCTAAAACAGACCTTTCAGATTCAGTGAGCAAACATGCTTATTCTTATCACCTTCACAATTTGAACCCTGAAAGCCAGGTTCTGACGGAGGCAGAGGTCTGGGAAAGGAGCCGGCGTCTCTGTGTAGCTTCTGATCCTCAGTTTTCTCCACGTGCTTCCTGTCTCCTGATTCTGACTCAAAGCAAGAAGCTGAGCTGAAGAAAGGACTGGATAGTGGGATTTTGGTGCTGCTAAGCCCACCCTTTGATGCCTTAAGCAGAGTTTATTTTGCGAGGAGTCATCCTATGTGCTCGCACAGCACTCTCACTGGTGGCTTCTCGGCTTAAACACAGTGGCAGGGGAGGTGCTGCCTCACAATGCTTCACCGCACCGGGCACTGTTTCTGTGCTTTGGTTCTTTAATGAGAGGTGATATCAGTCGGATTCTGCAGTTTTGCAGTGTCTGTGAAAGCTAACATTGATACACTTCGGGTGGACAGCTGTGAATGTTCATAGCTAACATTCGTGGAGCCCTTACTATGTGTCAGGTTCTGTTCCGAGTACTTTATTAAGTATTAACTAAGATAATCCTCGCACAGTTTCCCTGGGTTAGTTACTATTATTATTCCCATTTTACACGGGAGGAAATTGAGGTTGCAGGATGTTAAAAAATTTGCTTGATGGCACAGTCAGTAATTGATAGAGCCACAACTCAAATATAGACATTCTGGTGCCAGTGTCACTACTTAATACTTTTACAGTAGGATCCTTTCCAAGGAGTCTGAATCATTGGTTTTTAAACTTTTTTTTTCTTTTTTTGAAGCAGCAGGCAAAGCCTCCTTCTAAAATAAAATCTTACAAGAAACCCCTATGTTTAAATAGAATGAGGCGGAGATTTTCTGGGTGATTTGGAGGGGGCATCCTTGACCTGCCGGTGGGGCCTTTGCCCCCGACGTATCGTCCCGCCTCCACAGCACCCAGAGCGTAAGAAAGCTCTGACGGCACTGCTTCTTTAAAGCAGTAGCTCCCGTGACATCACAAGTGAAAAACCCAACTTCTTTCAGCACTGAGTTCTTATGACAGGGGCCAGAATGAAGCACCCGAGCCAGTATGGGAACTTCTGCCTTGATTTTATAAAATGCACACTGTCTCGCGGACCACAGGTGTTGACTGTCTTCTCTCTTTTGTCAGGAATGTCTTTTTTAATTAGAAGACAGGAAGAAAACAAAAACCAGACTGTGTCCCACAATCAGAAACCTCCATTGTGGCAGAGGGGCCTTCACCGCCACCAGGGCGTCCCACCAGACAGGGAGAGACTCCAGCCTTCCGAGGCCGTCCTGCGGAGTTCCCGTTTGGGGGTGCGAGGGAAAAATCAGCACAGTTTTTAAAAGACGGCTGTGGCCTGTCCGGCACGGTGGGAGGGGAGCTGGTTTCCTGGTGAACTTGTTTCTAAAAGGAAAAATAATTTTAAGGAAATAAAAAAGGAAAACTAAATTGAAACCAGAACTGAAACATCTGCCTGGTAGCAAATGCCATGCACACATACGTATGCGTACCTACACACACATGCGAACATGCGTGTGCACACAGGAAAAAAAAGCAGTTACTTAGGGAAAATGGGAATTCAAATTAATTAAATAGCTGCAATTGGAAGAAAAGGGTCACAATCACCTCTTAAGTTTTTTTATTGTGTTTCATCCTCTCCTCCCATCTCCCTTTCTTTCTCGTTTCCCCTTCTCTTTTAACAAAGTGAGTAGAAATTTCTCCCATCCTCCCCGACCATTTTTTACCACCTTTAGAGTTGTTTGGACAGGGAGGAGTAAACAAGGAGCCTTTTCTGTGTTATATCATGGTCACATCAGTGATACTGGGACCTGCCAGGGCCAAAATTCATGTATCCCAACTCTGACTGCCCTATTCAGTCTCTAAAACCACTTCCAATTCATACTGGATTATCGTCAGACTTGAAGAGAAGAGCCAAAAGTGGGGTGAGTGGGATATAAATGTATGGTCTAAGTGTTAGTTTAAGAGTTTTTTAATGTTTCACCCACAGACATGAGAGAACAAAAGAGGTTGGGAATATGGACAGTGTTTACAGGGCTAAACTGTATTTTACTTAAAAATGTGGAAATTACTTGACTTCATGGGGATAAGGCGAGAGTGCAAAGCCCAAAGCAGATCTTAATGTTTTAAAGAAGTTGTAGCCCTGCACAGGCATTACACACGAGGACCCTGTTCTGTCTGGTGTTGTAGCCATCTCAAGAACAAATCAGCAATGGAAAGAAAAAGAAAAAAAATAAATTTTTATAATTTAATCAGTGTTTGTTTTTACTTCCTTTCACTGCTTCAAAGTCCTGAGATGGTATGGCTGGACCACTCAGTTGGTATCCGATAGCTGGGAGTGGAGTTTAAAAGGCAGCTCCCTGTCCTCAGTGCCACAGACGTCATATTTTAGGGGAGTGGCTCATCCTGCATCTTTTATTCTTCTGGTTTACCCTAACAGTCTTCATGCCACATTTTATCTCTTCATATAGCCTCAAGTGGAAGAGAGAGTGGGTTACTTGGCATGTTGATGAGAAATGTGGTATGTTCTTCCCACGGTGGCCACCATGTAGATTGATTGTTTTCTAACCCAGAGTATTTAGTCTTCAAAACAACACCTGTATTGAAGTATAATTGACATAAAGATGCATATGTTTAAGGGGTACAGTCAGTAAGCAGTGACACAGGGTACACCTATGAAATCATTAACAACCAAGGTAGTAAACCTATTCTTTACTCCCAAAAGCTTTCTCATGCGTCTCCCCATCCTCTCATATACCCAAGTAACCCCTGATCTGCTTTCTGTCATTGTAGATTGGTTCACATGTTCTTGAGTTTTATATAAATGGGCAGTTTTATACAGTGTGATACAGTAATTGGGCTTTGAGCTAATAATCTCGATTGCAGAGCTGCATCTAATATTTGAAATGAGTGAAACAAACTTTTTCACATAGTATCAATGGGACTTAGAGATTTATTCTCTAAAGAGGAATTCTTGGAAGGGGAGAAAAAAACTTAAATGTGAAACGGTGTTTGGAGTGAGATCATCAGTTTCTGGGGATCAGCACGATAGCCCAGCCATTCCTCTCATTTTCTGGGTAAACAATAAAACTTGGAAGCCTCGCTCAATCTTAAGTCCTTACAGCAGCGCATTGACATTTTTGTTTAAGGAATTTGGCTTTTATGACAAAGTTGTATCAGGGACTGAAAGAACGTGTGGAAGGCTCAATACAACTCTCTCCAGCCACTGTGAAATAGTACGTGGAGCGCATATGCTAGTGAACGTGGACAACATCCCACAGCCAGAGCTTGGAGAACCAGGCCTCCCGTCTCATCAGTGGGGTCAAGGCCTCACTGCGCACTCTCTCACAGGTCACTTCAGACTAGTTCTTACAAATAGTCATTACTTTTTGGCATGGCAAGGATACCCACCTAAATTTTAATTTCAAAAGGAACTATTTGGCCCTGGCCGGTGTGGATCAGTTGGTTGGAGTGTTGTCCCATAAACTGAAAGTTTACCAGTTTGTTCCTCAGTCCGGGCACACACCTAGGTTGTCATCCGATCCCTGGTTGGGGCTCATCCAGGAGGCAACCAATCAATGTTCTGCTCTCACATCAATGTTTCTCTCTCCCTCCTTCCCTCTCTTTCTGTTTCTCTCCCCCACCCTTTCTCTCTCTAAAAACAATGAAAAAACTGTCCCTCAGGTGAGGATTAATTAATTTTTAAAAGTGAACTGTGTGGGATCATGCACCCTAATGTAGATCCTGTGTTCCAGTGTAACAGTGTCTACGAGAATAAGAACTAGAGCCTTGCACCTGAACTACTTACGTCACAAAGTGCCCACAGCCCACAGCATTTCCCCCTCATTTCCACGATTGCCTTAGCCAAGAAATTTTAGTCATGATTATGTGAAATGTAGCTCATCCATTGGGGCTATTCTCAGCAAGAATATTCTAAAGAAAAGTAGCTTGTAATTTTTATGTACTTGTTCTATAAAGTTGAGTAAGTGAGAATGTAAAGTAAATAAGACATAAAGGAACTTGGGCTTTTGAATGGCATCAACACCACCTCACGGATGCAACATACATGTCCACCTTGTGTGACCCTGGTTTAACGGAATCACTTTACAAAAATGAAACTCAAAATCTAGAGAAGTTAAAAAGCCAACATCATGCAACAAGGTGTGCCTGATTTTTTGAGATACATTATCAGCAAATGAGAAAAGTTGCTTCCAAGAAGAGCCCTGTGACAAAAATGGGAAAAGCCATCAATATCCTCTCCTACTCTGTGAGTACTGCAAATTTTGTTATGTCAGTGAAAAGCCGTATTAGGGGAAGTAGTCTTGAATTAAAAGGGAATATTTAGTTGGCTACAAGGATGAACTTTGCGAAGAAGGGCTTGGAGAAAGTGAGGGAGCAGTGGGCACTTGAGGACAGCGTTCATCCCCAGGGCCGGGAACATCAGTGTCCTGTGGATTCCAGCTTCAACACCAGCAGAGACCACCAGCACGGTCAAAGGCCACTACCGAGCAGGACTCTAGGGAGCTGCGAATTCCAACACATGTCCTGCCTTTTACCTCTGGAATGGGCTATGTCTGCCGCTTCCTTTGGGTCGTGTTCATCCGCAACTAGCTACTCAACTCAGATCTACATAAAATGACAGCCGCAGCTGGTGTGGCTCAGTGGATTTAGTGCCAGCCTGTGAACTTCGAGGTTGCCGGCTCGATTCCCAGTCAGAGCACATGCCTGCGCTGCAGGCCACGTCCCCAGTTGGGGGCATACGAGAGGCAACTGATCAATGTCACTCTCGTATATGGATGTTTCTCTTTCTCCCTCCCTCCCCCTCTAAAAATAAATGAATTCTAAAAAAAAAAAAAAAAAAAAAGTCAGCTAGGCGTGCTGTCTGTTTTTGTTTTTATTTTTTTAAGAAGTCAAAAAGTAAGCAGAGCCCAAGGAAGATTTTTGGCCACCGAGAGCTGCCTTCAGTATGGAAAAGTCTATCCACTAATGGTCACCTAGTGCAGATCTTCCTTCCCAGCTTCTATAATTCATCTATGCTGGGTCTCTCTGCTCCGCCATTTATTAAGGGCTGCAAACTCAAAAAGGCCTTTAAGGACAAGGCAGTGAAAGGACAGAAACAGGTTTGGCCATTGAGCTGGGGGACATTCCCATCTAAAGTTCCAGCTGATTCTTGGCATTGGGGAATGTGAGACAATGTTTCTAAATTTGCCAATTTTCTGAGAGAAGCTGAAAATCAGATAAGTGACATCTCCTAATTTTAAAGTGTTGACAGCTAATTTCAGACTAAAGAGGAAATAGAGCTGCATAGGCCAGTGGGGAGAAAGGTGCTAACCTTGGTAAACGGCTGAAAAATAAGACTAAAGACAGAACTGTATGTAAGCACTGTACTCTATCTAGTTGGTAAAGTTTCTTAAAGAGGGTTGGGTTAACAATGCTGAAACCTCCTTACATGTTTGCAGTGTGGAAAGGGGGTAAAAGAAGTCACTTTATAGTGGAGAAGCCTGACAGACACAACTAGCCAGGTGATCAGGGTCATCGTCAACAGTAATAGGTCATGGTGATAGTATGTGCCCTCAATATGATGTAGTGAGGACATACTTCACCTCTGTGGTCTTCCTTGCAAAAACTATGATAAACACATAAGATGGACCCAAGTGAGGGACATTGTAAAATACACCTTCAAGCCCTGGCCAGTGTGGCTCAGTTGGAGAGTCATCCTGTAACTGAAAGGTTGCCGGTTTGATTCCCCGTCAGGGCACATACCACCTTGGTTGCAGGTTTGATCCCTGGTCTGGGAGCCTACAGGAGGCAACCAGTCAACGTTTCTCTCTCTCCCTTCCTCTCTAAAAGTAATGAAAAGCCCTGGCTGGAGTGGCTCAGTGGGTTGAGCATCAACCTGTGAACAAAAATGTTGCCAGTTCGATTCCCAGTCAGGGCACATACCTGGGTTGTGGCCCAGGTCCCACAACTGATTTATGTTTCTCTCTCTTTTTCCATCCCTTCGCCCCTCCTCAGAAATAAATAAAATCTTAAAAAAAAAAAAAGCAATGAAAAAATGTCCTCTGGTGAGGATAAAAAACAGGTAAGATATACCCTGAAAAACGGGAAGTCTGAGCAACTGTCAGATCAGTGGAAGCTAGAAATGGTGAATAAATGTAATTTGATAACTTGGATGGGATCATGGAACAGAACTAGGTAAAAACCAGTTAAGTCTGAATAGAGAATGGAATGTAGTTAATACTGTATTCATATTTCATTAGTTGTGATAAAATACACCATAGTAATGCTTACATTACTTTAACAATTGCTTTAACAATTGGGGAAACTGGGTGTGGGGTGTATAAGAACTCTATTAACTTTTCTGTAAGTCTAAAACTTTTTAAATTGTTAATTAAAAACCAAAATCCGCACGGGCCACTTAACTATATGAAGATGCTCAGCCTTGCTCATCATGAGAAGTGGCACTGATACTATTTCTCAGTTGTCAGGTTGGCAAATATCCAAACAGTTAAAATAGTCTGCTGGCGAGACTGGGAAAGTGGGCACACTGGTAGGTTTGTCAGGAGTTTGCCGACATCTGGCAAAATTACATATGCGTTTATGCTTTGGCCCAGAAATTCCATTCCTGGGGCCCCGTCCCAGAGATAAACTGGTAAAAATATGAAAAGATCTAAATATGTACAAGCCGACTCACTAGCATGATGTATAATAACCAAAGATGGAAGCAACTCAAAGGTCCGCTAAGGGGCGGTCGGAACAAAAACGTACATACAGTTGAACCTCTGGAGTCTAAAAGTCTAGGTCAAAGTACCAATTTACAGGAAATAGGGGGGACAAAATGTGTTATCACCACAACAGGTGTGGTG
This sequence comes from Mormoops blainvillei, assembly GCA_004026545.1. Taxonomy (NCBI): domain Eukaryota; kingdom Metazoa; phylum Chordata; class Mammalia; order Chiroptera; family Mormoopidae; genus Mormoops; species Mormoops blainvillei. The sequence continues at coordinate 399,602 of PVJD01000479.1, forward strand.
AGCAGCATCTAAGCAAAAACAAAAGGCAGAGCAAACAATGCATTTTCTTCCACAGTTGCAAGGGAATAAAATTTCTCTAACGTCTTACATTTTAAACCATAGATATTTGATAAAAATTAATTTGTCACATTAGGCCAGGTGATATTTTGTTTTTTTAACATGTCCTTGCCCTTTAGAGAGAGGCTCTGTTTACACATGAAATGTGACGTAGTATTTGCCTCAAAGTCATCTCAGGGCGGGGGTGTGGACGGGAGTTTAGGTGAGAAAGACTATAAATTGATCATTGTTGAAGCTACTACTTGAGGCTATCATACCATTCTCCCTACTTTGACAAATGTGTAAAATCTTCCATGACAGAAAGATAACAAAATTGTTCAGGCCCAAAAATAACATCTATGAGCCATATTCAAACGAGGAGCTACCAGCTTGCATGCATTGCCCTCCTATATTCAATAGCATATGATTTATACATGAGGAGGACATTGTAATGGCCCTACATGTAGTTGAAATACCAGCCCTTTTTCACCATTTCTTATGGGAAAATTGACTTTGACAGGAGTTCAGATTCTGCGCCCATGTAAAACTCCACACCCTTGCTTTAGCCAGCTTCCTCCTGGGAAGCAGCCAGCCAGGCGAGTGTTTATGGAGGCCCCTCTGACTCACCAGCCTGGAAGGCAGGTCCTCCCTGTGTCAACGGCCCCAGCGATGGAGGGCAGGTGCTGGCGGATAGAGGGCCAGCTGGCATCGGAAATAGTGTCGTTTAGAAGAGCATGGAAACGTGGTACTGGAAAAAGTAAAGAAACAGCTGAGTGTGTTTTTAACATTTATTAATCCAAAAATACGTAAAATTCCACTTTCTACCCCAGGTTCTTAGACTCTCAAGGAAGGAGGTAGCTGCCAGCATTAAGTATCTGGTGTAATACCCAAGTGCTCAAATCTGTCTCAGAAAGGAGAGAGATGAGGAAGTGAGGCTCAAACTAGGGAACCCCCAAATCAGGTCCATGCCCTGCTGAGGCCCTGCCAGGGGGACCGGACACAGAGCACTAAGCTTTCTGCCAGAGGAAATGGGGGCACTCTGAAGCCATTTCCTCTGTACAGTTAGGCCCCAGCATCAGGGGAAGTCCTTCCCTGCTCACTGGTGTTGATGGCTGAATTCCTTCGGAGCCAGCAAACCAGAGCTAGCAGACAGGCACGTCCAAGAAGAGAGAGCCCCCAAAGCAAAACTGGCTCCCAGCTTTCCTCAGCTTCTACAGGGAGAACCTGGAACTTGGGCCTCTCTTTCTTCTCCTTAGCCCAAATCACTTCCAGGAGACCCAGAGATAGGATCCTGCAGCCAGGCAGGTACCCGGTGGGGCCATCACCTCCACAACAGTCCACATAGCCTCCCAGGAAGCCTGTTTCAGTCACTCTCTGCAGCCTCATTGCATGCCAACTGGGTGCATTGGCCAGGGCCCCTGGCCAGCAGCAGGGGCCTGGGCCACTGGCTGCAGCTGCTGCTGGGACTGCCAGATGTGATGGAGCTCCTTGAACTGTTCCACCATGCGATCTTTGAGGTCTGGGTTTGAGATCTGCAGCCGGATACTATCGGCCGACCAGGAAAGCTCCCCTGAGAACATCTCCAGCAACAATCGAGCGGCTACGGGCACCACCTGGGGAGCAGAGAGACAGAACAGCGAGAACCTTGATGGGGCTGTCAAGTCCAGTTGTGCCTGAGGACATCCACCAGGGGGCAGGTGGTAGACTGCAATCACCAGGAAAAAGGGGCACCGATTTCTACTTCACAGGAAGGCTACTTATGTGTGGGCAGCCCCGGGCCTTGATGACCTCTGGTTGACAAGTTCACACTGCCCAGAGAGCCATGAGCCTCCACTGTGGGGCAAGGGCTTGTCTCAGGATTGCCCAGTAGTCAAACTAACGCTGAGCTGGGGGGCTGGGAGATACCTGTACAGTGATGAGCTTCTTCTCTCGGGGTTTACGGTCAGGCCACTCCTCCCCAAAGCAGAAGAAGATTTCGAATGGTGGTGGGGTGTTGGTCTGACCCTTCTGGAACAGGATGAGCTCTGCAGTGAGAACAAGACCCTTATAGTCAGAGGCTAGCACTGTATGCCCAGACAAGAGGAGGCCAGCAGGAACACGATACGGGGCCCTCACCGTTGAGAAAATGTTCCAGGCTGAAGAGCTTGGTCTTGACCTCCCGCTGGATGGGGTTGGGGTGTGAGCCATGAGCTGAGGCGCAGGGCCCACTCCAGAACACCTTGCATTGGCACAGGCGGATGGCATACAGATCCTGGCCTTGTAGCTGGAGGATGAGCCCGCGGTCCAGGACATCCAGCAGCTGGTTGGTGTAGAAACGCTGCTTGTCACTGGGGATGTCCTCAGGGCTGGGGAAACGCACTTGCTCCAGGCTCACGGGGCCGAAGAGCTCTACCTGCTCCTGGGTGGCTTCCAGCTGACTGTAGAAAAGCCGGCAGCCGTGAGGGTTGCTGATGGTGAGGGCACGGGGTGGCCGCCCCCGGTACTGGAACTTGATCTCCAGGTCGGTAACTGTGGGGCAGAGGGGCAGGACCGCCAGGTCTGTGAGCCCCGCCCCTCCTCGTTCTGCAGCCCACGACTTTCTCTGCCCAGGGGCTAGGTCATCTTATCATCTCTCCCACTTACCTCCACCCACCCAAGGAGGGACTGGCATGAGCATCTTTGTTCTCTCCTTTGCCATCCTCCAACCTCCTGGCCAACCTGGCCCAGCCCGCCCACCCGTGGTTCCTTACTTACGGGGCAGCATGTGGGGGCTGATCAGTAGGTCAGGCAGGAGTTGTTCACCTTCGGGGGGCAAGCTGGCAGCTAGGGGCCCAGGCTGCAGGTTCGGCAGGACCTCAGGGAGAAGCTCCCCAAAGGCAGCAGGATCTCCAGGGGCAGACCCCAGGAGGTTGGGGTCTGGACCCGGAGGGCCCAGCCCCACAGGCGGCTGGAGATTGGGTGGCCACTTGACATCCTCTTTGGGTAAAGAATAAGGTGCCATGGGGGGGCCAGGCTGCACTGCTTCTACAGAGGGTGGGGGTGGACAGAGCTCTAATGCCACTTCTAGGAACTGCCCCCCAGGCCCGCCTACCCCCAGCCCTGGGCCTCCCTCCAGCCCCCTTTCAGCCCCCTCCCAGGTACCTAGGGTACCTGCAGCTTCTCCTTAGATTAAGCCCCCAACCACACCACCTCCCGGCCCCACCTGTGAGGCTCAGGCTTGGTAACATCCTCTGGAGCTGAAGTGAAGACACAGGAAAAGGAGGAGGGAAGAGGCCAGAGAGAAGGGAGGACAGGTTATTAAATTGATCTGATGCTAAAGAAATAACGCGAGAACCACAAGGCAATTCCCTGGGCTTCAGCTCAGTCGAGGTCAGACCCTGCCTCCAGCCCCAGATCTGCTGCCCCAGGCAGGTCAGCGAGCCCTCAGTGCCTCAGTTTCCACCCTTGCCTTCTGAACAGGTATAGTACCTACTAAGCAACTGCTGTGAGGGGCGGTCAGACAACATGTGAGCACATTTTGTACCAGTGAAGCCCCAGGGGGTTCTAGGTGGTGACTTTGTTTCTATGCTCAGAATCCCAGAGAAGAAATTCAGAGCGGAGCTGCAGGAAGAGCAGCAGGGTGCAGAGGAACGGGGCTGCTGGGTGGTAGAGCAGGAGGACAGCAGAGTGCCCCCGCCAGGCCCACCGCGGCAGGGCGGGCAGATGCTGGGAGAATGGCCTCCGCTCACCTCATCCTCTTCCTCCTCTTCCTCCTCTCCTGCACCACAAGTATAATCCTCAGTGGGCAGTGACTCTGTAGGGGGAGGGAGAGAAAAGAGGGACGGGAAGGGAGTCAGTGGGAGGCGAGGAGGAAGGCTCCCGGGGCCCCACGTGGCAGCTCCTGCTGTGGCTTCTCCCCTGCCCAGAGCTTCCCAAGCACAGTGAGGTGAAGGGCTGCACAGCCGTCAGGAATCAGCGGGGACCTCCCTGACTCCATGACACTCAGTTCCCTGGGCCACCAAGAGCCAAGAACAAGGGCTGGCTGAGGAAGACACACTGGGGCCCTGGTCCATGCCAAAGCCATCCCTGGTCCCATGAATGGCCCATCCCAGGCAACCTCTGGAAGCCCTGGGTGTTATGGCCCAGCAGCATGTGCCCAGCGACTGCACCGCGAGGGCCCTGGGCCTTCCTACACAGCCTCCTAGGTGGCCTGCACAGGGTCAGGCGTGATACCTGCAAGAGTGGGGCCGTTGGAGCAGACCTCATAGATCTTGTAGGGCTGAGGCGGCATGTCCCGGGGCCCATCATAGATGAGGCGGAAGTCGCGGCTCTTGTTAAGGGCACAGCGCAGGTTGGCCTTCCATTTGGCTGGATCGGCCTCGTCCACCCCCTCCGTGTACTTCCCCGTCTCCTTGGCCCAGGCCTGGGGCAGGAAGAGAAGGCAGGCAATCAGAGAGAACCTGACCCCTCACCAAAACCTAGCCCCTCCTGGCTAACGGGAGTTGTGCTTGTGCGGGGAGACCTTCAGTGACACACTGAGTGCCCTTCTATAAGGTGGAAGATGTGATGCCAGTCCTTCCCAGCCCCCAGGGCTCCAAGAAGCCAAAGGAAACTGAGGTGTTTTGAAAGGCACCAATTCACTGCTCCGGGAGGGTGAACAGGTACAATCTCTAAGGAGGACGGTGTGACATGGTGAGTAAGAGCATGGGGTCTGGAGTGGGATTGGGTTTGAATCCAGAAACTGCCACCCACCAATTGTATGCCAGGGGTATGCCACTTTGTCTTTCTTTGCTTTGGTCTCCCCATCGTAGTACCCCCCCTCTTAGCGTGGCCGTGAAGACTTGAGGGCCCACGCAGCCCTCCGAGCTAACTGTGCCTGTGCCTATGGTGTGTTCTGTACACTTTAATTATTGGTATCATTATTTTGGAGAGTAACTTGGCCGATTACAAATGTTTCTACCTTTTAACCCAGCCATTTGACTTTGGGGAATTTATCCTACAGATACAAAAGCATCCACACAAAACTTCTGCACATACAAGATTATTCATTGCAGCACTGTCTATAAAAGCGAAAGACCCAAAATAATCTAAATGTCCATCAGTGGGGTCTGGTTACATTATGGCCAATCTTAACTATGGAATACTGGGCAGCAAGGGGAAAAAAGGAAGTTTTGATACACTGACACGTTGTGATCGTCAAGATCATGAGGTGCAGGAGAATATGCATGTTTGGTGTACACATACATCTACCATTTTGTGAAAAGTTGGGAAGAGGATAAGTACATATTTGCTTGCATGAGTTCTGTCCAGAAAAAGTCCAGGCACTGTTAATATAACAAGAATAGTTTGCACAACATCAATGTAACCTGGCGACCAAGGAGAGTGGACTAGAATGAGCATGAGTGAGTGAACAATGGCAACGTCACCATACTAGTCAGTGGGGGCGGTAGATGCCATTGAGTGAGCATGTGCACTGTGTGGCCATCGCATTCAAAATGGTTGAGCGAGTAGAGCAACAAATCTGCAACAAACTTTGCGTTAAGCCTGCAAATTCCTCTGCAGAAACTATTCAGATGATTCAGAAGGCCACAGCTATGGACAACTGGTGATTGGCAGCTCCATCATGACAACACATCTGCTCATGCGTCATGTCTCATGCAGAGGTTTTTGGCAAAACATCAAATCACCCAGGTGACTCAGCCCTGCCACAGCCCAGATTTGGTGCCAGGCAACTTCTGGCTTTTCCCAAAACTAAAATGACCTTTGGAAAGGAACAGATTTTCAGACTGTCAATGAGGCTCAGGAAAATATGACGGGGCAGCTGATTGGCAATTGGGAGAACTGTGTGAGGTCCCAAGGTGCCTGCTTCGAAGGGGACCGAGGCGTCATTGTCCAATGTACAATGTTTCTTGTATCTTGTATCCTCTTCAATAAATGTCTCTTTTTCATAGTACATGGCTGGATACTTTCTGGACAGACCTTGTATATGCACCAAAATCTCTCAGGAAGGATAAACAAGAAACTGATACTACTAATTGCCTTTAGGGAGGGTGTGGGTGACTGGGAACAGGAGTGGGAGGGAGGCTTTTTGCTGTAAACCATTTTACACTTTTTCATACTATTCAAAAATATGGTACGAGTTTGAAAAGAACCTTGAAAAGGTAAATATCATGCGCAAAGACTAAGAAATATGTATCCCAAGCTTTACAAATAAGCACTCTCTTTGACCCAGCACTGTTTAACTCTAGGAACTGACCCCGAAGAAAATCGTTGCAGATGTGCAAAGGGCATGAGTGTAGAGGATGTGCCTGACGGTGTGGTCTTCCCCACCGAGACACTGAAAGTGACCTGAAGGGCCTGAAACCCGGGACTGTGTGACTTAACTGTGCTAAACCCCTCCAAAGGAATCTTCCGCCGTCACTGAAAGTGATGAGGCACATGTGGGAGAGAAAAACTGGTCCTGATTTTGGGGTGAAAAATTCAGGTTACAAAACAGAATATATAGTTTGATTCTACATTTGCATTTCATATATGCACTTCTGCAGAAGCCTGAAAATATACGCAAAAAGTAGTCACAGTTTCCTCCTGGTGCTACAGTTACGCTGTTGTCTGTTGTCTTAGTGTACGCACACACCAAACATGCACACTGATCGTGTGTACTCATGTGTAATGAGAATGAGACAAGAACAAGGGGGAGGAGGGAGAGTTACAGGACAGCGTTCTAGGGGCCTATTGGCCCCCACATTGCTCTGGGGATCGGGTTAGAAAAAAGTTATACTCTATGGCTATGCCTGTGTCCCCTTAGTCCAGGCCCGGGGTCTCCTGCAACAAGGCAAGGTGAGCGGCCAACTTGAGATATAGTGGAGGGCCCTCTTCTGAGCAGCGGTGCCTCAGGAGCCCAAGCTGTCCTCCGTCCAGGGCTTACCTTGAAGATGGTGTTATCTCCGTCCTGGCTGGGGCCGTGCCTTGTGGCATGGCGCCAAGGGATGTAGAACAATTTTCTTTCGCCATTGACCCACCGAAGCCCTGGGTACTGGCAGCTGTTCACCTGGGCCACCAGCCAGGGCTTCAGCCGCACGCGGCGGGGTGGAGGGGGGCCCCCAGGGGCAGGCTGGTTCATGGCAAAGGGGTCTGCAGGAGAGAGCCAGACAGGGGGCATCAGCAGATTTGCCGCTGACTGCTCCTTTGGCAGAGGGACATGGGGGTGCTCAGGGGACCCAGCCATGGCTGTTAGGACTTTCCCTTCCTCTCAGCCCTGAGGGCTGGAGTCTCTCCAGTCCATCCAGGCGCTCAAAGCCAATTCCCTTTCCAACCATCAGCTTTTTTGTCAAAGGGTCCTTGCATCTGTGCTGTGTTTGAAGGGAAAGGAGGAGGGTTTAGATGCAGCGGGTGCCCCACCCAGACGCCCTTTACCAGAGAGGGCATCACTTCCCCAGCTGCCTGAGGCTGGCACCACAGGGAGGCACAGAGCTGCCCATCTCCAAACCTGCCCTTCCTTGTCACCTCAAGGCTAGGCCCGCCCCTCCCCTCAGGAGACAGCCCACAGACAGTGAGCGACTGACACACGGGGACATAAAGGCTGGGCCCCTGTGCTCCAGAGCTCCTGTGGTGTCAGGCTGAGGCCAGCCTGCAGCTGGTTCCACAGCCTTGCTTAGTGCCCTCCCTGCCCGTCCTGCTCCCCTCCCGCCCCTCCTCCCTCACTAAACCACCTTCTAGGAAACGTGGCCCAAGAACAAGGTAGACCTGCGAGTAGAGGGAGGGTTTCCACACCCAGTCCTCAGAGCTTCCTTTCTTCCTCAGTTTCTCCCAGGGACCAAGCACCCACCTACCTGGACATCTTGAGAGAAACCCCATCAGCCTACTCGGTCTGCCTCCTGCGAAGGATGGCTGCCACCAGACTTAGATCCTGTCCTTGTAAAGCCATCAGCTTCCTAGGCTGGCTCCTCCCCTCCAGACCATGCATTCATTCAGCAATTAGTAAGCACCTAATGCTTACCAGGTCCCGTGCTGCCCAGAACTTCGGGAACTACAGAGGTGAGGTCTAATGGCTGCCCAAGGGAGCCAGTGTCACCTGCCTGGGCCAGTCTCTGCCTCCTTACTCAGAGGACAGCTGGCCATGTGGAACCCATGCCTCCTCCCCTCCGCCTGCCAGCCCCTCTCCAGACACAGGGCCTGAAACTTCTCTTCACTGTCCTGAGCCCCCTCCTGCCCCGCTTCACCCTGGGTGGTGTCTCTCCTGCCCTTGCCATTAACCCGTGAGCCCAGAATCAGAGGCAGGAAGGACTGAGCCACTTCTGAGATGCAGAGGAAAGTCTGTCACTCAGCAAATAAGGAATAAAGGGCTCAGCAGGAGAAGCCAGCCTGCCTCCCACGGGGGCTCTGGCTTCTGAGCACACGCGAGCAGGTGGGTGTGTAAGAGGGCACACTTCCCCCGGACTGTGCTTCTCTCCCACGTCCTCAGTACCTCCATCCCCTCAGAAGACCCTCCATAAGTGAAGCAGTGGCATGATGGCAAGGAGGGTGGCATAGGGTTAGGCGGGGGGGAGGGGACATTCCAAGAGGCCATTCTGCCTAGAACAAGGATGATGGGCAGACAGGTGCCAACAACACTTGCCCTCGTGGGGTGGGCACGCCAGCTCTCACACTCCCCTCTCCATGGCACCATGGGTGGCCCTGAAGTCTGCTTGCTGAGATGAGTGGTTTGGGGCTCTTACTCAGCCTTGCACTGACCAACCCCCTCCCCGATCTTGTTTACCTTCCGGGTGGGTGGACAGCCTCCTCGAGGGCAGGACTGTCTCCCGCTCTTTCCTTCTTCCACACACTGCCCCCAACCTGGAACCCTGCCATTCACCGAACCAAAATAGGACTTAAGAACACCAGCCAACTGACACACCGCAGGTGCTAGAAGCACTCTGTCATCCAGCTGCCTGCCCCCACCAGCTCTGCTCTCTCCAGGACCCTCCTCTGATCAAAGAGAGTGAGACCAGGTCCAAGAGGAAGTCTGCCAGGGCTGTGAGGCTGGCCCAGCAGGGAGGGAATGGCTGAAGGAATCGGGGTATCCGGGTTGGTGAAGTGGACACTCCGTGGGGTGGGGATGAGAGCTATCCTTAATATCTGAGCTAACACCATGCACAAAGGGACTAGGGTTTGAGTCAACACCAGGACAACACCAGGGCCAGTCAAGGCTGAGCTGCTGCCTGGCATACTCAAGCCGTCCCGGGCTTCCAGGCCTGCCTGGGTGGGAGGCTGACTCCCCTCTGTTGGTCCAGGTCTGCTTTGGCCTTGGAGCACTGAGCCTCAGCGTCCCCCGAAATTCCCTGCCCAGGACCTTTTTGTGTTGTAGCTGCTAAGTGCCACCTCCTGCTAAGCTGTCCCCATGTGCAGTCTCCCCTCTGAGCAGTGCCCAGCTCCAGGCTGCGCCGGGGAGGGTGGGAGAGCTCCCACCCCTGCCCCGGGGCCTCAGAGTACCGGTGGCTCGGTTCCCCTTTTTGTACCAGCCTCCGCCCAGCACCAGGGGAAATGAAAGTGGCCGGGTCAGACAACTCAGAAACCTGACTCACGGGGAGCTGGGGGAGGGAAGGACGTGGAGAGAAATTCTCATGTGCGTCCCCCAGACCAAATTCTCAATCTCTCACCCCATAACCCATCCCCCAGCCCCTAAGCCTGCTGGCGGTCCTTGCACACTTAGTGTGGGTCACAGCATTGGGCTGCCACCCCCCTCCAAGGCCTTGGTCCTGAAATAGAGGGTGATGGTCACCAGTGGCAGGCAATTCCTGCCAAATGAAGGGGGACAGAGGAAAGCCCTGTGTGTGGCCACAGAGGGAAGGCAGTCTTCCCTGATGACCCCCACCCACGTCGGCCTGCCTCCGTGCTGTGGGTGGTACAGCTGGGAGAGCAGAAGGCAAGGAGGAAGTCGGGGTGAGTCTCTTCGCCTGGCCCTGCCCAGCACTACTGTTCAATACAAAGGATTGGAAGTTATAACTCTGGCCTCATGTCAGAAAGAGACGGCCCCTCCAAGCAGCCTAGGCAGGTGATATTGAAAGGGGCTCCCACAGTAAGTTTAGCAGAACCAAGGAAGGGTCTGCCCAGCACAGGGCAGAAGGGTCTTCAGCCTCAGGGAATCTTGCCTGCCGCCAGGTACACCAGGACCAGGCTCAGTGTCAGCTTCCCAAGGAGGTGCCCTCCTGGGGAGAGGCAGACTTAGTGCTGAATTTCAGTGTCTTTGTGCTCCGTCCGTACTTTCCCTCCAGATAGAAGCTGCTGCTCAGACTTCCCAGGGAACCCGGGAGCTATAGAGCAGCCCTCAGAAAGTCCTCCCCACTGCTGGGAGGAGGACCTGACTTTCCATCAGAGGGCAGCGCTGGCCAGGGGTCTGCCTTCTCAGGAGTGACACTTCTGCGGCCTCACTCAGATGTACTCTTGGGGATCTGAGCCCTGCAAAGTGGGGAAAGACGGCCGTGCCTGCATCAGCTTCCAAGGAAAGGCGGAAAGAGGTGTGGGTTGCTCAGGACCTGAGGGAGCCCCATAAGCGAAGCATCTCGTGGGGCAGCCAGGAGCCCCTCTGGGGTGGGGGAGGCCCCACAACTCACACCAGGGCCCTGAAGGCCCAAGAGGTAGCGACCTGAGGCATCCGGAACACTGTGGGCACCAGGGATTCCCAGGGGTGGAAGCACCTTAGCCCCTCTATAGTGCGCTGAGCAGCAAGCCCCTTGCCACCTCCACATCGTCTCTCTGCAAACCCTGCACCAAGTTCAGGGAGAAGCGGGTGGGGGGCGGGGAGGGATGGTCCCTGCACCAACGCGACCCTAAATCCTCACCCCTACAGGTGAGCTGACCACACTCTGAGACAAGCGGGGACTGGGGGCAGCAAATACAGCAGGAAGAAGCCTCTCTCGGCCTCCTCCCAGGGGCACGGTGGAGGAGGGCCGAGGTGCAGGGGGAAATCCCACATTTGGATCGTTATATGAGAAGGGGTGTTTCCCAAGCGCCTCCTTAGACTTACTGGGAGACTTAGCGCCCCGGGCCAATAGTTCAGGGGAAGTCGGGCACTCAGCCTCTGGACCGACTGCCCCCTCTGAAGGACCTCTAGCTTCCTCCATCGGCCCCGCCCGCACGCTTCCTTACAGCTCCTGGTCTTTTATCCCTACTCTGGGCGCGCGGGAGGCCAGGCCGGACCCTGAGCTTGGGACCGCCCCCGCAGGTACGTCCCAGGAGGATTGCTCGGGGGCCGCGCCAGGGGAGCTGGCTCAAGGTTTGTCTCTCAGACCGCTGGCCGGCTGGGGGTTACCCCGTCCTTTTCCCCGCCCTGCCGTGTCCAGGGTGCAGGCGAGGCCAGGAAAGTCCCTTCGTCCCGCCCGGGCTCCGGGGTCCCGGAAACCACCGCGAGGGGGGCCGACGCAGGTATTCGCCATCTCTTAAACGGTACCACTGCCACACTAGTCTCTTTCCTCCACTTCTAGGATCTTAATTGTTTCGTGTTTAAGTTCGAAGGAAGGAAGTAAAGAAACTAGCCCAAGAAGTACTGCGTCCCGTGCTTCTCTTCTGCTAGGAGGGTCAGCGCCTCCTACTCTCCGCCACGAATCAAAAGACAGCGCTCCTACCTGACACCATCTCCCCAAACGCTCTCTGCTCTAAGTCCGGCCATTGGCCTTAAGACCCTGGGAGGATGAACCTTTAAACTTCATCCTCTTACCCGAAAGGGTGAGGGGTACCCAGGGGGGTCACAGAAAGGGTGACTCGAGGTTCGCCCCTCCATGGTCAAGGCCTGGCTCCTGCTGGACATCTGGGAGCTCCCCATCCATCCTTGGCGAAGCGAGAGGGACGGAGAGAAGCAGCAGAGCTGGCGCCTCTGGCCGCGATGCCGACCCCGCCGCCTGGCCGTGGGGTTCCCGGGACGCCTGCCGGGCGAGACTGCCGGTGCGGGGCACCCTATACTGACTAGGACGCGGGAGACGCCCTGGAGGCCGCCAGCCCGGCGGGGCGCGCCCTGCTCTAGGCTCCCACCTGAGCTCGGGCGCCAAGCGAGTTGGACGCGAACCCCTCCCCCGCGACCCGCTCCGGGCCTCTTCCCGCCCCAGCAGGTGCCCTGTGCGCTCAGAGAGAAGCGCGGGGCGGCCGGGACCTACCTGTCAGCGGTGCGCCCGCGTGGCTGCGCCCGGGAGCACGGACCGGGCTGCGGGGCCGACTGCGCTCTCCCGAAGCTGCACCTCTCGCCAGCCGACCGGGCACTTCCGCATCGCTCGCCCCCGCCCTTGGGCCCGGGCCGCCGAGCCTCGGTGCGCGGGCAGCGCCCCGCCCTTCCCCACCGAGCCACCCTGGGGCCCCCGAACTGACCCGGCGACAGCGGCCGGGGCCTGAGCATCGGGCCGGGCCGGTTCCTCCTCCAGTCCAGAGCCTCCAGCGAGACGCCAGGCAGCGCGGTGGCCGGGACCGACGACTAGGTTCCCTCGGCAATCTGCAACCGCAAAATAGTCCTTCGGCAAGCCCAGGCCCCTGCCCTACCCTGATGCAGTGCTCAGTGGGCCCGGCAGCTGCCCCAGGTCGCGTCCTCCGGGAGCTCAAGATCCCTGCAGACACAGGCCATCAACTGAGCCGCTTTGAAGGGTGCGGTGGGGCCGACGGATAGATAGTCCCTGGTCCTCGCCCCACGCGCTTGTACCCCTTTCGAGGGTTGCCCCAGCCCCCAGCAGGTGGCACTGGGACCCCGACGCCCCTAGACGTGCCTTCAGAGGGGGATCCTCAGGCTATTCTGCCACTTCCTAATTCTCAACCCCCACACCTGCCCGTCCCAGCAGCCCCTTCCAGGTCCCCTTCGGGACCTCTGCGGTCGGAGTCATAGTCGCCTCACCGCCTCTTCACTCTCCTCTACTTTGACCATCCATCAGCCGTTCTGAATACTTTTCGTTTTCACAAATGGGCGGGGCTCGCCGGCCTCAACCTTCACATGGCCTGTTTCTTCTCATGCAACATTCTTCGCTTCAGATTTTGTATTGGCATCACCTCCTCTGGAAAGCGTCCCACCCTGGGTCGGTTCCGAGCTCCAAAGCTGGTCCAGGCTGGTTTGAATATCTGATTCCCACTGAAATTAGCTTCCTCAGGAACCACTCCCGTTTCTGTTGTTTTCTACAGTAATTTCCAATAAAAATATTTTTAAAGCAAGAACATTTTTCAGCTTACCTGACTAAATTTTAGATGGCAAATGAAATATATAAGTTCTAGAAAGTATTATTTGCTCTTTAAAGTTTAGTGCTTGTGTTTTTAGCAAATAGGATATTAGTCAGTTGATGAATCAGAACTTTGACCTTCTCCTCCCCTCTCCTTCTGTCTAGGAAAACCTGGGTGGTTAGTCTTTACCCATGATCTGTATCATCACTCGTTAGGGTGTTTTTTCCTTCTCTTCCGTCTCTCCCTCTCTATCCCCCACTCCGTGTAGCCCTAATAGAAAGTGAAATATAATTACACAGAAGTATTTTAATATTTGCGTCTGCTGAGTATTTTACTCTTTCATATTTTTTTAACATTTAACATGTGGATGGAGAAAAGGTGGGTAGGTAAATTGTTTTGTATTTTTTTTCTTTAAAAATGAAACTGCTATTTAATTGAACGTGGTCACCCACAAAATGAGAACCTTTTTCACTGGAGGCCCATAATGCTTCATAGAAAATATTGTTTGTTGGACTAGAAATACAGCTGGAGCAAGTCAAGAAGAGCCTTCTTTTATTGTTAAATGCCCCCCACACAGCCCGAGGGACCATGAGACCAGGATTCTGTGCTCTGCCCACCACACCCTCCGCCTTGTTCGGGGGAGGCCCACACCCTTAGAGGCTCTGCACTCCATCAAGAACCATGCAGGGGCTATGTGCACAGGAAGGGACATTGCACTTGAGCTTCCATTCAGCTCTGTTGCGTTCAAGCTAAGTGACCTTCAGCAGGTCCGGTGGCTCTCACTGTTTGTCTGTAAAGCAGGGATGATGTTACCGAACGCGCTCACAGGTCTGGTGTGAGGCTCCGGGGATGACGGCTTTCAGGGGCTTCGCTCAGCTTGGGACTTACTTGCCAGGACCGGGGTAACATGAGCCAAGAGCCACTCTGGGCCAGAGACATGGCGTAGGGAGGAAGGGGCAGGGACAGAGAGCGTCACTCAGGCTCTTCCAACATTGAATGGTCCCCTTACCTCCCGATACTGTCTTATGGTGAAACACAGCAAAGAGGAAGTGAGGCTGCACCGACCCCTGTGAGATCACTCCCAGTTCCCCCCCAGGGGCACAGGGGGAATGGGGAGATGTGGCCTCCACCGCCCCAGGAGCCTCTGCAGAGATACGTATTCAGGTCCCTCACTCCCAATGGTGAGGTGGCCCCTGCCTCAACTTCCCCTGGCTGGGACATCAGATTGAGGGTGTGGTGAGAGGCCTGGTTCCGGTAGAAGCTAGAGAGAGAGAGAGAGAGAGAGAGAGAGTGGGGGCGTTGAGGGAAGATGTGTCAACCCAAAGGGAACTGAAAGAAGCCCAGTGCGAGTGTTAGGAAGAGAAAACAGAGGTCCACAGAGCAGCTGGATATGACCCCTGCCCATCCAACCCTGGACCTTCAGTGCAGACTTGGGCGGATGACGGCTGCCTTTGCCCAAAGCCTGCCTTGCAGGGCACCCACCCTTTCAGGCCTGGCTTTCCGGATTCCTGTTCCTCAGATACCCCCATTCCCAGGAACTCCTTGGCTGGACACTGGGCTCTGGAGTCCAACTGGGCTGGGTCACACCCTGGCACCACCACTCTGGTATTCTGTGACCTTGCATAAACCACGGACTCTTTTGGAACCCCCCATTTCCCACCTGTAAAGTGAGAGTGACAACATCGCTGTCACAGATGGGCTATGAGGCCTAAATTCAACGCATGCTCAGTGAGTTGCCAGAATAAAGCGGCAAACGAAAAGTCTGTTTTGTCTAAATGCTCTGTCCTCCTGGAGCTTCCATTCCACGGAGGGAGGTAGACAGTGAATACTTAAGTAACAAAATGGGCGGGTGCCTCGTGGGTTGTACGGGCTGAGCAGAGGCATGGCAGGATCCGAGGTAGGTTTATCTCAGCCATTCTGGCTTCTGCAAAGTGCACACTCTCTCTGACACACACAAGTGGTAGCTTTATTATTATCAGTGCTCAGCACACCACAGCTGGGGCTTCCTCTCCTTTTCTTACTAACTGCCACCTCCTCAGAGCTTTTCAGGGCACAGCCTGGAAGTCCCCAGCTTGGCCAGTACTGTCACATGGTCTCTAGGTCTCATGTCCCCACCTCTCACACTGTGCAGCTCTATTTCTTTTCACGGCCTGAGGCCCAGGAAGCTGTGCAGAGTCCCTCATCCGTCCCAGGCCCGGGCCCTCTGCTCCTTCGGCCCCGTTAAGAATAAGCACTACTTCCTTTTCCTTCCTGGTCAGCACCTTCCCTCTCCCTGATTCTGTGCAACCAGGCCCCAGGCCTTTTCCACTGGTTCTGCCCTGGCCTTGGACTCACAACTCCAGCAGGCCCTGAAACTCTCAGGGCTGCTCAGAAGTTCCAGTCTCTGTGTATTTTTCTGATTTAAACTCTCAGATCCTGGAATTTCATGGTTGCCTTTAAATAACTGTGGCAGAGGCTTCTCATTTTTGCCCTGGGATTCGCTCCTGGATTAGCTTAGCACCTTAGCATCCTTCCTCCACCCTCCCCTGCCCTGCATCTCAGTGCAGTCATCCCTGGTCCTGCCGATCCTGCCCACACCCACATCCCCTGTTCGGACAGCCTCATCAGCCTCCGCCCGCACCAGCTGCACTTGGTGATTCAAACACTCCTAAAATATGCTTAGCTCAGCATTTCACTCAAACCACTTCCATCCCCACTACTGGGCTCTGTCACGGAAGGCGTCAGGACCTGTGTCCTCCTTGCTTACCTGAGACGCCTGGACAAGGAGGGAAAAAAAAGAGGAGGAATTCTGACCTGGAAACCTCAGCCTTGTGGGAACTCCTACAGTCAGAAGAGAGAAGCCCTTGCTTTGTGGGGACAGAGGCCACTTTGTCCCCATGAAACCCTACTGTGGACCTCAGTGTCTTCTCTTGTCCCAAGCAGACCTGGCTGAAGCCCAGGGTCCGAAGTGTTGCCACCAGGGGGAGGGGCCCCGTGCAGGTGCATGAGGCCCGCCCATCACTGATGTGCGGGGAACGGGGCCACAGGCTCTGGAGTGCATCTCAGCCAGACCTAGCTTAAGCCCCTGCAACTTGGAACCAGGGCTCAGGATCCTCCCTGGGATAGGACTGTTGTCACTTCAGTTGGGAAAAAGGGGGGCTCAATTCTGTCCAAGGTGTCAAGCTCAGCCCAAGGGCATAGGGGGCTCTTCTCAGATCCTATCTGGACCTCAGGGTGGTAGAAAGATGACAGAGCCAACCTGGATGGAGAGAACTCCAGGAGTGGCTTCAGGGTTCTGGAGGAAGCTGGCCCGGAGTAGCTGTGGCGTGAGATCATGGGAGGGGGCAAGGGGGCATGACATTTGTCCCACGTGGCTTCTCAACACTTTACTGTGGGCGGAGGATGTCCCAGCTGTCCCTCTCTGACCTCCTAAGGGGCAGGTTGGGTCGGGGTCCCGGGATGAGCATTCCATGTGCGTGTGTGTGTGTGTGTGTGTGGAAGAGGGGAGGGTGCTCCCAGGGGCCAGTAGCCAAACAGAGCTGTGGGGACAGGTGTATGGTTCCTGCCAGCCCAGGCACCCCAGGGTCAACATTACAGCTCTGTGGGGGTCCGGCCTGGGAGTTCTGGGTGGCACACCCCTCAGGCTGCTCCACTGCTCCTATAGCCTCTGGTGCGGGGGGCACAGAAAGTCAAAAACATAGAGATCCCTGGGCACTAGAGGACCCTGGCAGGCCCTGGGCCCACTCTACTCTCTTGGGCCTCCTTGGGGAAGAGGCAGTGTCAGACCACAACTGAGAGGAGTCTGGGGGGGACTTCTGACCAGGCCAGTGTCCTAGAGCCTCAGTGTTTCCCAGGCTTCCAAGCCAGGAGCCAGCCGGAACCCTGATGTGCACCTAGGCCCCATGCTGAGCAGACTGGGCCACGCGGGTGCTGGTGGGCACATGGGATTTGGGGCTCTCTGCCGATCTGTGTCAGCCTGAGGACAAGGTCTCCCCTATTTCTCCCAACCTATCCTCCTTCTTCACTCCTGAGGCAGCACTTCCAAAGCCGCAGGGAGGCCCACCAGGCCTGGCAGCTTGTCTGGGGACGACACGGGGTGGGAGGTTGGGTAGACAGGAAAAAGAAAGGGTTATCTGCCCATGCAGTAAAGAAATTCCAGGGGCTTTTTCACTGGCTCTCGAACTCACTGAGAAGGATTTGCTTTGCAGTAGCAGGTCACAGGAGTGGCCGAAGGGACTGGGCAAGGGGACAGCGAGCCCAGGGGTTCTGGGTCCCACCTGGAACTCAGCAGTCTCGAGAGGAAGAGTGCCCAGCCCTGTGTAGTCTCTGCAGTTTGAGGTTCAGGGAAGAGAGGGCGGGGCAGGGGACCCCGGGCAGAGGAACAGCCCACCCCAAGCTGCGAAGAACCGGGAGTGGTCACCGCCAGGCTGCAGCTCGAGGCTAAGGGGACATGCTGGCTCAGGCCCCGCTGGAAATGGATGTGGTGTTCTGGAGGGGCAGGTCACATGCAGGGCTGACCGAAGATTCAGATACGACTAGATAACGCTAATGAGGCCTTAATATATCTGGACACCGCTAAGCACTTTTCATATGTTATTGCATTTGATTGCAACAACCAGCCACTATGACGTGGACATTATTCAAATCTCCGTTTACAGAGAAGTAAGCTGAGTGACTTGCTAACCTCTTGAACTTGAATAAGCCGGTCAGCTTACGTCTTTGTGATGTTAGTATAGCTCTGGTGTTCCTTGGCTTACAAGGGCATCACCATGATCTCTGCCTTCAGTTTCACTTGGGGCTTTCCCTGTGTCAGGTTTATGTTCAAATTTCCCCTTTTTATAAGGACATCTGTCACATTGGATTAGGACCCGCTCTAATGACTTCGTCTTAATTCATTACATCTGCAATGACCTTATTTCCAAAAAAGGTGACATTCTGAGGTACTAGGGGTTAGGACCCCAGCATACGAATTTGAGGGAACACGATTCAACACCTAACACTGTAATAGGTAACCTACTAGTCACCAAACACTGGGGCCACATTTGATCCTCACAAGGGCTGCACAGGCAGGGGTGTGTATTATCTTCATTTTACAGATGAAAACATTGAAGTTCAGAAAGGTTAGGTAGTTCACCCAACAGCACACAGCAAACTAGTCAAATGAAGTACTGGTATCTGAAACAGGCTATACCAGGAGTGACAGGTGACCTCTGGGGAGTCAGACGGACCTGCGCTCGGGTCCTGGCCGGGGAGCTTGGGTAAGGCCCCTCAGCCTCTCTGCGTCTCAGGGTGCTTATTTATAAATCGTGTGGTTAGTACTGTACCGTCAACAACACAGAACTGCTCTTCAGCGGGGAGGGTGGGGCCTAGCCCAGTGCTGGGCACGCAGTAGAAGCAGCGGTAACAACATAAACACAGCAGTGTCACTCCGCAGAGCTCGTCCTGCCTTCTGTGGCTTCTGGGTGGCTGCCTCACTATGACCAGCTGTCCTCTCTGAGGCTCTGGGGCAGCAGAGCCAGGAGGCACACAGACCCCACACTCTGACAGCCCAGAGCTCCCTGGGGCTGTTCCCCACCCAAGTGCCCCCCACCTTGACATGCCCCCACTCTTTCCCTCCATTGGGAGAGTAGAGGGTGTTACCTGCTGGGGTCTTCTTCCTTGTGCTCAGGCCCAGAGGTTTTGTCTGCGTAGAAAAGATGGCCCATGTGCCCGCGGAATGATCGTGGGTCCTGAGAGAGGCTGCCCACTCTCCAGCTGCCTCATCAGGCTTAGGGACAGGCCCAGGGGAAACTATGGGACGGGAGAGGTGCCCAAGCGAGGGGTTGAGCAGTGTGAGGTTATGAGAAGTGCTCTCCATCTTAACAGTGGTGGTTATACCACACTCTGCCTTTGCCAAAACTCAGAACTGCACACTGAAAAGAGTGAATTCTATTGTATGTAAATTACAAATAAATAAAAATTTTAGCCTTGTCTGGTGTGGCTCTGTGGATTGAGTGCCGGTCTGTGAACTGAAAGGTTGCCAGTTCAATTCCCAGTCAGGGCATATGTCTGGGTTGCAGGTCAGGTCCCCAGTTGGGGATGAGTGAGAGGCAACCAATTGATGTATCTCTCACACATTGATGTTTCCCTCCCTCTCTTTCTCCCTCCCTTCCCCTCTCTCTAAAAATAAGTAAATAAAATCTTTAAAAATAATTTTTTAAGTACTTAGAAGGTCCAAATTTTAAATGTGAAGAAGTTTTAGCCCTGGCCAGGTAGCTCAGTTGGTTAGAGTGTCATCCCAACATGCCAAGCTTGCTGGTTTGATTCCCAGTCAGATTCAACCAATGAATGCATAAATAAGTGGAACAACAAATCGATGTTTCTGTCTCTCTCTCTCTCTCTCTCTCTCCGACTTCCTCTCTCTTTCTAAAATCAATAAATAAAAAAAAAATTTTAATAAGTTTTAGGAATAGCTTAACAAATTTGGTTTGTAGTTTTTTTTAATGCAAGCGAAAGAATGATATTGTATATGATATGCCTTACAGAACTCTTTATGTAAGTCTAAAATAAAATTTCTAAGTAATTAGTAAAAGAAAAAAGTGAGAGAGAGAACAGACCCTTCCAAAGAGGCAGGTCCATTGCTCTCGCCCTCTCTGTTCCTCCCTCCCTTCACCTGGCTCTCCTGGGCCCAGGCCCCCGTTGTCCTGCTGGTCCCTCTCCTAACTTCTTCCCAGCTCTCAGGGCTGAGCACTGTCCCTGAGAGTTTGGTGACTTCTCTCAGATTCCCAGCTGCCCCAGGGACCCAGACCTCCCTCAGGTGGGTGTTTTCAGGTGAGAGATGTGTGAGAGGGGTCCTGATGGAACACAGGTAGCGCTAAACCGAGTCAAGTTGAGGACATTTGCAGAGGTGTGAACAGGGTTACAAAAGCCCCTGAGGAACTTTCAGGCATCTGGGGCCTAGCGTCAGCCAAGAATCACCACCACCCGCGGAAGGACCTGTGGCCATGGCAACGTTGGGAGCACCATCCTCCCGTTTCACCCTCCCACCCTCTGATCTTTTGCCAGTGCCTCGCATTAGCCAAATCCACCCAGAACCCAGAGGCCAAGGAGCACGGGTCATGAGGCCAAGGGAGCCAGGCGCTTTGGGGCCTGGAGTGAAAAGCAGGGGGTGGATGGGGAGGCAGCAGCAAGAAAGTAGAGCCGCTGGGAAGGGAGGGGTGCCGTGTGGGAACGGGGGGCAAAACCTGGGCCCATAGTTACCTCGGTCTTCTTCCCAGGGACACCCAAGTGTCCCCGCTCCTCTTCCAGGCTGGGAGATCCTGAATAAATGAGTGAATGAATGAATGAATGATGAATTTGAAAATGGATGAGTAACAGAACGAGTGGGAAGGGGCCAGTTCCTACCGACACTAAGAATGAGATGGGTCATTTTCCCCGAGACTGCCCCCTAATCTAGGCCTTTCTGGACTACTCCTGAGTACCTATCCACTTCGGGGTCCTACATAGGACCCCGAGCTAGAGAAGCAGAGGCTATGGGGCAGGTAGGATGGGGGCAGACACTCTGGTCCCGCAGGGCGAGAGGCCTTGATCCTCTTCCTCCTTCTCCCTAGAAACCTATACAGAGGCTGGCCCCACCTCCCCAGGACCCACCTTCTCCATCTGGGCCACATAGGGACATAGGCTGGGTGCAGTCAGGCGTCGGTGCAGCAGAGAAAGGGGAGGCACAGCAGGGTGGACACCAAAGGACCTGTCAGCCTAACGAGTGTAGCGTGCACATCTGCCGAGCAGCCGCCATGCTTCCCAATGCAGGCCGCCTGGTGGGAAGAGCAGAGCCTCGCCTTGGGACCATGCTTGCTCTGAGTGCTCCGGGGGGTCGGGCTGGTGGCAGCTGATGGGGGCGGCGCTTTCCCCTCAGCCATTGGCAGGGTTGAGAGGGGCCTGGCACAGTGCTGGGCACCTGCTCCCCTGTGCGCGTACCTTCTCTGCCCTGCGTGCTTCACCCAAGGGTCCTGGTCTGGCTGTAAACCACCCTCTTGCACCCTGCACACACCCAGTGAGGCTGGGCTTTTGTGAAAGCTGCTGTGGGCCCAAGGGTGAGAGGCAGACAGGTGGGAAGGCCCAAATATCCCAGGGAAGATCTCATGAGGGGTTCAGCTTCTAGCATCCGAGAATCGGCCCGGGGGTTGGATGGGAGTCAGGGTATGAGGTCAGGAGGCTTAGGGCAGGTCCCCTCCTGAGAGGTCTGTCCTGGGGGTCCTCAGACATCATACCCCCACCTCTACCTTGAACCAGAGCTTGGTAGGCAGCAACTCTTGCTCCCAGGCATCGGCTGGGGCCTAGGGTGAGGGTTAAAGGGGAGAGTGCCTCTCATTATGTTTCAGTTTCACCTCCACCAGCCAGGGGCTGAACTCTGACCCCCAAAACCCCCAGTCTGGGCCCCCTTGGAAGTCATAATGCGCAGTGCGTAAACTGATCCCCAGTGTGTAAGGGATCATGGATCTTTACTGTCCCATGCTCGACCTGCTTCCTGCTCTCAGGCTTACTCCTGAAGATTTCCAGGTGCACTCACAGCGAGATTCCAACAGGAACCCTCTGCTTTGTCAGCAGGGCCACTGGCTGAACCAAGAGGGCGGGAAGCCTTCAGCATCCCTCTACTCCCAAAGCTTCCTCACCTTCATAGCCCCCTCATTCCACCCTTCCTGCCTTACCCGCCCTCCAGCCAGTTCCGCATCAGGCCTTGAATTTTAGGATGCTCTAGGGAAGGGGAAGGAGAAAGGCCACCATTCCCAGTGAGCCCTGTTTCCACAGCTTCTTGGTCCCTGGAAACAGAGGACTAGCTCTGGGGTCCACACGGAAAGGGGTTCAAGGTACAGGATGGAGCCACAGGGTCAGGTGCTAAGGAGTCTAACCACAGGGCCACCAAGACGTTGCGCCCAAACTTTAGTACACGTGTTTTCGTGGACCTGGACATCTGTCTTGACTCATAAAACCTGAAGCGATCCTGAGAGCTGTACAACCCTCAAAGTTCCATCAGAACTGCCCCTGCTGCATCGCTCACTGGGGCCACCGTGTGGCCAGCTCAGCGCCTTTGTCCTCTCGTCGTCCCTCCTCAGGCAACGTTTCCTTCCCGGGCGCTCTACTCAGGCCCTTTCCTGAGGACAGCTTACCTGTCCTAGAGCAGCCACGAAGAAAATAACCAAAAACGTAGAAAAAAAATCATTAATGGAATAATTTAAATGTTATACTAGAAAATATTCACTTAATGCAAAAGAAAGCAGTGTAGGAGAAACAGAGGGAAAAAACATGAGATATTTAGAAAACAAGTATTAATAAAATGGCAAGTGCAAGTACAACTCTATTAACAATGTGAAATGATTAAACACTCCAATCAAAAGGCAGAGGTCATCAGACCAGATTAAAAAACAAGATCCAACAATGTACTGTCCACAGGGGATACATTTAAGATTTAAAGATATAGCGCTGGATGGTGTAGTTCAGTGGATTGAGCGTTGGCTCGTAAACCAAAGGGTCGCTGGTTTGATTCCCCAGTCAGGGCATATGCCTGGGTTGCGGGCCAGGTCCCCAGTAGGGGGTGCACGAGAGGTAACCACACATTGATGTTTCTCTCCCTCTCCCTTCCTCTCTGTCTAAAAATAAAATAAATAAAATCTTTTTTAAAATTATAGTAAAAAAAGATTCAAAGATATAAATAGATTTAAAGAAAAAGGACAGAAAAAGATATATCATGCAAACAGCAGACATAAGAAAACTGGAGGGACTAGACAAAATAGATTTTAAAACAAAAAAAGTACTGAAGATAAAGAGGGACATTTTATAATGATGAAAGGGCAATCCATCAGAAAGGTGACAATCATAAACATTTACATCTAACAACAGAGCTGTACCTCACACCATATAAAAAAAATAGCTCAAAGTGGATCAAAAACCTAGATGTAAGAGCTAATACTCTTATAAAAAAAAACATGGAGATAGCCCTGGGTGGGTGGCTCAGTTGGTTAGAGTGTTGTCCCAATGCACCAATGTTGTGGGTTCGATCCCCAGTCAGAGCACATACAGGATTCAACCAGTGAATGCATCAATAGTGAAACAACAGATTGTTTCTTTCTCTCTCTCCCTTCCTCCCTTTCTCTAAAATCAGTAAAATAAAAAAAAATTTAAGATAAAGATAACCCTTCCTAATCTTAGATTAGGCAACATTTCCTTAAATATGAGACTAACTACAAGCAACAAAAGAAGAAAGATAAATGAGACTTCATCAAAATTTTAAACTTTTGTACTACAAAGGACATCATTAAAAGTGAAAAGATGACCCAGTTAATGGGAGAAAATATTGCCTAGCCATATCCATGATAAATGACTTGTAGGTAGAATATATAAATAAGTCCTACAACTGAATGATAAGATGACAAATAACTCAAAACAAATAACCCACTAAAAATGGGCCAAGGATTTGAATAGACATTTCTCCAGAGAAAATATGTAAATGACTAATAAGCACGTGGAAAGATGCTCAACATCATGAGTCACTGGGGAAACAGAAATCAAAACCACAAAGAGGTACCACTTCACATTCACTAGGATGTCTATAATAAAAATGTCAGGTCATAAGGGTCTTTGAGGACGTGGCGAAACAGGAACTCTCATACGGTGCTGGTGGGACTGTATAATGGTGCAGTCATTTTGGGAAAACAATCTGGCATTTCAGCAAAAGGTTAACGATAGAGTTACCATATGACCCAGCAACTCCACCCCTAGGGATATACCCAAGAGACATTAAAGCATATGTCCACACAAAAACTTGCAGGTGAATGTTTGTAACAGCCCAACAATGGAAACAACCCAAATGCCCATCGATGGATGAATGGATAAATAAAATGTGGTAAATACATACAATGGAATATTATTTGGCAATAAAATGGGATGAAGTTCTTACTAATGAATGGTACAGCATAGATGACCGTTGAAAACATGCTAAGGGAAAGAAGTCAGACACAAAGGACCATATGTTTCATGATTTGCTTATACGAAATGTCCAAAATAGGCAAATCTATAGAGAAAAACGTGTAGATAAATGGTTGCCATGGGCTGGGGAACAGGTGGTGGTAGGAAATAGTGGTGATCTTTAAAGGGTACAGGGGTTCTTTCTGGGGTGAATGAAATATTCTAAAATTGATTGTGATGACGTTACACAACTCTATATACCAAACTATTCAACAGTGTGTTTTTAATGGATAAATTCATGGTATGGGAATTATATCTCAATAAAGCTGTTAAGAAAAACAAACCATCAGCATTGTCCTGATACACCAAGATTGCGGGTTCAATCCCTGGTCAGGGCACATACAAGATTCACCCAATGAATGCATGCATTAATAAGTGGAAAAACAATTTGATATTTCTCTCTTTCTCTCTTCCTCTCCCTCTCTAAAATACATACATACATACATACAGAAATATGCTAACAGCAGAAACCTGAGGTCACTACTGGGTGCCGGGATATCTGGTACCTAAGATGGCCCAAACTGTGGCTTTGACCCACTGCCCTCTGCCCCCTTGCCATCTGACCCCCATTCTGTATATTACCTGGAAGGCACAGCTGCTATTCTGCCTCCCTTAGCATCTCTCCAAGGTCTTGTTTGTCTCTAAGCTGCAGGGTGGGGCTACAGTGCTGAGTGAGACCAAGCCCTTGCTCAGAGACCCCAAACTCCTGCAACACAGTGTGTCCCCTGGCTGGCCGCCGTGGGAAGGGAAGCGTTGGCGTTCAGGGCCCGACTGCCGGGGCAGTCAGGGAGATGACCTAGGCGTGCTCAGCTAGCCCAAAGCAGAGCGCCCTGGGCGAGTGCTCATCAGCTTCCGTCCGGCCCCTCGGGGCCGCAGAGCTGGTCCAGTGCAGAGGCAGGCTGCTCAGCCCCGTCGGGCCTTGCCTTTGGAGACTGAACCCTGGGGCCCAAACCAGGACCACAAGAACAGGGGCCAAAGGCACCTCTGAGACTCAGTACCCACCCCCAGTCCTTGGATTTTGCAATGGGATTAAGTCAGTGGGAGGAAAAATCCTGAGTGTGCCCATCGACTGGCACCTGCCAAACAAGCCCCACCGGCTCCTCTACCCCCCGGCAGAGTGACTTTGGCCGAGCTGCTTAAACTCTCCAAATGCCAGTTAGCACCTACTTCCTAGAGTTGTCAGAGTGAATCCAATAATCCCTGTGACCCATCCGGCCCGAGCCTGGCTCCCAGTACTCCCAGCACAGTAGCCATTATCACTGCCGTTGGGGGGCGGGGCCTGGAACCAGCGCTGTGCACTGCACAACTCTGGGGGGCGTCACTCATGTGGCAGCCATTGCAGATCTATTACAAAACTCTCCCAGCCAATGGAAAGAAGAAAGCTGTCTTGAGAAGCTGCATTTTTTACTAATTTGCACCAAGTTGACATTGTCTCAATGTGCACTGTCCAGTACAGTAGCCACCAGATGCATATGGCTTTTTTTATTAAAATCAATTCAAATTAACCCTGACTGGTGTGGCTCAGTGGATTGAGTGCTGGCCTGCGAACCAAAGGGTCACTGGTTCAATACCCAGTCAGGGCACATGCCTGGGTTGCGGGTCAGGTCCCAAGTCGGAGGCTTGTGAGAGTCAACCAATCAATGTATCTCTCACACATTGATGTTTCTCTCCCTCTCTTTCTCCCTCCCTTCCCCTCTCTATAAAAATTAATTTTAAAAAAATCAATTCAAATGAAATAAAATTTAAAAATTCAGGTCCTCAGTTGCACTAGGCGTATTACAGGTGCTCAGAAGGAAACCCCAAAGGGCCACTGTATCAGATGGTGCAGATGCAGAACATTTCCGTCATTGCAGAAAGTTCCATTGGACTGTGCTGGTCTAAGTGCTGCCTGGGACCGCCAGGGGAAGCTTGTGAGCAAGCTTGAGAGCAGAGCCAGGACGGACAGGAAGAAGAGAAATGGGTGGGAAGAAGAGAGAATTGCAGGCAGGAAGTCACATAACTCCTCCCCTCTTTCCCCCACCCTCTCAGTTTCTTTAAGCCCAAATGGAATCCCCAAAGGTCAGCCTTTGACAGAAAAAAAGCCAGAAAAGAGACTGAAGAAGCCAGGGCAGGAATAGGCACAAGTGTGACTGGCAAAGCTTCACTCCGGGCTGGAGAACCTCGAGGGTGAAGATCCCTGGGTAGGCGCCTGGAAACCCTCTGGTTTCCCCCAAGTCCTGGCTTTGCGGTGGGGTTTAGCTATGCAACATGATTGCACTGGTCTCTTTATGCAAAAACAAAAACCGCCCATGCACCCTGAAAATCCCAGCAGGTTCAGTCCAGCAGGGAAGTATTTGGCTCCAACTGTGAACGTTATTAGCCTATGAGCAGTGATGGTCAAGTGCGTGCACTGACATTGGTACTTGAGTAGGCATGCTGTACTTTGAGGCAGTGCCTGGGACATAGTGAGCTGGGCCCCTGCAGGCATATTAAGGATGGACAAAGAAGATCCTTCCTGGAATGCGCCTGGTGGGCTGCTTACTCTGACTCTGGGGGAGGGATAGCCGGGCTGTGCGGTGTGGTTGTGGAGTTAAAGTCTCAGATCCGCGATAACACAGCACATCCTCAGCCAGCCCGAGCTGCTCAGGGGCTTGGTTGGAATGCCCTTTGCCTGGGGTAGGCCTGATGTTTTGAGTGGGGGAATTGGGATGTTGAAATAGAGCCACTGAGAAAGGTGACTCTGGGGCAAGTTGGCAGGGTTGTGGGGAGCGGGGTGGGGATACGGGTCGTGATCCTGCACAGCCTATTCCAAAATACCGCCCGCAAGTGAAATCACAGGGTGTACACAAGCTTCTGTACAGTCGTGTGGGCCAGGTGACAGGTGTAGAAGAACATACCCTTGTTACCAGGGTGGGAGTGCCTGAGCAAGAAAAGGAGTTGGAGCAGGTGCAATGGTGGGCTTTGGCTTTATAATTTTGCAGCGTTTTATTTCACTTGTTACAACTGGTGAGATTCGAAAGATATCAAATGCAGTACAAAAATTTAATCATTTACTAATCCTTTTTCTCTTTCCCTTCCACAGTGAACTTTCGTTCCAGCCTCCAAAGCTGGAGAGAAAACCATTTTGCTGCTACTGACGGTACAACCGTTGGAGGTAAGGAGCAGGAAGTAAGTTACATCAGGGTCTTCTGCATGCCAGAGGGAAGATTTTGGCTTAGGAAGTACAGTAACAATGGAATACATGCTAAGGATAGCATACTGGCTGAGAAGCCAGGAGAAAATAGAATTCCCCTCAAAAGGGTTTATCTAAAGCCCTGACTGTTGTGTCTCAGTGGGTCGGGCACTGCCCCGGGAACCGAAAGGTGCCTGTCCCATTCCCAGTCAGGGCACATGCCTGGGTATTGGGTTGGAGGAGAGGGACAACCGATCAATGTTTCTCTAGCACATTGATGTTTCTCTCCCTCTCTTTCTCCCTCCCTTCCCCTCTTGCTAAAAAATAAAGAGCATTGTTGTTTTTTTTAAAACGGTTTAGCTAAAGAGAACTTAAAGAAGGGACCATTTACAGATCCGCAGACAGTCAAGAGAATCAACAGGGATGTTGAGGATCAGGCACTAACAATAGCAAGAAGCCACTGTCACCCGCTGAGTCGAGGAGATAAGGGGAAGGAACAGTGACCACGGGAGGCCAAGGTGAGCAGGAAGAAGCCAGGGAAGAAATACCCCCAGCAACCTCTTCTCCTGCCCTCCAGCCCTGCCGGTGCATCTCATTGGCTGATCAGACACAAGAGCCAGAGTGATGTGATCTGTAGAGGGCCAAAAAGCAGGGGAATGAAAGGTGGCGGGAGGTGGGGGGGGCAGAAATGGAGACCCATCAACACAGGCAGTAAGTGGTAGAGCAGGAGTTGAACTTGGAATTCACTGACTGTAGACCCTGCAGCCATTCTGCTGCCCTGCACAGCACCATGAGCCACTGTACCCACATGGGCCTGGATCCTACACATCACTCCATATGTGGGGCCATCCTGCCAATTAAGGACTCAAGCCTGGGCCCGAGTCATTCCTTCCTTTCTCTGGCCCAAATGCCCATCTTCTGAAGAAAGGCTGGGTTTTTGTCAGGATGGCTGCATCTGGTTCCACTAGCCTAGCAGAGAAATGCAAGCCCTTTATGCTGAGCCTGATGTTTGTATGCGCTTATAGCCCTGTGTTCACTCCCTACCCTCTTCCAGGGCCCCCGTACCCCCTTCCCTTGACCTGTACAGGGCATTCTGGCCAGGATTTCATTCACTGCTGTGTCACTGTTATCTGACTCGATGCCTGGCACAAAAGCGGCTCAGTGTGATTATTCACAGTGGAGCTCAAATGCCTCCCTAAATAACACCCTCCCCTCAGGGTCCTGGGTTTTTATTTCATTGAGTGAGTTTTCCAGAAGCTTCTCCACCTTCTGTTGCAGATAAAGAACATTAAATTTGGCTTTTCAGATTGGGTCAGAGCAGGGGATGATGATTACGTTAATAAAAAAAAATAATATATTTTTGATGCTTACAATGTGCCGGGCACTGTAAAAAGGTTTTCTGTGTGCATTGCCCCATTCATTGGACACCTCTTATGCAAATCCCCTCGGCCACACCTTATTCCGGTTGTGCACAGGTGGCGGCAGCTGTGTACAGGTGCAGCTTCTCAGCGTCTTGCCTCCGGCCCTGGCTGCAAATCCCTCCCTTCTTGCTTGGGATTTCTCTGGTACCTGGCGTCGGACACCCTGGGAAACCCACTTAGGCATTCACTCACGCTTAAGTGGGAGGGTCTAATGCTCCAAGGGGCCACCCTTGGCCAATGGGGCACTGATGTCGGTGAATAAGTGCCTCCATTTTCTACCCTGAGCTGCTTTCAAATGGCTCAGAAGGTCCTACAGGATTGGCATGCAGATACCCAGAGCTGCGGCCAGCCCCTCCAAACCCACCTTCCAAGGACGGCCCTCCATCCTCCCCTGCTTTGCTCTCCCACCCCTCATTCCTGCTCCCTGCGATCATATTCCAAATTAAACTTGCATTAAGCCTTTGTCTCAGGCTCTATTTTGTGTGTGTGTGTGTGTGTTTTGGCTTTTGTTTAATTTGAGAGAGAGAGGAAGAAGGGTGAGAGAAACACTGATTTGTTGTTCCTCTTACCTGTGCATTCATTGATTGATTCTTGTATGTACCCTAACCAGGGGATCGAACCCGCAGCCATGGTGTATTGGGATGACAATCTAACCAACTGAACTACCCAGCCAGGGCCAGGCTCTGCTTTGAGGGAGCCCAGGCTAAGGCAATCTTATGACGCTCATGGCAGAGGTTCTATATTTACCCCTGTTCCACAGGGGAAGAACCCCGGGCTTGGAAGGGTTTCAATAACTTGCCAAGGTCATGCAGGTAAGGGTGGAACACTGAGATGGTTAGGAAGGAAGGAGGGGTATGTGGTGCTGCCTGCAGGGAGTTGGAGGTCAGATTTACCAGGCAACTGGCAGTGTTGTGTGTCCGCCGAAGTTTGTGGCCATGAATTTGAAGTGAAACCGGTCAGTCGGGTGGTGAGATGCTCTCCAGCAACACTCAGGTGCTGACAGAGACACAGAGAAGGCAGATGGGGGCTGGGACAGGTACTGTGGGAAGGTGTGGGTGAAGGAGGGGCGATGGGCAGAATAATAAGTAGCTAGGAATCAGGGTGACTGGGGACGACTGGGGGCACTCAGCGTCCTGGTGATCATGAAGTTTACAGGGAGTGGTATGAGGGTGAAAGTCCTGAAAAGCGCTCCATCTTTGACTCTAGGAAAGATGCTGGAAGCGGGAGTCCCCGCTCTCAGAGGCTGGCTAGGTCCTGCCAAGGGTGAGGCCAGGCTGCATGGCCAGGGATCAATGTGGACAGCGCTGGCCAGGTCCTGGGATCCCAAGAACCCGACATTGAATCCGCGCTCCGCGGTTTATTCCCAGCGTGACTTTAGCTGCTTCCCTGGCTTCTCTCAAAGTCTGCACCTGTCAAATGGGAAGGAAGGTGCTGCGGGGTTGGAAAAATAATCTTCCTTCTACCCTCTGAGCTCTTTTGGCTGGCCTCGCAACCAAATTGACATGAGACAGATTAACAGGAGAAAATATCGAAACGTATTGCATACGTACATGAGAGAGTTCCCTAACAATCTGGAATTGGAGGACAAATAGGGCAGCTGAGGCTTATACTACCCTATTCTGGACTGAGAGGGAGGCAGGGGTCTGGGACTTCAAAGGAAAAGCAGCAATTCACAGGTAGGCGAGAAGGCACAACATTCGATAAACAAATTCGCGTGAGACCACCCAGAAACAATGGGATGCAGAGGGGAGTCTAACAAACAGAATTATCTAGGTTCCTCTCTGTTTGCAGAGCTCAGATCATATTATGATGCTAAGGTGACAGCTTCCTTCCTTAAAGCAGGTTTTTCTATCTGAATTCCTTTAGGCAGGTGAAGGGGGAGGTTCAAAGGTTCCTTCTGAGTTTTTTGTTTTTCAAAAAATAACCAGCTTAAAATAAGCAAATCCCAAAAGACATAATTTTGGAGTGGCAAACTATGCTTCCCCATAGCCCCCCACCTGCGTGGTTGCGGCGACCATTAGAGATCGCATAAGAGAAACATAAGAGCTGACGACCATGTGCCACGCGCCATGCTAAGCGCTCTTTCCAGCCCTTAATTTATTTAACCTTCACAGACACTCTATGAGGTGGGAGCTATTAGAGCGACAGGTCACAGTTAAGAAAATTTAACGGTTGAAAGTTAAATGACTTGCCTGAGGTCACCAGCAGAAAACATGAGCCCCAGGGTTTGACTTGGCAGCTCGCAGGGGAGCGAGTCGTTCACCTCTCCTCCACCCAGCCTCCCGAGGGACCCGCCTTATGACAGGCATCATCTTCCTTAACACCAGAGCGAACAGAGCTTCGCTTCCTTGTTCCTTTTCCGCCAGCTGTCCCTGCTTTTCCTCTGCTCCTACTGGCCTAGCTCCAGGCCGCCTGAGGCCGGGTCTCAGCACTGCCTCACAGTCTCCCCTCCCTCTCCCGCCAACTGCTCAGGCCCTACAAGGGGCCGCACTCCTGGGGAGAGAAGCGGCCCTCTCTTAAGGTGCATGTTGAGTGGGCTGAAGGACCTTTGTCCC